>CM075850.1:4874903-5242403 GCA_037975125.1 Latrodectus hesperus
CGATCATTCTTTATATAATAGATTTGTTTCTTATATATTCGAAATTACTTTATTTTTTAAAAAAATTGATTTCACTTTAATTTTAATGTATTTTTCTTAAAAACAAATTATTTGAAAAAAGTAAGGAAGTACTTGATTTTTTCACTCTTTGTAATAAATTGAAAATTGATGATTCAAAAATAAACAATGCCAAGCAAATTGCTTTCACTTTTGTTTTGACTTCTAATTGACAAATTCTTAATTTATCAATGATACAAAACACAATACCGTTTCATGTATTCTTCTCAATTGAATATGGGTAAATGGTGCACAAATTTAATTAATATGTAAATGAAAGTATGTGGTGAGGCGACATGTGTAAGTTGTGAACAAAAAAGAGCTCTTCCAGCGAATCATCATTTAAATATCTCGTAAGAATTAATGTGACAAAAATTTTAAAAAAAATTTATTTAAAATTTTTATCCACAAATGTAATCATGAATAAAATACTTTTTCTTTTATTATAGTTAAATTATTTAAAATAATTTTCTTTTATATTTTAAGATTAATTAACAATTTTTAAGTACAATATATATAATGCAGACTTTAAATAAAACTATTTTTATTTCTTTTGCAAGGATCTGATCCATTAATTTACACAGTTACAATATATCTACAGTTGAATTATTCATTGGGTTTTTGAAAACAATTTTTTACAACATTAAAAATGATTTTAAAACAGTAAGGTAGAATCAAAATCTCTTTAAACTATTGTTCATCAATTCTAAATGATAAGACAGAAAATGTGGGTAAATTAAAAAAATTGATTATCTGTCATTGAAAATACTTCCATTTTTCAGACTTTAGTACTAGAAATGGAAATAACTTTATGATATTATGAAAAGAATTTACGAAAGTCAAGCAAACGAATTCTGAAAAAAAAGTGTTGCTTTTTTAATATTTTACACTCACGTAATCTTGTAAAAAAAATTTAAATTATTTTTTAATTCAATGCATCTTGCTTTTCATAAAAAGGCTGAAATGTGTTATTCTTTTCAAAAGAAGATTTTTGGTTAAAATACTAGCTCTAAAAATATTAATGCCAATTTGATGTAAGAAAATAGGTATATTATTCTTCTATAATCTTGTTATAAAAACTTGAAAATTTATATTTTTTAAGAGTTAGTTCAGCTTGAATTTTTACACACAAGATTAAAATTTGTACATAATACAAAAATTTTAGGACAATTGACAAATCCCCAATTTTGTGAATTGTATATTTCCAATTCAAAAACTTGAAGTAACCATAAACAATTTGTTCAGAAAGGATTTTAAAAATTGTACAGATGCATTTAGAAATCTGCACAGTAAAAAAATCCCATCTAAATATGTTTTTACCTGTTATCTTGTGAAATAAAAATAGGTATTATTTCTATGGTAGAAAATATCTAATATTTGCCAATATAAAAATATTGCTTAATAAATACTGATTGATTTTTATGAATATAGTTCTTCAACATGACAACTGAAGTGGATATAACAAAAATTGTTGTAATAAATAATGTATAAAATTGAAGCTACCTATTTTACTGTAACAGTAATACTATATTTAAAACAAGAAAATGACACAATATCATAAATAATAGTTTAAAAATATTAGTTTTTCAATGTTTATACTACTTCTTTCATGATGGAAAACCAACTTGGTGCCCAATGATATAAATCTGTCAAAACTTAAGCCCTTGTAATGCTGAAAATTGAAATTCTTTGTAGCGAGGTATTCGAAACAATATCCTACCTCCTTTCTGGCTTCTTAAAACAAATTGCTCATTTTAAAATAGCTAGTTTCGAGCATTTTAAATGCATTGTAAATTAATGCATGTAGGTCATAGATATGCTGTCAGAAGGAAGACTTGTGAACTTCAGCTCACTTTAAGAAATTTCCAATACATAGATGAAAAGTTTGTTTTTTCTGGGATAAATGTAAAATACAATGTAATTTAGAATTCATAAAAACTCTTATTTGAAGAAATATTTAACATATCACACATGAACATTATTATTTACAATCTCATATAAGTGGGTCAATACCAACCATCACATATTCTGTATAATAGTTGGTAATTATAGTGAAATTACATAAGACACATTTTTGAATTGAGAAACAATCTTGATTCACTAAGCCCTGATTATGTTATATGTGTATACATATTTAAAATTATGAAATTATGTCATCTGCATATATATATATATATATATATATATATATATATATATATATATATATATATATATATATATATATATATATATATATATATATATATAAACATCTCTATATGACATAATCCTTTAACTAAGCAGCAGAACTTTTAGAAGCACTTTCAGCTCACATAAATTAATCAAAATGAAATTGGTAAAAATTATGGTGAAAATCAAAAGTTTTGTCTTATCTAGTTCATTTGAAACTATAATGTAACAAACACAAAAGCCATATCCAGGAAACTTGGAATAATTTATATACGATTATAAATACTATCCAACCAAGTTAAAATTTAACTTATTGAAAAAATCCTCAGAAATACCACCTAAAACAGGGATGCACAACCTATGGCCCGCGGGTGAAAATTGGCCCGCGTCGCCTTTAAAGTTGGCCCGCGAATGTTAATAAAATAAGACTAATTTAAAAAGAAATGAGACTCTTTCAAATAAACAAAAGAAAAAATCTGATAGGAAAACAATTCTACATCAGAATAAACATTTTACATTTGTTCATTAAGTTCATTTTTTTATAACGCGGATTTTCAGTTTGTTCTCTTCATGGCTACCCGAGAGTATGAATGTTCGTATAGGAGTTCAAAATGCAGCTGCATGTGCAACTTACTTACATTTGTGAGCAAACATTTTCTTTAATGAATTTAAACAAATCAAAAATAAGAAACAGAATAGCAGATGAGAACCTTTCTTCTGTTTTACGTATTGCCACAACGAATCTTAAGCCCAACATAATATCAATAACTTCAAATATTCAGTCACAGCCATCACATTAAATTTTACTAACTTTTTTCAAAATTTAAATTGTGTTTTTTGTATAAATACCACAAAGTTTTCTCCTGTTATTCAATTTCAAGTTTTTTATCTATAATGTTTGTGTTTTATTCCTTCATTGTATAATGTTTGCATGAGTAAATTAATAATTGTAATTCACATGCGTATTGCCACAAAAAAGTGTTTTTACGTTTATAACATGTTTTAACATTTACGTGCTGCTTTGGCCCTCGACTTGATCTTTTTTCATATTTTGGCCCCTCATTCTGAAAAAGGTTGTGCACCCCTGACCTAAAAGATGGAAAAAAGATATCTCAAGATGTTGAAAAAGAGGAAATGGCAAATGCTAATAGGAGACAGGCTCTGCTAGCTAGGATAAACAGGATTTAAAGGTTGTAATACTGATAAAGAAGTTTATTATATCGACACAAACTGGACCAATTTACAAAAATTTATAAGAAACACTTCATCAAAATTTTAAGTAACTTCAAATTAATCAATTAGCATCAACAGCCACTATTTAGCTTATAACTTTCAGTAAAAGCAAAATTATGATATAAATCTCAACAAATCTAAAATTATTGGAACTAACTTGCATATTCAAATTTTAAAAGGTCCATAATAATGAATGAAATTTAATATTCTTGTCATGTAACCCAATAAAATTACTGATTTGTTACATCATTAATAATCAACTAAATTAACTATTAAAGAAATCCAACATGCTTATTTAAATCTAGCTATTCTATTTAATTTCTCACCTAAATTTCCAATAATAAATAGCTTTATTTTAATGAGGAATGATATCAGAAGCATTTTCCTGCTTCTTTATTACAAGCAAATAATTAGCAATTTTAAACAGACATTTTTTATATGACAGTATTAAAGTTCAGATATTTTCCAAATCTCAAACAACAATTGTAAACTTTAATAAATATAACAGTTAAAAATTGGGAAAATGTTCTACTAATATTAATAAGAATCGGTATTTATTATAATCTATGAACAATCAGTTTTGTTACGAAGGTTTTTGCATTAGTATTCTCTAGAAAGTATATACACAACACTATGTAATAAATCCTATATGCAATTATATAAGCATTTATGAAGTATATCTATGTACAAAAACTTGCAAAAGAAAAAAATGTCTTGTATGTTAAAAGTGCCAAATAAAATTATCAGTATAGTTCATATCATTATTTTTGATGGCAAGAGAAAATGATTGTCTTTTTGCAAACAATACGTATAAAATCTGATTCGAGATAAGCAGATATTTAAACATCTGATTTAACCACCGAAAATAAAACCACAATAGTTAAAAATTACCTTTTAACTATTGCGGTTTTATTTAATGAATGTTTCAAACTATAGATGTACATCCAGGCTATTACTTTTATCTAAATTGATCAAAAGTAACACCAGATATCTAATGAAAAACAAAATGAATATCTATACACACTAACGATTGACGTTATAAAAAATTTTCGTATGCTATTTCAGAATCAGTAATCAATCTAATAGTAAAATAATATTTTTCGAGAAATATATATGTGAAAGATAGCATATCTAAACGATTTCTCGGTCCAAAAATTTAATAAATACACATTCAAATAGTAAGCATTACGATTAACAATTACAATGAACACAACTTGAAACCTCTCCAATTTTTTTGAAATGGCTGAAATTTCTATTGCCATAAATGAAAGTAGAAATCATTAAAATATATCTTTTTAAATATATTATGTGGTTTTAATAGTTAAAAACTTATAAATTTTTAAAAAAATTCAAATTTTTCCACAATTTTTAAAATTTGGGAATTTTTAAAATTCCCATGGGAAAAAACCCGGTTTATTCCCGGAAATAAACCGGGTTTTTTCCCATCCTTACAACACTAACGTCAGTAGATTCATCTATTTGGAGAGAAAATGAATTTTGTTGGAGATGAGAAAACCAGAGATTCTTTCACATCATTTGACATGTCAACTATCCGTCTCATAACAGTATTGATTGATAGTGGCACAGAAGATATAAGTCTTATTGCCTTTTCGTCTAACATACAAGAAACAATATCGCTAACACTTGGTTTTTTTATGGAGGTTTCCGCAATGGTATGAACTTTGCGTGTCTTTCTCACCCGATAAATTACCAAGAAAGAAGCTTTTAGTGAGTTTTCATTAATTGTTTTCGCACGAGTTTTCATGCAATGTTAAGAAGCAGCTAATTCAGTGCTCTTCCTCTTGAGAAAAAATCAATCCCTTTAATATGGAGGTCCGGGTGAGTACCCTCAAAATGACGACGCAATTTAACCGGAACTATCGAACTGTTGTGAAGGATTCGCGCGCAAATAACAGAGTTTTACCCTCCTCTGTCTCGAAAAAACCCATTTATAAATACGATTCGCTGTACTTACGATTTTTAGATATTTCACTACCGCAGGGCACTGCAACTAATTGAGAACTTGCAGAGTTTTTGCATAATAAATCCGGCTGTGGCGCTTCATGTGACTGTTCTTCATTTGTGGCCGCCCTCCTTCATCATTAATTTCAACCGAGAGCTTTCCTTGCTGTGAAGGCAATGAAGAAACTGCTAGCCTCTTTAATGATCCCGATTTAAGCCATCGATCTTTGGTGGATGTAATAAACTGTGCAGAAAGTAAATGGTGCCCTCACGACGGAAGTTCAACATTAAATGATGTCTCGAGAAAAACGAGTAAAAGGTTTCTACGCATCGAGCGCCGTAAGCCGGTGGTCACGCGACCCCCAAGTTTACAGAAAGTCGAGCAGGAAGACCACATCCACCGGCATTAAACTACCTGCGGGTTAACATTTAGGAACCGATCCGCTGTTCAAAAGTGGCCACGGACCCCCTAAAAAGAGACGGCGGATCCCTAAGAGGTTCGCAGACCATACGTTGGGAAGCCTTGCTGTAGGAGATAAATTATTATCTTCAGATAAGTCCATCACAAATGCTTTTGGGCAGTCTTATCACCAGTCCCTGCGTAAGTGGAGATATGCAAGGAAATTGTCAAGTAAAATAAATACTGAATGGAAGAAATTATTCAAAATGTAGAAGGCTAGGCAGGAGCCTAATTTGGAAACTGTCTTTGGGCACAAGAATTGAACTTGCACTAAAACATCTCAAAGTGAAAAAAAAATCCCCCCAGTTTCGGATTACATCCATGCAGAATACCTTGTCCATTTAGGTAGTGAGGCAATAAAATCCATATTGAATGTCTTTAATCGAGTATGGAAGTTTGGTCGAGTTCCGGCGCTTAGAAAAAGTGCTTTCATAATTCAGGTTCTAAAGAAAAAAGGATTCTAGACAGCTAAATAGAATTTCACCTTGGGCTAATGATGTAATTGGTGACTATCAATGTGTGTATTCAAGAAAAGGAAATCCACATCTGAACAAACGTTTCATTTGGCCCAAATTCTTGAAAAACATTCTTGGGTTTGAAATTGAATTACGTTGCCTCTTTATTGAATTCAAGACGGTTTATTACTGTGTTCATCATGACATTCTAGTTATTTCTCTTGTTGAGCTGGGCATCCCTGATAAATTTTAAATGCTAACTAAAGCCACTTAAACAGATACTTGTGTAAAAATATGAGGCTATTTGGCAGAGTTTTTAAAATACAGAATGGTGTGAGACAGGGAAATTACCTTGCTTTCCTACTTTTTAATCTCGGCTTGAAATGAATCGTTCACAACTTAAGCATCAACAACAGAGGTAGCATATATACTAAATATGTAACTACCTGCTTATGCTGAAGGTATTGTGAACATAACACGCAATAGAAACGTAATGCTAGAGCATGTTTTGCCCTTAAAGAGTCAGTAGAAGAAAATCCATCTTTTTATTAAGGAGGACAAGACTATACATATATGATAATTACTAAAGATTTATTGACTTTTAAATTTTTAGAGGCTGAGAACTATAAATTTGAAGTGATAATAATCTCTTATATTCAGGCTCAAAACGGTGTGGGAATTGAGATAAAAAGATGAATTTTGGAAGAAAATTTATGCCTTCAGGGTTAAAATAACTTCTTTAAATCTAAGTTAATCAAAAAAATACTAAAATCACATTACATAAAGTACTTATCAGATCTGTGCTCATTTATGGATCTGAGACTTGAACGTTTTCTAAATCCTAGGCAGAACAATTCACAATCTTTGAGTGAAAAATTCTGAGAAAAATCTTTGGTGCTATAAATGAAAGTAAAGCCTGGAGACGTTGACATACTTTTGAATTGTACAAATTATTTAAGGATATAAATATCACCAAATTCATTAAGTCATGAAATTCACAAGCCATATATACAGACTAGACCCCTTATCATTAACATTTAAAATTTTCAATCGCAAACCTTTTTGAATTAGAAAAAGGGATATGGGCCCAGGTTAAGATGGATGGACTGTGTAAAGGGGATATTTTAAGATCCTAAGAGTAACTAATTAAAAATCCATTGCAAAAAATATATCAGAGTTTAAGAAAGTTCTTAGGAGGGTCTTGGCTTATCAAGGGCTGTTGTGATATTAGAAGAAAAATATATATATTCCGCTCCTCCAGAACAGCTGTTCGCAATTTTCGGAGAATTCGTGTGGATTATAGGTGCCCAGCAACATTTTTGCCTAGTTGGTTGTTTGGGTTTTCTGGCGTAAGATCCAAGAATGGATATGCTGCGCCAAGAGTAAGATTTTTGTAAAAATAATTTACTTATTTTTGTGTTCCTTAAAAAAATGCCCAAACATTAAAAAACAAAAATATGTGTTTATAATATAAATTCTGAATAAATGTTAAAAAAAACTGAAATTGTATTAAAAATGTATGAAACCTATTGCTCTAAGAAAGGCGAATAGGTTTCTGTGGGATGATTCCCCCAATAAATCAAACTAAATTAAAATATTAGTTTTAAAAAAGTGTAAAAACGTTTTTAGATAAAATTAAGACATGGAATCAAAATATGACGAACAGCATATGGTTCATTACACGTTTCCCGCTATGGATTTAATTCATTTAAAAACAAATACTGGTGTGTGAAATGTGTGTGTCTGGTACGAAGAAGAGTAAAACGGACATTAGCACTTGTTAGCATTAAAACCGATAGTGAAATGAAGAATAAAAAAAATGCTGCTTGTTGCTAATCTGTATGTTTCATGGCTGATGCCAAAGAGAATACATAAATATTTTGATAACCTTTCTCGTGTCAAAGAACGGAACCGATGGTAAGATTCGGTCCGATGCAGCTATGGCTGTTGCACATGCTTTCTCCTTTTCATGAAGAACTATGCAACTTGATATCCAACAAAATAAAATATCACATCCTTTGCTAGCAAGGGAATCTAGTGCTCTGAAAATCTTTGACACAACGATGAGCCGGGACTGGTATTATAAACTAGATGTAGTGCATTCTTCAAGTCCAATATCCGAAATTCGCAGCTATAAGGCAACGCTTGTCGAAGGTGAAAATGAATGTATTCTTTCTCAGCATGACTCTTTGTCCTTAAGAAAGGACTAAGAGAGTCGGGACTTGAGACACTAGCAAATGTTTTACCAAGGACGTTGGCGATGTTTCTTGGAGAAGAGTATACAACAGTTCCAGTTTTCAATGTAGGAAGAGAAAAATTCCTGATAAATTCTATTAACTGCTTTCACTGTTCTTCACAACAACTTACTGGGTGTGGAAGATGTAATTGAAGAAAATTATCGAGACCAATATTCCTACTGACTATTATCTAATGCCTTTGCTCTCTTAAAATCGATAAGATTATCCGAGGTGGGATACCTTCGCGAAATACTTTCCACTATTTCCCGTTTCTTATGGGTATTTTGATATTCAACATTCCACCAGGATTTGCAACGCTTGTCTGGTGGAGAGGAATTATTAGGAATCGCTACATCAGTTGCGCTGATAATTATTTCAATAACTTTGCATACGGCTTTATCAAGTCTCGATCAAAACTGTCAGTTATGTAAATAATGTCCAATCTGTCCGACTCTATACGTAAGTAGGTAGACGTTGTGGTACACTATTGCTTCCAGTCAGAGATAACGAGAAGAAAATGATCGCTGTCGTGCAGATCATTTCCTACTATTAAATTTAATAATGGCAGAAGAGATAGAGAAGGGAAAATTCTTGTGAGTACATGAAAATAGGGTTTCTAGTTGTTGTTAATCAGAGATAGTTATTGAAAATGAACTTTTCTATCTGACAAACGCGAGAATTTGTATCATTACTTCCGTACAAAATATAAAGGCCGTTAAAGTCCCCTAGCAATACAAATGATGTAGACAGCTGATCAATTAAAACATCGAGTTCCTCTTCGCAGCATATTTAAACTACAGATTGTAATCAAATGCGTTGAGTGGATTTTTACAGCTACAGCCTGTAGAGCAGTACTTAATGGATGGACAAAACTGTTAAAGTTATTGGATGTTAATATGCAAACACCTTCAGACACTGTACTATCATTAGCAGTCTTTTAGAAAACAATTAAACCCACACACAACAATGTTAATGCTAGATTTCTAAATGCGAGCGTAAACCATGGAGTTCCAAGAAATAAAGGAAATATTGTTAAATTCGAAAAACTCTTTGCCTGGAGCTGGAAGGTTTGTTATCTGTCCATTTCACGAATTATGTATCATCTTTCGAGGGATGCAGAGAAACTGCTTCATCCTCCAAGATCCTGGCTTTTCGGATGAATGGAGAGGGCTTTTGTAAGCCCTTCTTTGAGGATATAATAAGCATGAAAGTATTCATGATTTTTGTTAACGGAAGGAGCTTTTCTTTTAAAGTCAGAAGAAGACTTTGGTCTTCATGTAGAAGTTAGAAGGTAATCTTATAAGAGGAGGTAGAAAACATTTGTATGTGTACTGCTGGATTTATGTTTTTTTATCTGTGGTTACATAACTCAGTCAGGCTTGTCGAGCACGAGAAGAAGCTGCACGTCTAAGCTTAGAATATGAACATTTATGAAATAATAATTAAATGTAGTATCAAGAATTTTATAAAATTTTGTGCATGTAAAATACTAATTTAGTGGCTGATAAAGTAAGCATATTACTCAGGGACTTTCAATTATTCAATTTTATCTATAAACAATAAAAAAAACAGTTGAGATTCTTGTGCCAGTAAGATATGCATGATCATTATGAAAGAATTAAAATTAAGATAATTTTAATGATTGAATCATTTAACTGGAAAACTTTGGTATACAATCTTCTTCCTAAATAAACATAAGATTTAAATGGTTTTGTCCAAACAAATAACCTTATTAAACTGTAACTTAATTCATTCACTTCATTGTAAACTAGTCACAGAAACTGAATTGTTTCATGAAAAATATTACATATAATGTTAGATATTTATTGTTCTACATACAAATAGGTATGATATACAAAATGAAAGAAAGTAAATAGAGTTGCAATGAAATCAAAATTCCACAGCACATTTGTTCATCCAATAATCTTCATATGAAATGAGATAACACACTGTGAGAAACTGATGTCTACAAATATAAAAACATTGTAAAATTTCCATTGAATTCTTTCAAGCAAATAATAAAAATATAAGTTTTTTACTACCTACTATTATATGTTTACAACATTAAACAATAATTAATTTTACATATTGCTTGACATCATACTAACTCATATTTTTGAGATTGACACAGTGTAAAGTGATAAAATGAAACATATATGTATATAATTCAATGTAATTGGTAGAGTTTTGTAAAATTAGATAATTCAAAAAAGATTTTTAAAAATTGCTTATTTCTGGATACACATGATTTTTCTAACTTAAATTTTAAAAACTAATTAAATCTCAATTACAGCCAAAATGATAATTTCACACTTTTGATACTGAAATTAAATACAGTTTATAATTAAAAACAAAGGCATCAAGTTACATTAATAAAAATGAGTAAATGTACATACACCAAAAAATACAATTTCATCTTTATATTTTTTATAATGATAAATGTGATAAGATACAATGTAAAGCTATGATGCAAAGTTATGGAGAGATATATAAAAAAAATAATTTAATTGCTTTTAGAATTTTTGTTAATTTTAATTTTATGCAATACAACTATATTGAATAAAAATTTTCTTTTAAAAAATTTAGAAAAAAATATTTTTAGTAAAATTTTTCTTATAGAGTAAAAAACTATGTTGATAGCTATGTGTGCAGCAATAGAAAACATTTTTAGGAAGGAAATAAAAAAACTTTGAAAAATATGAAGCAACTACTTAAGTCTTGAATTTTTTAAAAAAATATCTTAATATTATTGACCATAGTATAACTTAAATGATTATATAAAGTTAAACTTTTCAACATACATTATATAAAGTTAAATTTTTCAAACAAATATTCTATAATTATGAGAATTAAATTACAAGACTTTGTAATTAAAGCTATTTGTAACACAGCTTCAGTAAATTAAAGCTATATTTAATTTTTTAAAAAATATTTAATAGTTACTCATAATTATAAAAATTTTTGCCAATGGCTTTCCACAAGTCAATTCACATTTTTCTCTAATTCTACTTAAACTGCTGACTGTAGACACATATTAACTGTCAATTTTTAAAAATAATATATAATTCATAAATTCAAATACAATATAAAATGCATTAATGTTAGGATTTTTTACAAAAATTTTAATAAATTCAATTTTTTTTTAGAAAACCAGTATAGTTGGAATTTTGTTAATTCATTGCAAGTTAAAATTAGATCAGATAGCAAATAATTCTTCTCTGCATCATATTTGAAATGCTTTAAACTCAAAATTACCACACTTAATAAAATTAATTTGTCATTATTCATAGTGATTATTTAAGTTCTTGAAGGACATACACAATTATAAGTAAATATCTGTTTTACGAAAGTGCCATTTCTTAATAATTAAACTTATGAAAACTTCATTGAATTATAATTTTTTGAGCTCTCATACCAAAGCACAGAGCATACATTTGAAACATAATTCAGATTAATATAAATTATATGATAAAATAAAGAAGCTTATAGAAATATAATGCCAAATAAAAATAGAAACTATTTCACTGAATAAGATTACTGGATAAACACGCACACATACGTATGCAAATAATTGAAAAAAATTTTAATTAACAAATGCATAATTCATAGATTAAATTTAAAACAAAATAAATACTATAAAAATATTATTTGCGTTATAAAAGTTTTTTTTTCAAAAAATATTCAAATTTATAGAAAAATAGTGATTATTTTTTCAATTCATTTTCCAAATATTTCTTGCTGGTTTAAGCATATATATATTGAAAGACGCTTCCTATCGACTTAAATTCGCATAGCCAAGGTATAGGGAGTTTGGCTTGTCCAAGTGTCATAAGTAACAACATATATATTACTCATAACTAACTCATAACAATTCTAATTTATAGCCAAGCCTTTTTTTCAACGCTAGGAAAGTTAAAGAATATTTTCTTAACATTCTATAAATCTGTATCTGATAGTTTCAAAATTGTGTTAAATATCTCAGTACACAATTTGACATAACATTTTATACTTGCTTATAGTTGAGAATTTAAATTTTTTCATATTGTTTCTTAATTAATCATTCATTTATTATCTCTGCAAAATTGAATGGATTGTTTAAAAAAGTTACAAAATGAATACTACTTTAATTTGTAATGAAAATTTTAATTAAAAGTTAGATAACTATGGAAAATTTTTCCATTATTATTATACAACCATTACTTTTAGAAGAAACTTTCAAATTGCAAATTATATTAATTTCAATTCTTTATGAACAGTCAATGAATACAGATGAAAGACATTTTCAAAATTCATGGCTATTTCCATACTTTTAAATATATAGATTTATTTAAAATCCATTAATCTTTATAAACTTAAATTGATTGCTCAATAATCCTTACATATTCAAATTATATTATTACCAGATTAGAAAAGATTTTAAAACTGAAAAAACTGGCTTTATTTAGGAGTTAATTGGAAATTTAAAAAATACATCAGGCGATATAAATCGTTCTTCTTATACCTTATAACTCATATTAGACATTACTAAGACAATAAGATGGGGCCAATGAGATTATGCAATTAAAGCCTACAAATTAGCAATCAAACACACTTAATTGCCAAGCCTATCCAGGATTATTAGGTGGAGGTGTTTTAATTGTTGAAACTCATGACACTTGGACAAGCCAAGCTCGCTCAACCGACGGTTATGACAATTTAAGTCAGTATAAGGTGTGTCTTTCATTTAAACAGAGCACCATAAAGGAAAGGAGGTGTTTTAGTAAAACACACCAGTGACTAATATAGCATCCTTTGCAATCAACTGTAATGAAATTTAAATCAAAATGGTAATTGTTGGAGGAAAACAGCATAAACAATGTGTAATGATTTTCAAATAATTGTCACCTAACAATTTAATTTTAATGGAAATGTTTTATTAAGAGTTTAAAGGAATCTAAAGAACATTGTTAAAAATACAGTATAAGAAAAATTTCAGCACTTCTTGTGAGAGATAATTGAAATTTTCTTATGTAGTGAGACAAATAAAATATTTTTAAAAAATAATTTAAATAACTGATAAAAGACTTAAGAAGTATACCTTCAATTAACAATGTAATATCTCTTTTAAGTAAGTCCTCCACAGATTTATTACATAGAAGGATTAAATGATATTTCATTAAGCTGTGAAACAGAATTAATTCATTTTATAATATCAATTTCAATATGCATTAATTTTCTTTCTTTTTTTTGCAGTTCATCCTAATACTTACATAATAAAAATAACTTCAGCACAGTAGTATCAAATGTAAACTCATAATTTAAATACATAAGTGCCCCAATAGCAGCAACATCAGATTTTAAGTTCATATTTTAGACAACACATTATGAACAACAATGTAATGAAGTGCAGGAACTTAAATGCTGATTATGATATGGATTTCTAGTGTTTCTTATTAAAAATATATTACAAAGATCAATCAAAGTGAGGATCAAGAACGATGAAAATTTCAAATTACATGAAGATTGCATTTTTAAAAGTTTTATTTTTAGTGTACATAAAGTTGTTTCACACACACTCTCTTATAAACTAAAATAAAAACTAAAATAAAAGATCTAATAGATGATTTTGCACACAGGAAAAACAGCACGAACAAATTAACTTTTTGTAAAAGAAAAAACAAGTTAGTTTTGAAAAGTTGACATAAATGATCAAAATATTTTATGTCATAAGTAATAGTTTTCATTGTTAACCTCTTCGCGACGGGCGAGTCAAATATGCATTTCGTACGGACGAAAGTGAGGGCCGGGCGGTTCACCTGTGCATTCCTGAAGAACTAGCCTAGTGAACGGGCGGTGCATATATGCATTTTAAGCAGGAACAATTTTTAATAACCACTAGATGGCACTATGTGCTCATTACATGTAAACTGAATGTAGTTTAAGTGTTCTGACCTTCATTTTTTTTATATTCCTGCTTTTTTTGGTATCTTGATTATCAGCTGTGGGTGGGGAGAGAGGAAATCGCAATGTAAACAAACACAGCTCGGCTCTTCAACTTTCCACTTGATATAAACATTCTCGCTTCTGATAGCTCTCCGAACACTTTTTTTTATTTTGTTTTGGCTACTATGGGAGGTCTTTTAGGGTTTTAGCGTCAGTTTCGTTACAGTTATTACTGCTTTCGGTTATATTTGCTCACTTTTCTTGTTATTTTGAAAATTCTCAACTCCAGATTATTATGGCGGGGATAATCTGGTAGGCATTTTCCTACCCTTAATTTGAACAAAAAGGGAGAAAAAAGTCGTAGAAAGTGCATTGTTTGTTCACAAACCATGCTGAAAGAAAAGAGAACGCAACAAACATTTTACGTTCGCAAATCATGCAATGTCGGACTTTGCGTTTCTCCGTGCTTTGAGATTTTCCATACTCAGTCTTCATTTTAAATTTTATTATTTTTTCTTGTAAACAGCCCTTGTATAGTTTTTATTAATTTGAAAATATGTTGAAGTGTTTTGTCAATTAAAATTTTGAAAAAACTAGAATTGCACTGTCAAAAATTATTTCTCAAGGTAAGCAACATTTATATATATATATATATATATATATATATATATATATATATATATATATATATATATATATATATATATATATATATATATATATATTCATATAAATTGAAGGAAAAACATTATTAAAGTCTAGTTTTAATGTTATAAGATAGATTATGTGATAATTTAAAATGCTACCAAAAATCATGGCGGTATGACTTTAAATTTATTATTTACGAACTTTTTTCTAAAGTTAGGCCTAGCCGAGAAAAAACCCCGTCCTGTAATATCATTCCTTTCACTTCAGCTACATCCTGAACGCGCGTCTTAAACAATGGCACCCCGTCGTGAAAAGGTTAAGCAAAAAACAATGTTGACCTACCAAAATGCAACACACAGAAGAAAGCATGCAAATCATGATGAGACATTTGATCAGATATGTGAATCATTAGCATTGCATATTTGCAAGAGAAAAGCGATTGCAAATTAGAAATACAGCAATTTTTTTTGGGGAATACTTTTGCATAGGCGGTTTAAGAATACCATGCAGAAGATAATTTTTTTGAGTAAGTTACTCAATTCAACTGAGGAATAGCAGCAGGTAGGGATTGCAGGTTATACTCAAGAAAAATTTAGTGTTGTATGAAACTACGCACAACTGTGATGAATATCTGTAATCACAAAATGCAGGAGGGAATAGCAGATCCAAGAGAACAAATGACACATTTCCTGGTATATGATGTCAGACACATCACAATGATGGATTACTCAGCCACATCTCAAACCACAGCAAAACATGTCTATGGATCATTTGATGTTTACTCATGCCAATGATGTGATGAATGATAGACATAGACAACAGAATAGAATGACATTGTCTTTATTGAAGAATTCTACTTCTGCCTATGACACCAAGATGGTCAGATTTGCCTCGAGACACTGTGATAAAAGGCTGCTGAACTGTTGCATTACATATGGCCAAACTTGTCTTTAAGACAGTATAATGGTTTGGGGTGGTATTGGATTTCATTTCCACATACCAATATTATGCATTGGAAGTAACAATGAATACCCATAACTACATCTCCGAGGCATTTTGGAACCTGTACTTCTCCCATACCTTCAATGTTTGTTCTCAACAATATTTTAAAAAAAAATAACATGTGACCATACTTAGCACACAATGTACAAGAGAATCATCAGATTCATATTAGATTGAATTAATTCTTTGACTGATCACTTTTCAGATCTATCGCTAATCAGAAATATGATTCATGCTTCACAACAAGTGAAAGGGATATATCACCCACTGCTATGCCAATTCAACTTTGGCCATTTCTTGAAGCCATGTAACTGGTATATTTCCAGGATACAGCTAAAACCTAATTGATTCTCTGCTGAGGCATGCGGCAGTAACTATGTCATACAATCATAGCTACGCTAGACACAGATCTTCCACACTTCAAAAGAAGATGCTATCTGGCAAATGAATTTTACTGTGATATCTCTGGTGTTGATTTTCAGATGGTCAGCAGCGTAAATATAGAAAACACTTATGATTTTAACTTAATATCATTCATATAACTTTGATACATTTTAAACAACTGTCAATATTATGATATTCTACAGGATATAGTTTCGGATTTAAATAATAAAATACCAAAATTTTGAAAATCAACTTAGTTTGACTGTAATTAAAGTAAATTCAGATAGCTCATTCCAATCAACTAGTGTTAATAAAATGAACTACTGCACAGTTTTGATAAGATTTAAGACTCAATAATATTTTTTTAATAAATTGATGCTAACAAAAATAATTCTTAGTCTTTAAAAAATTTCACGGATCAATATTCATCATTTCCAGGATTTTTTTAAATTTCTTAGCCATTAGTTTATTTTTTTCATCATGAACCATTGTGTGATCTATTCCAAGCCATGTCCACGGTATAGGTGTACCATCTGTAAAAATAATTTTTTTTAACTATTTAAAATACAAATTAAACATGTAATCTTCATACATAGTTGTTCATGTAACGAAAATATACAAATAAATGTATTTTCCTGTATATAAACCAAAAGACTTTTTTTCGAGTAAAAGGAAAAAACTGGTCACATTATGCAAGAATGTTTTTGGTCCAATTATCTGTGGTGGCATATAATACCCACAACAAAATTTGAAACCTTTCTAATACGTAATCCACTGCTTATATACAGAAAAATACAGTATATATAATAGATTTTTTTCTCATTTTATTAAAAAATATTATAACAAAAAAATTTCTATTTAAATTATTGAAGATATTAATTTAAAACTTTAAATATCAGACATGTAGAATATTTAAAATGTTTCCAACAATTACAACTTAAATTAATGCGCACCTTGTAATTTTTTTGCGCATGTTTTTTGAATCCAATAATTTAATTTTAATTTTTCATCATTTACCTCATTTTGAAATCGCATGTTTTTACTTTATTTTTGTACATTTTACTTGTATACCACATGTTTATTAAAATTAAGATTACTTAATAGATAATACTTAAATAATGTATGTGACATTTTATTGTTATTGAATAATAATGCTAATTAAAGCTGAAATTTATAAAACTATTTTCCTTCTTCAATTAAAGCTTTCACCATGAAGTTTTACACGAAAAATTAATATTTGAAGCTCCTTATATTTGTTACAAATATAAATCAATTTTTATTTTTATGCATATTTTGTACTGCATACACATTAACATTCAAGCTATTTTCTATATTAAGTGTTTATTGATTAAAAGTTAAATGCATTTATTTTTTCAAATTTATGAAATTTTTTATTAAATTATGTGACTTTTTCAATATGTCTTTAGCAATTTTGTTTTTATTATAATTTATATCTACACATATAAACATTTTTATAGAAATATTTTTTTAAGACACATATATAAAAAATAATTTTCAGTCATTTAACAGTAAATTTTATATTATAGTATTTAAATAAGTTTGATATGACTGTAAAACAAAACATTGTATATGAAGAAATATTTTACATAGATGGACAATAAATGGACAGTTACTGTTACAAGTTTATTCATACACATAATTAAAGCAGAGTATTCCTAAGAGAAAAATTAATTATTTATAATCAATAACTTACTTTTTACTAAAACATGTGATACTTCATTGATATAGAACATTACTTTTTATTACAGTTTCAAGTTAAAATATATTTCATTTTTATATTTTATTTCTTGAATTATTTATATAATGATATATTTCAGTAGTACATTATTTTAAAGATTCAAACATGAGGTAAGTGTTATCCATAACTATTACAAACAATATCTAAATGCATAACATAATTCATAACATCCAGTAAAATGAGTAAAGCAAAATACAGTTTTGATATCCTCCCCTTTTAAATGAAAATATGATTTATTTTAACTGTATTAAATTTGTATACGTAAAAGTATTACATATGTTACATTTACTAATATTAAATAAAATATAAAAACTAAATTTTAGTGGCATGACAGCTTATATGGGGGGCTCATGCCTATAGTGACCATATCTATTTTTCATAACCGAGAGCCCTAAGATGTGAAGCATATGTCCTAGTTAAATGGTCAACTAATACAAAACTCCCAGAATTTAATTCCCACACATAGTTGGTATGCATGAGCATACAGTTTTATCGATCATTGGAAGAGATGAATGTGAACAGTCGACTCTAGCAAGCCTGAGAATCAAACTTAAGCATTGAAAGCGTAAAGCCAACAGGCTTCAATGATCATTGTTATTAATATTAACAAATGAAACTTGTCAAAAACAATTTTAGAAATTTAATACAAATATGTCACTTAGCTGATTTTCGCTTGTAATAAATATTGGAATTATTTGGGAATCAACTCTATAAGTGAAGAATTATCCTGTACACAATAAGGATAAAAACTAAAACTTGTGACATCGTAGCCTTTGGGAGCCAAGACCTACAAGAGCCTTTATCTGTTTGACTGAGAGCCTAGGAGTGCAAGACATGTTCACTAGGTGGACAACCTAATGCAATATCCCTACCTAAGCATGCAAAAAGTATTCAGTTTCATTGAACAACAGATGGGATAAAAGGCTGCTACAATTTTGCCCAGCCCAAAGATTGAACCTTAAACATGTGCCATGGGAGAGTGAAGTGTTGCCACCACACCACAGGGCTTAAAAGATATAAATGAAACTAAAATTCATATTTAATGATCTTAAAATGAAATATGTTAATCATTTTACAATATTAAATCAATTAGGAATTTTATATATATATATATATGTGTGTGTGTGTGTGTGTGTGTGTGCGTGCGTGTGTGTGTAAAAAATACCGTTATATATTAGTATTACACATTTAAAGGAGACAAAAGCAAAATGAAAAACATAACTGCTATGTTTTGACACACCACATTAAATAATAAATATAAAATAATAAAATGAAAAAGAAGAAAATGTTCCTGTATTTAGCTAAATTAAGGTCTAGTAATTATTGATAGAAACTGAAAACAAACTAAATAAACTTGTTTTTAAGCATTTAACATCTGTAATCTTAGAAGGTGCTATGCGAGTTATTAAGCGAAAAACACAAATAATTATCCAATTGAAAAAATTTATAAATTAACAAAAAATATATCATAAGTACTAATACAGTTTCAGTAAAACAAACATTAAGTGCTAACACTGAAATTAAAATTCAAAATGAAATAGAAGTAATATTACCTTAGCATCCCTAAATAAATTATGTTAAGTATCTTAGTATTTGAAGGGTAAATATTAAGATTTTATTAAAAATTTCTACTTAGAAAAACCAACATAATTAATCTTACGTTGGTAACATAATTAATCTAAGAAAAAAAGAGGTATTGTATATAGAAAACTGCAATTTTCTATGACAATGTTAGACATCATTGTGGTATGAACATGTTTTGATTAATTATTTTTATTTTTCATGTTTGTACACAATGTGATGGCCACATCCAATAGCAGATAGCTTGGATACATAGCTGGTTTATACATATTAAAAAATTTACACAAGAGACGCATTTTTTTTTTTTTTGCTACATTTATTTCACATTTAACTCTGTTTTAGAGTAATCCTTCTACTTTCCTTTCAATAGATTCCTCAAAAGCAAATTTTAAATAGCTGTTCTGAAAAATAATTCTGAATAACAAGGAGCAATAATTGAAAGTATAATAGTTTATTAAAATACAAATAATTTTCATATCAAATCAAAATATAACACATTGCAATGTATGAAAATATTCTTACCAGGTGAAAGACGTGATCTAAAATCAGATAAATTCATACAACTTGTATCTCGTAAAGGCTGAGGTTTCCCATTGACAATTAAAGCAAATTTATACTATGAAAATAAACAAATTTACATCACTAATGTGCACTAACTTTTATTAATTTAATTAGATAGAAACATTAACTTGAAATAGAAAAGTAAATAAATGCAATTAGACTTTTTCTAATTATTAGCCAGGGATAAATGTATCATTATAACAGTAAAAAATCATCTTTTGCAAATATAAAAAGGTTTTAGAAATCTTAAAAACAAAATATGTTATACCGTTTTAAATTCTTCATTAGGTACTTGTAATTTTTTCTGTATTCGTTTCTTAACTTCAGAGAAAAGTTCTTTCTGTAAAAAGTTAAACCAAATCAGAATTAATTTGTCAAGTATTTTTTAATATTTTTAATTAACACAATAGTGTATACATCAAATTTAAATAACATATTTACTGCAAATAAATTTTTCTTATTTTTTTCCTTTTTATATACTCTACATGTGAAGTTATTCTTCAAAACAAATTAAACACTGTATGTTTTGAGATACAATTACAAACATATAACACAAATTATGTATTTGAAAATGAGACATTTCAAATGCAAAATTGTAAAATTAACTTTTCTAAGAATCAAATACAAAAATACATCTGTACACCAGAACACAATTAAGTGTGCAGTAAAAATAATTAGGAATAAATTTTGTTCACACAGATAATATAATTTCTGTAAAGCAGCAAAAGCATTTTTAGTCCCTAGCATGGGATTTATGAATTTATTGAAGGCATATTTTGTATGCTTAATATAATATTAAAAGGCATTAATTTTTATGATTAAAAATAATCTTCATATAAATATAAAAATAAAAAGTAAATTTTGCTCTTATGTTGAAAAGGAATGATTTATATAGGATGCTGAATTTGTCACTTACTGAAAGCATCATTTATACTAAAAATATTACAAATAATAATACAGGAAGAAGATGCATTTTTATAAAATTCAACTAATGTTTTCCAGCCAATATTTTTTTAAAAATAAATTATCACTTCTGAATTGCAAAGATGATAGTTAAAACATTTAAATTAATTAATAGTATTTTAAATTCAAACAAAAAATGAAAACTTAGGAACCAAAATTACAGTAAGACCCCGCTTAACCCTGTTTCGTTTAGCGCTGTCTTGGTTTAGCGCTCTTTTATTTCAACCCGGGGATTCCACGAAATCGCTCACAGCATACGGGGATTCCCCAAAACATTATGCAGCGATAGGTTTCAAATACATATCCGAAAGAGTGTACTTGTGTTTCTTGTTTGGTGCGGTATTGTACAGACATATTTTTATTATTGGAAACATTTGTTGACATTATTGTAAGTAGGTATTAATTTACATATTTAATACTATATTACAGTGTCAAATATTTTGATCTTTAGTTTTTACTATGGGTGATAATGAAAAAAAAAAGAAAGCAACCAGAAAAAGCATTTCACTCAAAACTAAAATGGAAGTGATTAGAATATTAGATTCTGGTGAACGTCAAACTCTAATTAGTGCTTCATTGAATTTGCCAACTTCAACAATAAGGACCATCATGAAGAATAAAGAAAAAATACTGTCATCAGCAACTACAACTACGTCAAGCTCTGCAACAAGAGTTACCCGTTCTAGAAATAATATCATAGAGGAAATGGGAAAACGACAGTCTATATGGATTGACGACGAAATTGACCGCAATATGCCATTAAGCCAATCTATCATAATGGAAAAAGCTAGAAGAATTTTTAATTACATTCAGGCTGAGACAATTGACACGTGTGAAACTTTCGTTTCTAGTCGAGGATGGTTTAATAGATTTAAACATCGAAATAACCTTCACAACATAAAGATTACAGGAGAAGCAGCAAGTGGTGATACAAAAGCGGCGGCTGAATTTCCAGCGATATTAAAAAAAATAATTGAAGAAGGATATTATCCTCCAGAATTGGTTTTTAATGTTGATGAAACAGCCTTGTTTTGGAAAAGAATGCTGAAACGAACATTTCTATCCCTTGAAGAGAAATGGGCACCAGGATTTAAAGCTGCAAAAGATTGCTTAATCTTTCTACTAGGTGTTAACGCGAGCGGAGATTTTAAATTAAAACCATTACTAATTTACAATTCCAAAAACCCAAGAGCGATGAAAGGTATATCTAAATCAACTTTACCTGTAATTTGGGAGTTTAATAAAAAATCATGGATAACTGCGAAAATTTTCCAGGAATTTCTGCCCGTCTGTTAAACGCTATTGCGAAATTAAAAAACTTGAACAAAAAGCACTTCTGTTAATTGATAATGCTCCAAGCCACCCAACAAATTTATCAGACTTAACAACATGCATTCCAGTCGAAGTTGTTTTCTTGCCACCTAACACAACTGCCTTAATTCAACCAATGGACCAAGGCGTTATATCAAATTTTAAGGCTTATTACTTGCGGCGAACCTTTAAGCAAATGTTTGAAAAAACAGACGGAGAAAAGAACCAGTCCATAAGAAAATTTTGGAAAAACTACAACATCGTGGATGCTGTAGAAAACATAGGCCTTTCTTGGAATGAGGTAACAGAAAGATCTTTGAAAGGAGTATGGAAGAATATTTGGCCGGATTTGAGTAAGAGCGATGACGTTGGACACTCTGTCGATGTCGATGAAATAGTGGAAGAGATAGTGAAATTAACGAAGCAAACCCGTTATAAAGGGGTAAATGTGGAAGATGTCGAAGAAATAATTCAAGAAGCAGCAGCTAGTCTTTCTAATGATGAGTTCAAGGAATTAACTGAAAAGAAGAAAACAAAAATGTTGACAGCAGTGATTCAGAAGAAGAGCAAAAAGAACTTTCGATCTCGTTTGTAAAAAGTAGTTTGTCTACCATAACTGAAATAATGGATCAATTCATTGCTAATGATCCGAATTTTGACAGGAGCTCAAAAGTAAGGCTCTATCCGTTTATGAAGAACTTTTAAGAGAACAACGCTAAAGAAAAAGGCAAACAACATTAGATGCTTTTGTCACAAAAAGGCAGAATACTGAAAACGTGGAAGGCTAACTAAATATGACTGACTTAGAATTTTATTTGTTTTTTTTAAGAATATTCGTTTTGTTATTTATATTTTGTTTTTATCTTTGCAAGAAATAATAATGTGGTATTAATTTGGGCTTTAAGAAATAAATGTTTGGTTTTATTTCCATTAAAAAAACATACTTTTTAAATTTAATACCTAACCAATTTCTTAACCATCTTCCCCTAACCCCAATATTTACATGTAAAGATAGCCTCGTTTAGCGCTGTTTCGCATTACGCTCTACTTTGATGGAACGTATCCCCCGCGTTAAGCGGGGTCTTATTGTATTTTAAAATATTTGAAGGAATAAAATATTCAGCAAGTGAAGAAAAGAGCAGTATGTATATACATGCTTTTAATCTTATTTCAGCATAAAATGATATTTTTAAATTTGTTCTAATTCATAGCTTTTTATTAATTTAATAACACCATTTTTAGAAGATAATAACTGACTTACATTTTTTACTTTTAAAAGAAAAGGCACTCCAAAAGTAGAAGAAACCTCCTGCAATACAGTTTTTTATTTTATAGCAAAATATTTAAAATGCATACATTTATGTCCATAAAATATTACTTTTGTTAAAAGTTACATTAACATTACAATTAAAAACAAGTCAGACAAGATTTGTCAAAAGCATATATAAGTTAATTGAATATACTCTATATACTCATAATATATACATAAAAGAAATTATCAAATTTGGAGTTTTCTTTAAAATTACTAAATGAAAAATAATTCAGTTTTTTTGAAAATTTTTATGTTTGGTGATTTTTTTGGATAAAATTGCAGATTATAACAATGATAATTTTGTAAGAATAAAATACATGAAACTTTAAGCCCATACTACTCAGGAAAATCTGAAAAAGTTTCTTAAAAATAATTTACCTACAAATTTATTTCAGGATGAGTTGATCTGATATTTCATTAATACAGAATGAGTAAGATACTGATTTGAAAACAATTTTCATGAAACAGCAAAAACAAGTACCTTTAATTACAAGCAGTATTAGTAGGTCTTTAACAAGACTTTAACTGCGCTACTTGTAAGCCCAATTGATGGAGAGGAATTGATCTCTTTTGATCTTCTTTGGCTCAATCAATGATTACCATATTCAAAGGATTTGGCACATGATATATTCATATAAGATTTCTCTCTACTCTGGTGTAGAGAAAAGAGGTGCTAGGCACTTGATTTATAAGCTCAGAATAAGGGATAACAACTTATCTTGCAAATACAATTAAGGAAATAATAAATATTAAGCTGACTGACATAACAGGTTGATCTTAATAAGTTAGATGTCAATAGTTTATTCCTTTTGAATTCTTAAAATTATCATTTGAATCCTATCTATTCTTAATACTTTTATTAAAACTATTTTACCCTTAGAAATATTTTCTTATTTGGTTTGAAGTAATTAAATGAGTATATCTGCCAACCTTGGAAGAAACAAATCCGTAGATTCTACTGATTTTGAGTGAAAAAATCAGAAGACACTACTCGCGACATTTTTGCTTGAAAAAGAATGCTTAAAACGGTAGTACCACAAAAAGACAATTTTTCTCTTTAGATTACACATTCTTAGAATAATTTATGTTTAACACATTTTGTGTTAATCTTAATATTTGAATAAAATACTCATCAACCTTACAAAGGAACTATATAAAAGATTAAAGAATATATTACATGTAAAAAAAAATGTATATGTCCCAATATTTATTTTATAAGGCAACTTTTATTACACTACTGCAATTTATAAATATTAAACAGGTATATTTACAAAAAAACATAAAATACATGACTAAATAAATTTAATTCAGTGACAATCGCTTTGTTAGATGGAAATATTTTCCCAATTAAATTACTACAATAACTAATAATATTCCTCCTAATTGAACTGCTTAGGTAAACAGATAACTGATGTTAATTATATGATTGCCAACTCACAGGAGTCTTGGCAGCCTAGTGGTTACAGTGTCATCCTCCCACATCCGACTCGAAACTCAAAGGAACATATTTAAAAAGTAATAATATATATACATTAGTGCACCATCAGTAGACTCTATTTAAGGTCCTAAAACAATTCAATACACTTTTTTAAGATAAAATTTTGGATGTTTTAAATTGAATTGCCAAATTCTTTCCACTTGAATTGCCAAAAATCAGTAGATTTTCATACATTATCGAAAAATTGGGAGAAATGATGAAAATTAAGGAGAGTTGGCATCTATGAATAAGTAACTTACTTCATTAATATCCATTCATTGTTTGATTTTTTTATGTATTTAATATAATAACATTCACATACCATTTAATCAATCATGATATCTTTGAATGTTTTATTCATGACAAATAGTCATTCCATAAATAACAAAATTAAAACTTATCAAATTATTATGAATTTGATTTTATTAGACCTTTTTAAAGAAGAAACATTTTCGTATACTTACTACATAGCATTTATTTCAGCACATTTCAATCACATAACAGCTAATCTAAATTTAACTTTATAGAAAAGAAGTTTGAGAATTGAACTAAGTTTAAAAAAGTGAAGTTGTTAAAGATTCTGAACTTACTTACTTATAATCAAAGTATAATTAATACTCTCTTTGATTTAATGTTAATAATGTTTTTAAAATGTCTAATTTTATAAATGATTGCAGTGAAACAATTTTAAGAAAATACATTTTAAAATTATTTCATTTAAAAGAAGAAACTTTATATTTTACTAACTGATGCATCTCACATTTTAAGCTTATTTTTTAATGAACACAATTTAAAACTAATTTTTATTTTTCTGTCTGGTGCAATTTTATACTTGATTATGTGAAAACATCCAATATTTGTTGATTGTTAATAATGTAAAGTTGTATACTAATTTTAAATAATTCACATAATGTAAATTTTATTTATGTATTTGAGAAGAATTCTCTTTTCTTGAGAGTTTCACCCTTTCCAATGTATATTAAGAACACAGTGATTTGGTTGAATATTTAGCATGACATATTAAAAGAAAAATTGTTCCGATAATGAGTAGTACAGATTTTGAACTGGCTTATTATAATGTAGAAGTTATTTTTTATCTAATACATACACATACAAATATATATACATTATAATGTGTTGTCAAAATTTGAACACCATTCATGAAAAGAGTACTAATTAATTTAATTATGAATGAATTTTTTATTTGAAAAACTAATATTAATAAAATTTAAAATTTGAAGAATTTAAATAAAATATATTTTTAAATGTCCAGTAATTATTAGAATTTATGCAACACTTGGAAAAGGAAATAATTGTCTTTCACTTTACACCTTATTTTGATATTTGACGGAAAATGGTTTCTGGTGGTTTAAGGTATTTTACCCTTTTTTTCTTGTAAAAAAAACTAGTTACTAATTCAAATATATTTAATTATCTTTTTCAGTATCTATGAATTTAATAACATTCTACAATTCCTTATTTGATCTTTTTTCTTTGAAAAACATTTCCTTAATTCATTATTTATGAAAAAATTACATTATATTAGTTAAATAACATAAATTAAAAATAAATAACTGAATGATTTGACACAAATATACACATAAAAATACTAAATTTTTAATACACAAATAAAACAAACATACATTTAATTAAAGAATAAAATAGATATTAATCAATAAAGAGAATGGATTTAAACTAATATTAAAAATTTTTAATTAAGTCACACATCCAGAATTCTTACATTTATCAATAAACATTAGATAATTTATTTCTTATCCGGAAAACCAGAAAAATTACAATTTTTTTAAAGATGTTTTTCAATAACTTTTTAAGAAACTTAAAGTATGCTTAAGTAATTTAGAATATACATTGTTATTAACATGAAATTGCAATTAAGATGAAATATTTACTGATGTAAAATTTAAAATAAGGAAACAATTATACATTTTTACAAACAAAACATAATACTATAGTTAATTTTATGGTGAAAATGTTTACTGACATGCAATGGTAGTTTAACAATGACAGTCTATATATCATATATTCATGGATATAATACGAGACAACTTTTTTGCTGAATAGTAGAAAATATATACTGCTGATAATGTGTGTGTAACAAAAATCAAACAAAAAAACGCACAGTGTAATTAAAAATATAATAAATTGAACAAAAAAACATTCATTATGGAAAACATTTGTTTTATCCACCTTATCACTGAGTGCGATAAACTGAAAGGGAAGCACAAGTTGATCAAGAGAGATTATTTCGAGAAGCAAGAAAAATTTGTCGTTTTTATTTCATAACCTTTAAAATGAAGTTAGACTTTAAAAATAAAATTTGTTTCATTTATAACTAAATGAAAGAAATTAATTATTTTCAAACTGCACACTGGATACATTTTTCTTTTGTTTTGCACATGCTTTGTTTTTACTTTACTTTAATATGTTTGTTACCATTTTTTTATTTGTCTTCTATATAGCTTTTAGTTTAAAATCTGCTGTGTTACTTAAAAGGTTTTGCTTCCATGTGAAGATATAAGAATTTGAATATTTTCAGAATGAAGTAATTCAGCTCAAGGCAAAATCTGCAATAATAGCAATTCTTTTTACAACTATATTATCTTTATTAACATAATGTAATAGTATTTTTTAAACATAAATGGCATTTTTTCCCTTCAAAATTTTACTGTATGCTTTTTTCTGAGGATTTTTTTAAGCAGATTATCCATAGCAGTTTATAATATGCACAACGAAATTCGAAAATCTTTTAACACATAATCCACTGATTATATACAGGAAAATACAGTGATATGCAAAATGATACACTTTTCAATATTATTATATAAATCAAAAGCTAATATTACATCTAAAATGCATTTAAACGAAATTGTTTTTCTGTGTTTGATTCAAAATTGCAAATCTATTATAAACAAATTGCATTAAAATGTTCGCTGGTAAAAAGCTATAATGACTTGTATAAGAAGAAATGGTTACCAGCTAATTTCTGACTTTGGTAGACGTTGAATTGTAGTTTATCATATGTGACATTGTGGTTCACATCAATAGAGATCATGGGATAAATTGGTTCAGGGAATCTTATAGAATACTTTTCAATATCTACATAGCCCTATATCACTGACAGCTGAAAAGTGACCGGAAGTTGAAACATGGATCCCACATGGCTTTAATGGATCATATAGTTACTTTACATAACTTGAATCAAGAAATCAGATTGTTTACAAAACATGAAGTGTAAACACAAACAGTTTGATGATGTTAGTAACTGAATTGTTAGCTTAATAACCATGGCTTATGTTATTTATAATACAGAGAGAATAGAAATTAATACCATGGTCAAGAAACCTGGAAACATTGGTCTGCTTTCAAACAAATACTGTTCCTATTTACAACATCATGATCATGCATATTAAGTTATCAGAAGGAAAGAAAACATTGCCATCAAGCATTTAATTAGCTCATCTTTTGGAGGGATGGTATGGGGTACAACTAAATACACATCTCAACACCACTTGTTGGCATTGATAGCATTTTGAACATACAGTTACATTTCTATTGTGTTAAGGACCATGATGCTGTTTCTCATATGACTTCTTGATACTTTACATTTCAGTAGCTTCAACTTAAATCTTTCAGGCACACTACCTTTAAAGTTCAAATATTAACAAAAAAAATGTAGATTGCCTATTTAGACTTTTATAAGTATACAGTAAAAATTTTGTAAAGATCGAATGCACCATTTCGATTTTGTGGGTGTTCCATCCCATGGAACACTGCACCGCAAAGATCATAAAAAGCAAGCATTGCAGTGAAGCCCATATATGCGTAAATGTTTTTGCATATGAATGAAAAAACAATGCATTACATATGCGTAGCAAATTTAGCATGATCCAGGGTGCATCACAAAACCTACTACTCTACACCAAATAAATAAATAAATAAAATAAAGATTTCTGCACAATTTTGTTTAGTTGTCGAAGTAAGGTTTTGGGGCTACATAGAAGAGCCTGGTTGAGATAAATCATCGCCATCATTTTCACTAGCATCCGACACAACATTATCAGACTGAGACTGATCAAGTGGTCTAGGAATATATTTTTCTGTATCACTATCCATATGTTCTGATTCTCTAACAGGAGCCAATTTTTGAGGCATTTTTTTTTGCTTCAGAAGGACTAAGACTTCTATGTGACATTTATTTGCAATTTACAAATTTAAAAAATTAACTAGACATTAAAATTATGTTTGCAAAAAGTAAACTAAAATATATAAATTCAAAAAAATATATACACAATATTTTAAAACAAATAGCATCAAAAAGAAAAATCAAGAGCATAAAAATAATTTTTTTCTAATTGGAAAGGATTCTAACTAACTGATATAATCCTATACCACACTCAAGAAGCCAATAAGGGTTTAGAAATATTATCCATATAAGTAATCCTTCCTTGTGAATTCCTCAACATTAGTTTATTCCACCCCAAAAGAGAGAAAAACAGTAAAAAATAAACACAGCTGTTCCCCTTGGCATTGAGTTCAAGGCTAATCGTGCTCTGAATCACGTAAAGGAAAAGTGCCGTAGCGACACAGTGTTCCAGGTGATGGAAAGCCTTGTTTTATAAGATAATACTGCATATACTTTATGTGTAAAAATTTAAAGTAAAATAGAATCAATAGTTCAAGGTACAGGCAACAAAATAACACAAAAATTACTTTTCAAACAATTACTTTTGTGTAAGAAAAAAAATTCAGAAACATTTCTTTAAAATAAAGGGATTTAAATAATCTGCTATAATTGAAAATTATTGATCGTCTCATGTAGTGCTGCCATCTATTATCAAAAACAAAAGTTTAAAGAACATTTTAAGCTAAATTTCATTGATCACTAAATGCAACCATTTGGTAATAATTTAAAATTTGGTGTTACATCACCTGAAACACAAAGGGTTAACCAATAAAGTCCCAATTCTGGGCAGGTTGCAAAGGTGTATACTGGTATAACAGCTACATTTCAGAAATATAATGTATAATTGCATGTGTCAGTATTTTAAGGACTTTCCTCATTGCTTGCCCAGCACAATCACCAGATCCAAGTCATTAAAGTCACAGAACTGGCATCCTGCTGAAGCTGCATGAGTAGCTATAAAGTACTTGTACTGATAGAATTCAACCTCAATTCATCCCAATTCTCAAATACACAAGTCCAGTTACAGTTGCCAGAAGTAGTTGTCTCATGTGCTGATTTTTCAAGATGAATGCTACCAAATTAATAGAAAATCCAATGACTTGTTATTTCCAGTATAACATATTTATGAATAAAAATCATAGTTATTTCTGAGTGTAGTTCACTAATGGCCAGAGATGTAATATTTTTTTTTAAAAAAAAAGACAAAATATTTTGATTTATTTAACTTTTAATATTGATTATACTGATGCTGCTGTCATTTATAATTCTTGCAAAATAATAAATGACAACAGCATAATGTGAACAAATTGATATACTTTAAAATTTTCACAGTAATTTCTACCTTAGAAATGATGCCTATATTCAAATGTACAAAACAGACAGAATTAAACACTTTTTAGAATATTATTTGAAATATTGCTACATAAATGGCAGAATACAGAGTTATAAAATAAGTCAAACCTCTTCATAGTGACCAACAGATATTAGTAATTCATCTTTTGCAATTTTTATCTCATCATTAGGTATTTCTTCTATTCTTAGACATTGCATTTTGAATCTAATGGCTTGTAAGGATTGTAAAGGCCAACAAACTCTTATTACAGAAAAATTTTCAAACTCAATAGTATCAATTAATCTGAAAATTGAAAATCACTAAGTTAATTAAAATAAGCAATCGATAAAAGTTAATCATGTCAATGTTTAGAATATTTTAATTAATACCTCAGTACACCAGAACCATATTTTGAAAGTTTAATGTGTTTCTTTGCTTCTTTTAAAAGGTCAGCAACTGTATTAGTTTCATAAAGGAATAATGGCATCACCTCCTTCCACATTATAACAAGAAAGAAAGTAAAATTAATTATAATATTTTTATTTACTGATTATATTAAATAATATGCTCAATATAATGAAATACACTAAATTTTTATACAAAAACAATGTATAATTTACAAACATTATTCATAGAAAAGCATTTGAATAACAAGATGGTATAAAATAAATCTATTTTTTAATAAATTTTATGGAAAATGAATAGATAAAATAATACATATGGAACATATGAAAATTAGTACAAGAAAAGAACGTACTTCATTATGACCTATTTTGATACAATGGACTAGTCATTTATTAGAAACACAAGTCAAGCTTTAATTAAAGTTTTTTTTTTCATTTAATTTAAAATTGTACAATTTTCCCCTTTTTTGTGAATTTTTTATGGCAAAATTTGCATTTTTTCCAAACATTCTAAATCTATGACTCAATTTAAAAAAACTAAAATATTTAAAAATCTTTTACTATAAAAATTTTTAATTTCATAGTCAGCAAAAAATTTTTCTCAAAGAAATTCAACTAATATTGGAAAATTTTTATTTTTTATACACACATTTATATACATAAATGTGTGTATAAAAATTATTCCCTCATTTTTCCTAAACTACATTTATATTGTAGCATTTAAAGAAGACTACTATGACGAGTTTAAATTGATTTGAAAACGTATTTAAATTCCTGATTGCAATATAAAAGTGTCTAGTTAATTTTTTGATAGTCATCATTAGAAACTTATTATCAATAATACTAATTTTATTACACAAAATTTTAAAAAACATTGTGAATTATTAATTTCTATGGATACTTTAGAGCTCTAAACAATCTATGAATCCATCATTATGAACCAAAATACAAGCAATGTCCAAAGTCCAACTATGTATCTTTAAATATTAAAAATTTAAGAAATTCGTCAAAAGGAAATAATTTGATACCCATTCTTCAATATCTAAGGTCAAGTATGCCATTAAAATAATCACAACTTAATAAAAAGTACCTTGATAAATCTGTTTTTAACATAGCTTATTAATGCACAGCAAAATTAGATTGTTTAGCATAGCAAATAATTTCATGGAAATAAAAGTTACTACTATTTAATTCCAGTACATTTTTCAGTAATTACAATTATTAATGTTACTCTACTCATACTTAAATTTTAAGAATTATTACATTTGAATCTAACATTGCAATTAGTATAGAGACAGATACATAAAATTTAAAAACATTTCAATTAATGAATTAATTTTAAAATATAGCAGAAATCTGATAAGTTGTTACTTAAAAAATCCATTACAGACACAACTCGTCATTTTCCACATATTCTCTTTGGTCAGATTACATTGCTGTTTTATCTTCATTTATTCGAAACTAATACTTAATAAAATGGAATGGGATAGGCAGCAAGATGTAAATGTCATTTTAGAGGCATTTCAAAGAATTCGTGTAAAATAAAATTTCTTAAAGTATTTGAGAGAATTCACAAATAAAATAGAATTTCAGTTAAAAAACTTATTATTTGTTAAATAAAAAAATCTCAAGTGAAGTTATCTCGATAAATTTGGACTTCCTAAATTCCAATAATTAATTTACTTCCATAGTGTTTCGTCTTCAAATGGTTTAAATTGCCTCTACAAAGAAAGTGCTTCCTAATAAGATAGTAATTAAATAAATAGGGAGTTTATTCTTGTTGAATAGGAAATTTTGTTTGTAAGAGATCAGAAAATGTCTGTAAAATAAGTGCTTTTAAATATGAAAATAAAGTAGAAAAAAATTTGATTACCCAATCTGGAAAATCAAATTTTATTAAAACAGTTTGAGGAAAGAAAAAAATATTATTGCAAAAACTGTATAACCCTTTTACCAAAAGAGAGACCACATACATTTTCTTAACAGTTTAAAAATTTTAGAACTGATAATGTGTAAGCTTCTTTCAATTAAAGTTTTTGTTAAAGAATAATTATGTAATGTGTAAGCTTTAATGTGTAAGCTTCTTTCAATTATACTTTAACAAAAGCTGTAAAATCTGAGAAGTAATAGAGAGCTGAAAATTTAGTGGTAACAAGTGACGGATAGAAACTTGATACACAATGACACACTCAAATGTGTAATTATACAAAACTATGTTGACTTATCTCAGTGTTTGATGCATCAAATAACTGATCAAAACAATGATGTTATTTGGTATTTTGATGTGCTGACTGGTGGAGTAATGCAGGAAAGAGAGATGTGTTTTATCAGATGAAATTTGAAATTTGCAGTGTGGCAGTTCGCACATTCAGGAAATTGTTCCTTTTATCTTCATACACTGTAAAGCCACATGTTTCTCAAAAACTCAAGTGTTTCGCACAAAAGTATGGATCATGATTACAAGTTATTTCAATATGAAACGGTAATTACCAATGATAGCTATAATTGACTAGATAAACTTCTATTGTTACCTTGAGATGTTAAAGACATTTGATGTAAATTTATTTGGACTTATAGCATTGTGGAATGGTGACAATTGCATCTATTTTTTTAGTAATTTATTTATATGATAAACATGAGAAAAAAAATCATCTATAAATTCCTTTGCTTGAAACAACTTTCATAACTGTGGTTGCTATTAAGAAATAAATTATTAAGCATTAAATTCGACACCTCGGATTTATCGCTGAAACTTGTCAACCTCCTACACTTATCTATTAGGATTACACTGGTTTTGAAAATATATTTACCCCAATGTTAATAATGGTAAAATAAAAAAGTCTAACTTCATCATATACTGAATATAATACTATTCATTAAATGGTATATAATGATGTGATACTACTTTCTTGTCAATCATTTGCTCTGGGATCGATAATTAATAATAAACTCTATATATATGGGACTGAGGACCAATGTAGTTTTCTCATCCAATTAGTCATAAGAATAAGCCTAAAATTTTTAAATAAGAAAACAAACAAATATCAAATTGCTTACAGTTAATTCTTGATATTACAAGTGTTAGTTTTCATGTATTAATGAATCCTTTTATTTAATTTTATTTACGTCGTTGTCAAATACATTGATCAAGCCCATGAATGTGTAAGTGTCATGAGGAAATATGTGATACAGCTTCCAAAGATTAAAGATGCACCAAAGGTTGAAGTCTGAATTTTCCTCAACAGCAAAGCATTTAGCTATGCAAGCAAGTGTAATCTAGACTTGCTTGCACAGCTAAATACTTTGTTGAGCATATATGAGCGTATTTGAAATATATGAGCCCATTTCATTTGTAATCTAGAAGCAGGGATGAAGCAGAAGACCCCTAGAATTGGTCTACTACCCCAAAGGAATTACTTAGCTTGGATGACATTGCAAGCACAATGTATTCAATGTGCTCCAGCTGCTAACATGAGGAACATGAGGTTAACATGCAGTTAACATGAGGAATCTTTGGTTGTCAGCATTTGAGCTAATTACTTTATAATAACAAGAAAAATGCCCTAACCAGTGAGGCTGCCATGGCCACAGAAAATATGAGCTCATTTCATCAAAAAAACTATGGCAGATTAAGCAAAGAAAGCAAGTAAATCAAGTTTTAAAGGTTTGAAGATTTACTCAAGTGATTTGAAATTCATAAGAACTGAAATTATGCAACATCTTCTACAATTCTCAACTAAACAATAAGTGACCCAACTTGTGAAGGAAAAGAGTAAAGAAATTTTCAATGGCAGCGAGCGCTGCATAGAAATTTTTAAAAAACATTTAAGTTACAAAAAGTTACGACCTTTACCTAAATATTTAAGGCACCAGAGGCACACAGAAATACAAAAAAACAATACAGCACAAACTCAATAAATGTTTAAAGAATTTTCAGGAGGGAATTCACACCACTAATATTTAATAGTTTGCCAACAGTCAATCTAACAGTTGTGTTAGACATCTGTTGTCTTATATAGTATATGAGGGTAAGATACAAGATAAATAAGGGTAAGATTTAAATAAGTTTGAAAAGTTATACATTTAAATTTTTAATAACCTACAAAATGAGATATTTTTTAGATTTTGTTTATAACTGAAACTGAGCTATACATAATAATATTGTCAAAAATTAAGTACCATAATGAAAAATAAAAAGATTTTAAAACTGTTTTCAGATTTAAATAGTTTCAGATAAATTATTTTTATATTATAATTTATAACAACAAACTTATTAACACTAACTAGTTTCAATATCAAAATGTTAGATCACTTGAGTGACAACTTATCAAGATTTCACAATATTGTTAAATTATAAAATTATATTTTTTACAAATTCAAAGTTAAATATTAAATATTTTAATGATGAAATTGATACAAAGTTTAAAATTACTTTCATAATTTACCTGATATTCAAATTTGTCATTCACAAATGTACAAAAGAATGAATATTTACATGGACGAATAAATTCCATGATTTGCTGAAAATAAATAAAATTTATTTTAATTTGTCAAAAATTAAATGCATTCTAAATGTAATTAAAGCAGTGAATATTTTATTTAATTATCAATATAGAATACTTAATTTTTTATGTCAATGTGTTAGAAATATTCAAAATAATTAAGTTGTACAGCACATGAAAATGAAATTTTAGGAAGGAAATTAAGAAGTTTTTAAAATATACAAAAATTGTAAGAAAAATAAAGAAACTTAAATGTACAAATTTAAAAAAAGCAATTATTTCACATAAAATATTTTAAAAATACATTATTATTATTGCCAAACAATAAAATAATTTAAATAAACAAATGCTTCCTAAGAGCTTTCATTCACTTCATCTACTATTATAAAATGTCAAATCCAATTTTAAAAAAAAATTACAATAATTATAAGTTAATTAATAGCACTGAATATGTGTTACCCTAGTACAAACTTAAATTTATATATTCAGTGCTTTTAAATTTTAGTCTAGTACGGTTCTATTTAATATTTCTTATCACCATTTTTATCATTCCAAAATACTTGTGTGTTATTTTCAACTTTATTTTTCTGATATGCCTTACAGGCATACTCCTATACCATTTATTACTAACACACTTAAAATTTTACTTTGCCGATCTGGCATTTCTATATTCATAATTGAATTATTAACTTACTGTATACGCATGCCAGTTCGTCAAAAGGGGCATATCCCAGGTGTTTTTAAAGCACCAGATTCAGAAAATCAAACTTTGGTGTGTAATAGTTTTGGTTAAAAACTTATTGTCATTGGTATTATAATTTTACTTATTTTTGTTTAATAATGATAATGAATTATTTAAGTGGAATATCTTTATCTATATTCTCAAATTTTAAACTTAATTTATGTTATGTAATTGTTTTATGTTTAGTATCGATAAATTAAACTTACTATTTTTATGCAAGCCTAATTATTGGCATGTTATTAGTTTCTTATTTATAAAAGGTTCTATTAATAGAACGAAATGCTTTATAGTTATTTAAACTAATAGCTAGCATTTCTTTAACTGCATTAAAATTTAATATTTGCAGCTCTGCTAATCGTGGTAATTATTTTGGCAGTTAGCCTAATGGTGGGTATTGGTAAAATGACATCTGCCCACAGATACTTAAAAAGTAGTACAGACTGACAATATGTCAATAAAAATAGTCTTTTTTACATTTCATTTTTGGTGAAACAATATTTACCTTAATGAAATTTAAAACATAAGATTTTGCACACAAAATTAAATTAAAATATAATTTCTAATGATATTAAATTCAGTAACTTCTGATTATCTTAGTGTCTAAATGGCGGAATAAAAAAAAACTTCAATTCCTAATAAAATATAAGAGTAGCAATGTAAACTGGAAAGAGAACTTAGAGCTTCTTTTTTGAAAAAGTAAATAGAAAATTAAGTTGTAAATAGCGAATAATTTTATTATTCCTCAATAAATGCATATATATTAGGTATTTAGCATATAAATTGATCAATTATAATTATGGCTTTTTTCTCCATAAAAGAAAGAATTAGCAGTAATTTTACGAAAGTATGCCAAACTTAGATCTGGTACCTTAAGAATCACTTGAAAGTTAGAGAGCAACACATAAAACTTATGGAAGCATGCCAAAGAAACAGAAGTCATTTTGCATCCCAAAAGCTTTGAATGGTAGAGTAGTTCGACAAATGCAAGAGCTTTTACAGCTGAGATACATAGTTCCCCCAGAAAGCAAATATACACATCCAATCATGTATGTCTTGAAGAAGGTGGGTTCTGTTCGTCTATGCATTGACTACTGATACCTAGATTCGCGGACTGAAATAGATTCATTGCTGAGAAAAAACGTCATGGATTTATTTCACACTGTATTTAAAGCCAAACATAAAATTTAAATTCTTTTACTCAGAGGATATTGGTAAATAAGGCTAAATCCTGAATATCAAGATTTAATATCTTTTGTAATACACAGACTACAAAATGCTTTCATTGTTCTTCCGTTTGGACAACATAATGCAGTAGCTACTTTCCAACAAATAATGAACAAGTTACTTTTAAAACATAAAGACAACCCTGAATCCTACATTGATGATACTGCAGTTTTCTCTAATGATTGAAATACTCATCTTAACCATCTTGATGTCGTTTTGTAGACATTAGAAAAAGCTAACTTTACAGTGAACTTTGGAGAATTTGAGTTAGCTAAGTAGTGTATAATAAAGTATCTCAGACATATTGTAGTTCTGGATCACAAAAACCTGATCCTTAAAAAATTATAGCCATCCAGAATTTAAAAACATGCAAAACTAATAAAAACATTAAAAGGGTTCTTGGACTGTTGTCTTACAATCGAGCATATGTACCCCACTTTACTGAGACAGCGCACCCATTTACATTGATGATGAAACGATGAGTAGCAAACTATGATATGAACTTGTCACTGCTTTTGCCAAACTTAAGGACTCAATTTGCAACACTCCTAACAGTTTTTTACGGAATTTTAAAGCACCATTCATTCTGTATGCAGTAGCTTTATCTTATGCCATAGGAATTTGTTTAGCTCAAAAAGATGATAATAATGTTGAGCACCCCATAGCATTTACAAGCAAAAAACTAACTGAGGGCAAGAAAAATAAGCTGTAATTGAGAAAGAAACTTATGCAGTGATTTTTGCTTTAAATAAGTTTTAACTTTACATAATTAGATCAGAAATTTTTGTTGTAAGTGATCATAATTCCCTGAAATTTCTGAGTGTTTGTGTGTCTCAAATGCTCGACTGCAAAGGTAGTCTGGTTTTGCAATGTTGCCTGGATAAAATTACATATCGGAAAGAAAAAGACCATATAAATGCTGCCAGTTAAAAAGCCAAGCACTAAAAGAACAAATGAACATTTTATTTGTTTCTATAACTAATGAATATTCCTTTTGAGCTTTCTAAGTTGTTTTATTTTAGAGTAAAACGTTAATAAGATTTTGCTTTTGGAATTGTGAAAAAATATATTCCTTATGTAAATATATAAATTAAGTAATATATAATTCTGCAAGTAAGTAGCATAATTGTTATATACATAACTTTCCTAAGCTAAGTTTCTAAAGATGATATATTGATTTAGGAAACAGAGTTTAGTGTGAATCTTTTCTCAAATCTAATGTTAAATCAATTTTAAACTTTTGTAATTTTACATTGTGATCAATGTTTTTTCATGATTTTGATATGATTAATTTTTGATTAACTGTTTTGAGATTATTTACTTTTTGAAGAAACAATATTTTACAAATGTTTTCAAGTTTTCTTTTTAAATTTCCTATGTATGTGTGTGTGTTTAATGTAGAATATTGTTTTATGTAGTTGTATATTTATGTTTTGTAGAATTTATTTAGCCAGTAGTTTTGCAGAATTTATTTTGCAATGTGTTATGCTCATACAACAGCTTAGATTAATTACATGATCGGATTTTTTTTTTTGTATATTTTGTGTCACATTACGATTATAATAATTTGATTGTATTTAAAAGATGCGATCGAATCCTTAGGGGGAAAGGCGTCAAGATTAGAGAGAAATATCTTATTAAAACCTTTCATTTTGGCCACACGTGGCACTGCAAGCAAGAAATGAAAGGAGAAGGATGAAAAACGTTTGATGATAAGCAACGTTATGTTACGCTCATGTCTATGTTTGTTTGAGTTTTATGTAATGTGATGTGTTAATAAGTATGATTCCTGTGAAATCCATTAGTGATCTGTTACAAATTTACACAACACGCTCAATAAGAATCTGATAAAATTATCACAAAAGCGAATGTTACAAAAATGCACAGAAATCAACTTTTAAGATATTGGAAAAAATTAATAATTATCCAGGGAGAAAAACAGTTGAAATATTATATAACTTTAAAAAAATTCTCATCTGACAGCTTCATTTTGCTAAAGAAAACATCTCGTTTAGGTAGGTAAGGAATTTAAAGAGCAAATGAAAAATTAGAAATTTAAGGAGGTCCATGCTATTTGAAGAACAGAAAAAAATTAATGATGAAAAGCTGATAAGGTAATTTGTTTTCCAAAATAGAGCATAAAAATAGTAAGTAAAAATCAAACCCCAAAGTTAGTAACTGGAGTTAACACTTCTTTTTCTTCATCATACGATATTTCTTCTATTCTTAAGGATCCCGCATAAAATTGCAAACCAAATATATATAAGGTTTCTAAAGACATGTTTTCATTTGCTAAATAATACAGTCTACTCTCATAAGCAAATAACAACCTAAAAATTCAAAAAGAAAGATGTGTACACACACATAATATGCTTATATAAGTATTATATGTATATTATTATAATTACATACACATATAAAATTTTAACTATTACCTTAATCTTCTGCATGAATTACTTTCATTCTTAAAAAGAGCCATTTCTTTCTTAGCTTGATCAAGAAGATCAGCAACTGTATCATCTGCTCTCAAATATAATAATAATTTTTCCTAAACATAAATTTTTTCTTAGAAATTATAATTTAATTAAAGTAAATACCAAATACAATTAAAAACATTAAACTCATATTACATGTGTACTGAATAAGACAATGATATTACATAACAAATGCAAGTAACATGAAATTAAGTATTAAAACTAATAAAATTTATTTTTTTTAAAAAAAATTATAATTTTAGCAAAAATTAAATTGCAAATAACCAAAACTGATGGCAACCTGGAGGTTGTAATCTGTAGAAGTATAAAAGTGTTGTTGACTGTTGAAAAGAGCAGAGGCTCAGAAACAGGTTTTAATTTTTTAAGTCTAACGTTTATTGAAACTATTATTTTAACAAGGCAATCATTATTATGTAAAACTATTATTCAGAATATAATGACAATATGTTTTGATATGCATTGAAGCCTCTTAAGATATAATTACTACTATAGAATATTCATCTTCCTATACTGAATAAAGATAAAAGAAAATTCACTTATTTCGTAAATATATTGTGAACAATTTGGAGCCAAGTCACTGGACTACATCTTGACATTCATAATTTCTATTTTGGTTATGGGAACACATCTTAATTATGCCAAGTTTATTTCATATTTGTAACATAAACCTCATCCCACAAATCTCTCATTTTACACTTCACCAAAACACTTTGAATTACAATTCATGCTACATAGTAATAAAACTTTTATAATATTACACTGGTATTCTATTAATTAATACTAAAATTAAATTTCCATTGCTCGTCAAAATGCGTGCTGCTGACTGTTCCTTCAAAATTAAACACCTTCTAAAGAACAGAATCTAACTATGCGGCAAAAGCTTAAACTTAAGTAACCATAGGATCCTCCCACCTGTCGAGAGATTTGTCTTATTCTCGGAGCAGTCTTTCCTCTTTAATTTGCCAAAATATGTTGCTTCATACCCACATCACAGAGGCATGGTGGACAATGTGATACTAGGCTTTCCTGAATGAAGGCTCGCCATGGTGGCTGATAAAGACGGTTATGAATGTCGCAAGGAAAAAGGGTTGTAATTGACAATAAATATAAGTCTTATGATAGATGATATGAGTAACAGCAATATATGTGAAACATTTTTTTGAATTTAATCTACATAAAATTATTCAAATATATAATTTGACAAACAGTTTTAACGAATTTTTTATACAACTAATAAAAGCTTTACACAAGCAAAAAAAGAAAGAAAAAAAAATACAAATATGTGTTTCCTACACTTTGTTTTTACTAGTGATACACATTTATGAAGAACTTATAATAACAATAACATTAGTAATTTTACTAATCAAAATTAAAACCAAATTGCAGAATGAGAAGATAAATTTTTAGGAATTCTGTTTGAAATTTGTCTAAAGAACTATTTCAGCTTAGTATTAAAATTAATAGTTTACAAACTTAAAAATGCAGTAAAATTAAATTTCCTGCATGCTCTATATAATATAAAAAAAATTCCCAAGATCAAATATGAAGTTTCCCGAACAAATCTCTTTATTTCTAATTCTTAGGCAATGTTTCTAATATGATATACATACACAAATATCTGGACTCTTTTAACAGCAAGTAATTAATGTATAAAATATATTTTTTTAATTTTTTACTGCCACAAAAGTAATTTAATAATTTTGAAATTGAATGACTAGTAATTAAATCAATACATTTTCAAAGCTAAAAAAGCACAATTAGTTTATTTGTATTTAATCTTATTACAGAGCAGTAAAGCAAAATAATGGATTATTGAGTTTTTATTCCTAATTTTATTTGACTTAAAATTCTTTTATTTGATATACTTTTTCATATTTTACAATTGCACAATCTGATAAACTTATTTTGTTGCTCATCAAGATTTAAATGACATCATTTCTTTAATGCAAAATATCATGCAAATATAATAAAAACTTCATCTGCAAGTCATTTCATTTTTTAAAATATAAACAAGCTACTACAATTATATGCAATGCACTTAAGCAAGTTACTTTAACAAATAACATTTTAAGAAAAATGTAGTGAAAATAAACATTCATGATCACATATATATTTTTTAAATTTATCATATATTCTTTATAAAATATTTTTAAATAATTGTACGCATCCATTATTACATATGATTTCAGTGATGGGCAATTTGTAGATTCTGTAGAAAAACTTAAAAATAGAGTGAAATTAATTTAAGGTCACAGCTAAATTCAACTATATAATAGATTTCATAGAAAAATATAACATAAAAAAATCAAGGTAACTTGTATCCATTTTCACATGAGCAATCTAAAGTTTGAAATAGAAGCTTTTGTATTTCATAATGATGCAATTAAAATCAATTGTTTAGATTGAAAATATTGTTATCAACCTTTTTCAAAACAAATATCTAATGTCATAAAATAAATTATTTCAATAGAGAATTTTTGTTTTCATCATTATTAAATTTAATAAAGTCTTTACATGACATCCTCATTAAAAACAAAATTCGGTGTAAGCAAACATTTAAAATTTTCATTGAAGAAAAACTCTAAATTTAGATGGGATTGATGGTTTTAACTATACATTTTATAAACATTTGAAATACAGTAATCACATCTACAAAAAGCAATTGAAAAAGCTGTATGTTTTGCATCTAAATCTCACAAAAATATAAAACATTTACTAACTGAAATTTAAAAAAATATATTTTCCTTTTTTTGCAAATAAGATTCTTATGAACTAAATAAATATTTCTATTTTTATTCATCTATACTTTTCCTATTTCAAACAAATTTTAGTGTCGGCAAATTTTGTTTCATGAGAATTTATACTTTAATGTTTTTATTTGTGCATTTATCATTTAAAATCAAGGTTAAATTAAATAATGTAAGACTACAATTTTAGAAGTGGTCAAATTTCCAATTCTAACAATGTAATCATTTGACTTCTGTTGCTAGAAAGCATGCCTGAGTATGGTGATAAGGTTAATGCAGCATTCCAAGGTTTTGCTGCTCCTACATTTATTCTTGGTTTTAATTTTTATTGTATTTGAGGATTTTATTCAGTTATCTTCAGAAGAAACTCAAATCCTCCCCACGGTGTTCCTGACTTGACGGGGCAGTGAGGCTTGCATGCACCAATGACCCGGAGGGCTATGCCGGCGGTAGCTTGCTAATGGTAGGGTCACCTAATGTCGAACAGGCCAAAGGATAGGTGCCAGACAAAAAGGAACACCACCACGAGCCAAGACAGACTTCTACCTTCATAGTGCTCAGATCCTTCAGATCAACATAAGTTGCATCTCACCTCCACACCATGACAAATCCTGATTCTTCCTCTGTTTTTAAAAGTGAACTCATAACAATAGAACACGGTCTTTAGACTATTCGCAATGAACGTGACTTCAGAGACCTCTGGATTATTTCTGACAGTTGCAGCGCCCATCAGCACCTTCGAAACTTGTACACAGTTGGAGATAAAACCAGCATTTCTATTCTTCCTCAGCTAAAAGATATCTTCAAACTACATGATGTTCATTTACAGTGGATTTTATCTCACGTTGACATCCATGGCAATGAGCAAGCGGATCACTTGATATTAGCCAAGCAGGGCTGCAGCCATTCTCCACCTTCTCACACAGCCCTAACCTTAGCAGAATTTCATTCCAAAGTCGTTGTGATATTTCGAAGGAATGGAGAAACCACCTAGGCACCACTGGTATGGGAGCAGCGAACCTGGATCATCATTCAGTCTCAACTGCGACAGAGCCACCGGAACTGCAATAGCAAGACTCAAAAGCGGCCACACAAAAAGTCTCTCTTTTAGAAGGGAGGAAGACCTACTCATTATGGGCAAAATGCAGCACCCAACAGGCCTCCCCTGAATATGTTCTTGACTGCATGGGGCTCACCTAGCAGGACCTTTATTCTTTCCCCCTTTTTGTATGAGATTTTCTTCGGGTTAGTGGTTTTATGGACTTTGTCTAAATTCGCCAGACGAAAGGAGGATAAGCCACAACAACAACAGAAATTCAAATGGAAAAAGATATAACAAAGATGCTGTTTAAAAACCTATTTTAACTATAAAGCAACTATATAAGATTAAAAATTTCTAAATTTAAACAAAGTCTTCTTGAATGAATATCAAAGGTAGAACAAAGGTAAAAATATAAGAATGCTAAAAAACTTATTAAGAATCATCTTACTCACTTTTTTATTCGATTTTTTGTCAAACCAATCACAGGGGAATAGTTTTAAATTCAAACGCTTAACAGACTCTTCAGAATACTGAAACAAAATTTCTTATATTTAACATTTTATGATAATAAAAATCAGATACACTTATAAATGAGAAGCATTTTTGCATGTTATTATAAATGCAGAATATTTATTTCACTACAACAAATATGTTTTAGTGTAGTCATTTGCAATTCAGAAACATTCAGGAAAAGAAAATATTTTATAAATTCATAAAAAATAATCAAGGAAAATTTCACCTACACCACGATTCACTCCTATCCAAACAATACGCTGAAAAATTTCCCCTGCAACAATAAAAGACTTACTTATAAAATTTTGAAACAATATATATATATATATATATATATATATATATATATATATATATATATATATATATATATATATATATATATATATATATATATATATATATATATATATAAATTTACAAAAGTAGCAAAATGATGAACTTAAAAAAACGAAGCTTTAAAAAATATCAAAATAATAATTAAATATTATAAGCTTTATTAGTTAAAAAATAATGAAGTCTAGAGATAATACAAAACAATTTCAAGATGATTGATTGAAGAATTAAATATTCTTTTTACATCAGCAAAGGGAAAAAGTTTCTGTTGCATGATTTTTAAATTTTATCCTTCTATATGTAAAAGTAATTTTCTTGTAAAAGCATAAAAATTCTGCAGTAGAAAATTTTTTCTAAGAAAGAGTTTTAATATTTAAAATTTTACAGAATATATGCTCTCTAATTACAATATATGTATACAATAAACATTTGAGGTGTCATTTTTAAAAACTTAACTAAAACTCTCTATTCTCTAAATTTGTTTTCAAAATTCTTCACTAAAATAAACTCGGGATTGATATATTATTATTATATATTTAAAAGATACAGTTTTAATCCTAATTATGGATTGAGTCTGACTATTGTACTGAATAACAAATATAAAAATAACTAAATAAAAATAAAAAGATTATACTAAAACAATATTTAAGTAAATTCCTTTTTTTCACAAGAATGAATACCCATTGAAAACACAGTGAATACTTTACAAAATAAATGAATAAAATTGTTATAAAAAGATACTTTAAAATACATATTGTACATACATATAAATACCCATAGATGTGATTTGGTTTATTTGTAGCTCAATGGTCATTTTTTGAGCTCAAGGGCAATCAAGAAAGAAACAGAGTTTAAAGTGGATTTCAATCCACTACTAACACCAAAACATGTCAAACCAAGAAATTATTAAATTTGAATTCAGAATGTTAACACTCAGCTGTTAGTTTGACAGGTGTGGCTGTGGATTCTTTTTTAAGAGAATCACTATTAATGTAAAGAAGTTAGAAACAATAAAATTTATGCAAAATGCTGTGTATTTTAGAAAAATTAATAAATTAATTTTCTTAAAAATTGCTGTAATACAGTGGTTCTAAAAATAGTTCCTTATTGTGATTGGTTACTTGGTTGGGTTTTATGGCGCAAGGTCCAAAAATGGACATGCTGTGCCAGTTCATTATTGTGTTAAACTTACAAAAATAAAATGTTTTTCTGATATATTTAATTTTAGTAATATTGTTGCTAATACAGGGGTTTTGTTGTGTGTATTATACTCTAATGTGAATAATCTGATAAAAAAAAACACTTTTCATTAGAAAAGCTCATGATAAAATTTTGAAAGAAATGCTGTTAATGTTTTGTAAAATAAATAATAGATGGCACTGAAAAGTTTCGTGTCTCAGTTGACATTCTTCAGTTACTATGAACTTTTAAAAATTATGGTCAAGAATGAATTTGTTTCCTCAGAAGGATATTAACACTTGACAAGCATTACTTCACATTTTGTTTTGATCATTCTGAAATTATTGAAGTCTTTATATCATCAGGTGGAAGTGAAAGCGTTAAAGTTATACAAAATTTTTTAACTAAAAGTCATAACGAAAACAAATTAGAAAAAATTGCAAAAAAATAGGCTAATATCAACATAACAATGCAATGGTGATAAACAAAGTATGCACAATGCAAGCGAAAAAGTGTATCCAATATACAGTTTCAAAATAATCCATCACTTTCATATAGTTCTTAAAGAAACAAAGATCATTTAATTATTAAGAAAATTTAAGAAGATTCTTTATAAAAAGAAACAAAGGTATCTTTTGATGTGAAGTTAGACATATTTTTAAAAATTTATCTTACCTCACAATAAAGGTTGTGAAAAAGTAAAAATCAATAGATTTTACTAGAACCTTTTTGGAATTATCGCTCTTGGCAATAATCCTGTGCCTTAACCACAGTTGACCACTCTGGGTGATAGAGTTGATACAAATAGAATCCAATAAGATTTTTTTTCTATAGTTCATTATACTTTAATCATACCGTACATTTTTATTTCATGTGATACTACAATATCAGAAGTAATTTCAATTATTTGCTGACAGAATTGCTATGGCTTTTGGAATGCTTTTCTTTTATAAGGAAAAATATAAAAATAAACTAAAAATACACTTTATTTATAAAAATGAAAAATATAACAACTTTCTGATAATTGTATTAAATAGCACTATTAATTCTATTTATTTAAATAACATTCTTTTTAATTTGATTTCTCTATAATTTTTAGTTTCAAATGTGTTGCATACCTAACTTGAACATGATGATACACAAACTTGAATATTTTCAGTACAAAACAGCTCAAGTCAAAATACCAAATGACAATAATTAATAGCAACAGTAATATCTTTCTGAGGAATTAAATTTATTATTGAATGTAATTAAACAAAACTGATTACAGCTGAAATAAGTCAGCTATGTCATGACAGCATCTATTTTTTATTTCAAAAAATGTTAACAGAAAATGTTTTTTTTATCAGAATATTCATGACAATATATCATATACACAACAAATTTGAAACTTTTTTAACACATTAATCCATATACAGGAAAATATAGTATTTAAAAAAATAAAGAATATGATTTCTTTAAATCAATGCATGTAAATTAATTTTGTGTAAGCAACAATTAGTAATGTTAATCAACAATTCATCATAACATAGAACATAACTAGTTTTTATTTCAAATATAATGATATAAAGTAAATTAAAAAAATCTAACCAGGCACTAAGTGTTGATTGAAATCAGATATATCGATACGATCTCTAACTTTCAACGTTCGTAGCGCGCCCAAGGACCTTAATTCAATGCTATACTGCAAAATGGTTAAAAAATTATTATAAGCACAATAAAAATGTCAAATACATTATAAAATATTTATATGAGAAAAAATTTTAGAGGGCTAGCAAAAATTTCCTTTTACATATATATGTAGTCAGTTAAAAAAAAATTTTAAGACAGTGAGCTATTATGTTTATTTAATTTACAACATATAATTTATTTTATGTTTTATCATATAAAATAAAATACTTACTCTATGTTGTACATCATCTATTTCTAATATTTCTCGTATTCTTTCTCCAATTCTACAAATTTCTTCATTCTGCAGAAATTTAAAAAAAATTAATTAATTATTCTCACACAGATTTAAACAAAAACAAAGCTGTGCATATACTATAAAAAGATGCTATATTTAAAACAAACTTAATCAATGTCAAATAGTATGTTATGCCAAAATTATATCTAGATAAAAATAATATATTTGTCAGGATAAATTTTATTTTGGTTATTTTTAAAGAATTTTCAAATAATTTGTTCACACTTTTTTTACATGTTTTTGTAAACACATAATTTCTCAGGAGAGAACAATTGAGAAATATAATTTAAGGATTTCCTTTCCTTTATTAATAGTATTATGTATTACAATTTTAGTATTATAATCTTTGTATTTATTGTAATATTACAGTTTAAACATTGTTTGGCTATCTTGCTTAATACAAAAGTAATTTAAAGGTTTTCAAAACTTCTTATGAACATCAATTATATGACTGCTTTTGATTTTTATTTGTTGAAAATTATACATATGTAACATTAAATAAAGAACCTGCAGGTAAAAATGATAAACATTATTTCCACACTAGAAAATAAATTAAATAAATTGGAAAATCAATAATGCAATATTTAAAATGAGAAGCATAATACACACTTCTATTAAAATAAATTGAAATTAATAACACATGAAATGAAATATATATGAAGTCAAAAGAATAACAGCTCAACTAACCAAATTTGTGCTTTGAAAACAAATATTTTTCTCTTTAGATCTAATACAAGAAGTATAAGTTATGATAAATATGTAAAAATTAGAACAATTCTCTATCATTGAAACACTGAAATTCTTGGAAATAACTTTGTTAAAAATAGAATTTTCACTTTCCTCACTAATAAATTTCAGTTTGGAACTTGAATGGATGAAACCACAGTTCATTACTATTCTATAAATAAAACAAATAGATAGATGATTTTTTTCTTTATCTGTAACCTTATTCTGAAGTGATATTCAAGCTGTGTCACTAAAATTTTAAAACCACTTAGTAAACTATGGGTTGTTCTACTATAGTCTACCAAGGTCGTACTAAGTTGTGCAACTGTAAAAATAATTAGCTTTAAAACTTCACCATGACCAGCTATTTGATAATTTACATTGATAAATATAAATATCTACAATGAAACTAATAAATCACTTATAACTTTTAGAGGCTGCAATAAAAAATCTGAATACATATATTGAACTAAAAATTAAAATTCATTAAAGAGAGAAACACAAATTTGATTCCTACAGTCATGTCTAAAAAATTATTATGTTATGTTTTTTGAACTTCAGCAAATTACAATGTTTTCAGAGTCATGGCATTTTTGATATTACTTGTTATGCAACTAAAGCCACTATAGAAGTCTATTTTAAGTACTACAACTCAATATTCTATAGGATTTATCAAAACTGCATAAATATAAAATATATTTGAAAGTGCAAAATAATAAATTTTCAATTTTCAATAAAAATATATTTTTATTAAATTTAAAAAATTACAATGAGTAACTGATAAAAGCTATAGAAAATTTTTATAATAAAAAAGTAAAGTGGTACATCAAATGTATCTAATACATGAGAAAATATAATCCAAAAGATTATGTAATACATAATCTTTGTAATACATAAGAAAATTTAATCCAAAAGATTATTCTGACTTTAACTCAAGAAAAATAAATGTACAAAAGAAGGCAAATAATGATAGTTAATTAGCCATTTTAAAAAACCTTATTTTCTAAATTTTCTTTTTTAATCTCTTATTTAACAGTTTGTCATTCTAGTAAAACATTTAATATTCCTCAAATATTGAAAATTTCACATAACATATGAATGCATTATTTTTTTCATATTTAATATTCCTTTTAACAACATTACTCAATAAAACATTAAAATAAAAAAGCACATATCAAATTAAAATAAATAAAATTCTAGATATGAGAAAATTATCAGAAAAAATACAGAAATTAAAATGCATATCTGAATATAAGTTCTGAAATATATTAAAATGAATTAATATTTCATCATACCATTTCATAAATGAAATTTTTGGACTAATTAGTTGTAATTTTAGTTACTTGTCTAATATTGATATAAGTAGAATGGTTGATGTTATATTTGATTGTGTTATCCTTCTTATTTAAGTAACACCTATAGTAAAATATTTTAACGAATAACTATATTGAGCTAGTAGCAATTATGTAAAGCCTATTAACTCCATAATTAAATATTATGTGTGAATTTAACCCTCAGACTGCTCATACAGCGCTTTCACAAGCATGTGTTTCTTTTCCTTTATTGAGGAGTTTATCCTGCTTTCCACTATTTAATTAGTGAAATAAATTAGATACAGCGTATATTTAAATTAGGTTTTGACTAACAATCACATTAGTTGTCTACTAAATTGCAACATCTGAATTTCCTAGGCCATGAAAAAAGAAAAACAATTTACAGGAGTTTCAAGGAGTTGTATGAAACTCAAAACTTAGGTATAATATCAATATTAGCAAACTAGTGCAAAATTCAATATTTAGTTCATTGCTGTATTATTGGTCTATGATTTGATTATGATCTCAAATAGCATGAACTTTTTAATTACACCCATAAATTAAATTAAGCAATATATATATAAGGTTTAGAAATCAAAATGGTTGCAAAATTTTAAACATACAAAATTTACAAAGTTATTTAGCAGTAAATTTTATCCATCAGCTATTATTTAAATTATTATTATTTTCAATTAGTTATCATTCAATAATAAAAAACAATAATAATTTAAGAAATTATAATTTGTATATTAACAAGATTCACATAACAGCATTTTCAGTATTTTAAAAGAAACTCAAATCCTAGCATAAGTATAACAATAATATTCTCTTTAGAAATCATTAAGTGAACATAGTATTCAAAACAAAAACAGAATCAATTTCTTTTAATTAGAATTAAAGAAAATTCTTTCAAGACTCAGTTGAATAAAAATAATGAACGAAATATAATTTGGATTCATACTTTTAATTTTCAATGGTAAAAATGTTGTGAGAATGAACATTGAAATTCATATATAGTTTCAGATTATCGGGGAAAAAAGAAAGGTCACATTTGTCTGGATTATAGATAAAAATAATTTACTTACGTCTTTTATTTTCAGAAGAAATGGTACACCAAAATGAATGAATTTCTGCTGAAATAAATTTTTTTTTAAATTAAGAGCAATATAAACATGTATTGTACTTTTAGATTTTTAAAAGTATATTTTAAAAAACAAACATTTTTTTTAATTTAAGTTATTGTGTTAATCAAAATATACATAAGAATTATTTGAGTCTTTATGTGTTTATTTAAAAAATAAAAATATCATGGCAACATAATTTATATTATAATATCATGTTCCAGTTAACAGCCATAATAAGATGATCAGTTTGTTGTAGTAAATTACTAAAAGCAAACTGCATTAAACATCAATAAAATACTTAACATTTACCAGCAACCACAACTGAATGCTTTGCCTATTGTACATGCCACTTTATGAAAAGCATATTTCTTTTATCTACTCTATATCTGCTAAGAATGTTGGCTGAACTTCTATTTGATTCTTGACAAAGTTGCATCATGCATGTATTCAACATTCCTGTCCAGTGAAATCTTTAAGGCATTAGTTGGTATGGATGTGCACTTAATATGCTTATGATTTTTTAAGTTGACTTCTAGAAGCCAGTGTTAACAGATCTCTCATTTTCGGCAGTTCAGATATGCAAAGATATGATATTTACCCCAGTTGAATTTGCTGTCAAACATTAGATAGAGTTCAGTTGATGTAAACTTATTTAACAAATCTTGCATATTGTCTATTCAAATTATAAAGACAATCAAAACAAAGATGCAGCCTTTGAAGTTAGAACCATTCCTTTTCACTGTCAGTTTCAAGTGATGCAATTGTGCCTCATTATAGTGATGTTTTTTGACCGAATGATAATCTTCTTTCCTTCAATTCAAGTTTCATGACATCAAACTGTAAGAAATCACAATAAAACAAATGTGCACTTTAACTGTACTATTATTTACACTAATGTGTACGAGGAGCGGTTTTGAACTAAACCAATACTTTATAGCTTTGTAAATCATTATTTCCCTTATCTCATTCTATTTTTAAGATAGGAATGCTAACTCTGCAATTTTCACCAGATGGCATCTTAAATTATTTTAGTTAACAGTGCATGGTAATGTCACTGTACTAAAACACTATTTTTATAAACACAACAGCAGTTCTTCCCAAGTCAAAAGTTATTGACCTTTCAGATTTTCAAAGTTAGTGACCTTTCAGATTTTCAAAGAGATTCACTATCAGGAGCTTATCTAACTGTAGCAAGTATAACCGAGAAAACTAAAATTATAAGTGTTACTAGAGACATGGTGTCTAAAGACAAGATAACATACATACAGTGGCAAGAAAAGTTCAGTGAAAGAGACCAAATGCGAATTGGAATAACTTAAGAACTGAAGTAGAATGTAATGTCTATAAAATGAACTGAAGCAAAAGAGACCAAAGCTTAATCAGTAACTGAATTCTCCAGCGTTAATGAATACGGTAGAAAGCATCTTCCTACCTTTATCAGCAGAATATTTATGGTAAAGGAAAAATTCCCAAGCTAAATGTCACAGATATTAATACCAAATGTCACCTACAGTGGTGTCACACTCACAAAACTTTGCCAATTACTAAGTAAAAGAAAGTAATATGGTTTTAAATCGTCTTTCTCACTTTTCCCTATAAATGGATGGGTACACATTTGGAGAACAACAGCACAAACATGTGATTGTGATTGCTTCCTGCCAACTACCAACTACAAAAGTAGATCTGTCATGACATGAGCAGCTGTGTTGTGGTTTTCTGCTGGACCAATTTTAATCTGGAAAGGAAAGATCACTAAAGAGAAGTAATAAATGATTAGGTTTATCTTATGATACAAATTTTGTTTCTATCAGGAAATGGAATTTTGCAGAAAGATAATGAACCTACCCAAGTAGTGAGACTTACCCAATTATGGTTGGATAAACACAAAAATAAAATTAAACATTTATCATGCCCACCAGTAGTCTGCTTACAATATAATTCAGCCAATATTATTTGTTTATTTTAGAGTGTTCAATTTAGAATTGACATCCTCTAGTAACATGTGTCCTAGAACTTACACAATATCTGAATTTTTATAATAAATGAACTTTCACAACACATGAAGTATAGTACAATATTTCTCAAAACATTTGTATGAATCAATTCCTAGGCGAATCCAAGCTGTATTACATGCTAAAGGTGGTCTTCCACCATAATAGTAAGATTCTTTATAAATCTATGGTTTCCCCATTATTTGAACAACAATTTGTACACATTTATATATACACATATAATACTTCAAAATATCAAGATAAGATAAAATTAAAATATAAAATTAGATTTTGCAGTGTTTTTCTAGAGTAATTATATAAGTTAATGAAAAAATAAAGACAAAATCGAACCTCTTTATACTGCACAACTGTTACTAATGTTTCATCCTTCCCTACACTTATTTGATCATTAGGTATTTCTTCCACCCTTAAATTTCTCCAGCCAGCATTATGTAATGCTTCTATTGACATATCTTCTTTTATTATTGAATATATATTATGATCAAAAGTATCCAATAATCTAAAAAAAAGTTATATCAGTATATATAAGATTATTGTGCTATTTTTTATGAAAAAATTAAAGTGATACCTCAGTTTCCCAGAACCATTCTGGGAAAGATTCACTTTTTTCTTTACTTCTTCTAAAAGACCAGAAACAGTGTCATTCTTATTTAGTTGTAAAATTAGTTCCCTCTAAACCAAAATAAATAAATAAAATTTAAAAAGAAAAGAAAATATTTTAATTTAATGATTGAAGACTTAATTTAATCATACAATTAATGATGAATAATGAAAAATATGCACAAAAATAGTACGAAGTTTTAATATGAAAATATCAAATATTAATTAAAATAAATCAATTTCATTGATTCCTTATGAAAACTGATGTTGAATAATTACACCACAGTAAAAATACTACAATAAAGTACATTTTAATTATCTGAGATACAATAATTTCTGATTAAAACAATGCTAACTCTTTAGATAAGTGGATGAAAGGAATTTAAAATTATAATGAAGAAAAAATTCAATATTTTAGAAATAAAATTGCCCAAGTGCAAAATTTAAGAATGTGATAAAAATTTAAATTTATAACCACTTTTCCCAATACTGTATGTACATCTATACTGAAAAACATATGTACTCTAATCTAACACATTCAAAATGTATTTAAAAAAAAACCCTGAAAATCAGTCAAAATATTATAATATTGGGAATCAAGTGAGTTGAAATATTATTAGATAAGGAGAGTTACACAATGAAAATATATGTGATGGCATCACAAACTCATACTTCACAAGATTTTTCTATGTCCTAATTTAATTATTTTTTTTATTCAAATTAACACTTAATTGCTGTAATATTTATATCAGAACAAGCATTAAGAGATGTTTAAAAAAAGAGATAATTTTTACATTTTATGAATACGAATGTATCTTCAAAATTTCTCTTATGTAATTTATTTTTGTTTTGTTTTATTTTAAACATTTATATTTTCTTGATTGATATGCCATACATTATGCAATAAGGATCAGATTTTGAGATTGGATTACAATTACTCACAATTTACATACCTGCCAACTTTTGGAAAAGTGCTTCAGTAAAACTTTTCATGTGTTAAAATTTTGCAAATCTACTTAACATATATTTGCTTGGTTCAATTTTTAGTTAGTTTAATTACTTAACTTTAATGCTACAGTTTTAAATAAAAACAGATCTTTAGTTGTATAAAATTCAAAGAACCTAAAACATATTCATAAAACACACATCATTTACAATCCAAATATTATAATATTTATATTTAAATGTTTAACATGTTGCAATGAAACTAAATTACAAAAAGTAAAATCATTAATTTTAATAATTTTATATTTCTTGATTAAATAAATTTATTTTTATGATTTCTTATACTGAAATAGTTCAACACATAGCAGTGGCTTTTTCAACCTTTTATAACAAATTCTTACTGAATTTTTACTTATAAAAAAATCATCAATAAGTAAGTTTTCAAAATTATTACAAGATTGCAAGTTTCTAAATTCAATTTCTTTCTTTTTCATTAAATTAAAAATTCACACTCTATGGTGTTATTAGGTATCACTAACAAAGACAACATAAATCAGCTATTCTGTCATATTTGTAACTATTTTCTGGTTTCTTAATTTGACTAATTTCAAACCACAGAAAATCAATCTTTCATTTTTAGTTTTTAAATAAGTCTTCAGTTTGTAATAAAGAGAACTGATTTTCTAACTTTTCACTTTTACATTCACCCTCCTTAATTAATAGTAAAAATGGAAGCATTGAACTCGTTGGAGGTCGCAAAGGGAAACAGTCACCCATGCATTGAAAATCAACAAGCTCAGGAAAACTATGAGTAATTAATCATCCTTTCAGTATCCTTTTGTCTGAACTCCTCTTGGAATAAGCATTGTTATTTTTCACCTGGGTCTTATTTCTTAGTTTAAAATAATCATTTCCTTGAATTCATAAGCTATTGGGATGACAGTGTGCCTCATGCAACCAGTATTGCTTCAAAATTTCTTCTATTAGCAACTCATTTTCATATTCCAAAGTGTCTTCATACATTTTTTGTCATTTTATTTCTAAAGAATAGTGTACAAACATAAATAATGTATGAAAAAGAGGTGGAATCTTTAAGAACTTGATAATATGAAGTTGAATTTTTGAAAAAGATATTGATCAACCCAATAAGGATGAACCACCATATGAAGAAATATATAGCTCACATGGAGGAAGTCGTCAATTTGTGCAGAGCACAGAAAATAATGAAGAATCTTATTTAGGAGAAAACATACTTGTAAGCAAAATTCAAACAGTTTGAAGTAAAGTAAAAATTAATTAAAAAAAATTAAGTAAATATCTCAAAATCTGGTCAATAATGAAACTGATAAGAAAAACCAGAAATTATTCGGCTTATTAATGTAACAAACGAAGTTTTTTAGATATAACAAATGAAATGTATGAAACACATTGTACAACTCAAAAAATCAACAAAAGGTCAATGATTATTTTTACTGCACACTGAATATCAAAAAATAAATATCAGAATTATTCTAATTTCAACAAAGAAATCCCCAAAGCAATATGCAAATAAACGAAAATTCTTTAAATCCCAAGAAATGTTCCTTACCTAAACTGCATGAGGCATATTTTTTAAATATTTTTGAAAAAATTTCAGTGAAATCAATTCAAGTGAACCAAAAGAGATTCAGTATCCAACTTGCTATAATATTTCTGACTTATATAATTAAACTGATATTTATCATACAAATATTTCTTCTTATGATTAAATAATTTAGCTTTCAATTGTTTAAAAAATATACTGAATTATGTTAAACAATGTGTGTGAATATATTTATCCTTTTACACAGTTTAAGTTTACATGAAAAATGAAATTAAAAATAATAAGCTAGATGGGGCATTAATCTTATTTGCCTAATCCTGAATACCAGTTCCATTTTCTGGAAAAATATGATAACTTTACTTTTAATAAAACTACCTATTCATAGATAAAAAAGAAACATATTGACAAAAATTTCCTCAAATTTAGAAGTTCAATTCTAATAGGTAATGAACAAAAGGTTGAATTGAATTTGCATTATTTCTCTTAATAATTGTATTAGAATTTATATCAACTTAATGCACATACTTTCCAGCTAATTGTACAAATCAGTGATTTCATTTTTATAATTTTTAAAGTATTTCTAATATTTTTATGAATAAATAATATTTATAATTTATAATCTAACAATATAAAATATGCATTTCACAAGGCAAATTCATTTAAAGGAAAAAATACCAAAATTCAGGATTTTTCAGAAAACTAATAAATGTGCTCCTATTCAGTAAAACTAAGTAGATTGTAACTATAATAAAACTATTAGTTAAATCTATGCAAATCTATTCAAACAGTTCTCTATCTTTTTAGATCTATTCATATCCCCCTTCTATACATATAAAATATTTTACTCAAAGAGTTTATTATAGTGAAATAAAATATTTTATAGTTTACATGATGCTAAAAAATGTAGATAAGAATGACTAAATTATAATTAGAAAATTTTAAATAAATTCTTATATTTTTATTAATTTAATAAACATTTGTTGTAGAATTCAGGCTTAATATATATGCCCTATTTAAAATAATAATTGTATATAATGTAAATTAAATAAGAATAAATTAATAAATTCAATGTATTAAATAAAATAAATAGAAATAAAATTACATATAATCTTTAGACTTAATGATTTATAATAAAATAATTATTTTTTCTTTGAATTCAATGCCAGTATCATTATCACTATGTAGCTAAGATTGAAAAAATAAATCAGATTGATAGATAATTAATATAAAAAATCCCAATTTACTTATTTAAAAAAGGATATTTTAAATAAATTACTCATTCTTTCATGTGAATCATCTCAAAGCAAAATTCTATATCTCTTGGAATATATTCCTCTCCCATTCATCAAATCATTTGTAAGGACAATTGTTAGAATAGTTTTTGGTTTAGTCTCAAAAATAATGCAAGGAATCAAACATTAAAATCATTTCACTGTTCAGCAATCTATGGCAAATGAGTTCGCATATATACGAATTTTATTTCACAAAAATATATTTATTGTGATATGATAGCAGGTGGAACAGTCTTTTTAAGTGTCAAGTGTACAGAATAAATGCTTTTAACATATAACATTCAAACAATTAGAATCATACTTATCAGAAAAGCATTTTTTGCCTGCTTTTATCAATTTCATATTTACACGAGGGTTTAAATTAATACTGAATAATAGATTTCATAGGAACTTCAGCAAGCACTTGTATACCTATTTAAAATTTGCTAAATTTTATTTTAAGATACATGTAAAAATAAAATATTAAAAACTTGAACAACTTAATAAATTCAATTTTCATACTGACTTCCATAACTCATTTTAGATTAATTACATCAACTAATAATTTTAATAGCAAAGATCTTCTGAAAAATAACAAATATCATGTACATATAATTGTAATTTTGAAAAATGTTATTACAATTGACATTTAAAAATAAATTTACAAATGCATTTTTAATTTTATTAATAAACACAAATCATTTTTTTCTCAATGTGAGATCTTAAAAATACCAAGAAAATAATTCAGAAAAAATCTAAAACTCACCACTTTTAATTTGTTGCTAACCCATGTACACTTAATTTGATTAACATCAGGCTGAAAGAAAAATATTCTATTTATAATAAATATACTTGATCATGTGACAAGTTATGTATATTCATTGACAGGAAACTTTCTTACAGTCATAGCATAACAGAACATACAATTTTTACAATCAAAACTTTGATAAAATTATTTATTATTTAGAAAAAATAGGAAGGAAAAAAATAGGATGGTTAAAACAATAAAAGGACAACTTACATCATGATCCAGTCCTATCCAAACAATATCCAGAAATTTTTCACCTGTAGCAATAAAGTACTCAAAATAAAATAAATACTAAGTTATTAGTAATAAATCATAAAGAAAAATTTAAATTTTTTAAAATATATCAATGATAATTATTGCAATCTATTTTATGGCCAAAAAATATGAAAGAATACACAGTGGAACAAATAAGGGTAAAAGTATGATTATGTTTTCACAAGAGATTTCTCACTAAATTTAGTGTCCTTTGTTTTGATTATAGTGTTGCCAGGTTTGATTTTTTTCATGTTTTGCATCATTTTTTTAATTATAGATACGGTTATTTTTAAGTGGTACAGGGTTTTAATTTTTGTTTTGCATTTCAATTCAGTGTATTTAGAGAAATTTCCCATTCTAAAAACACGAATTCAGCTAGGTGACAAAAAAACACGCAAAGGTCACCAAATGAGGGGATATATTCCACTAGTTCCCATATAAACTATAATTGTATTTAAGTGATAATCACTTAAACACAAACACAGTAAAATTATTACACATATCTTCTGTTAGTTTCTGTAACTAATGCTTTGATATAAATTATTTTTACTATTTATTGGTAAAAATTATGTTTTTAAGACTAAAGAAAGCTTTAGAACACTTTGTTAGTATGGCTACAACAAAATAATAAACTTCATATTTAAAATGGGAGATACATACACAAAAACTTTAAAAAAGATGCTGACATAAATTATACTACTTAAAATTAAACACAAAAAATACTAAAATATTTGTTTAAAAATAAATATCTAGTTAAAAAATTCTGGTTAAGTGATTCGGTTTATTTTTGATGCATAACTTCAAGATGTTTAATTTATCCAGAATAGTTCAGAAACAGTTTTAGAATTTTTCCTATTTTTAATTAGTTTTGAAAATAAATTTTTTAAAAATCCACAAAATTATTTTCCTATTCCGTTACTTTTTTAATCGAAATATATATATTAATTTCCTGTATTTCTTATTTCAGCATGCATGTTTCAATCACAGTTCTAAAGTATAAAAAACATTTATATCTTTTTTTTTTCCAATGGCGTACACAAGAGGGTTGAACTCTAAGCCACAACAAGGCCAGAGACTGCCACTCATTTGTCGTTACCCAGCGGGCACCTGTGAACTAAGTCACAGAGGCGAGTAGCGTACCCGCATCATACCACCACAAACCTGTTTATAGGGTGGGCTACATTCACACAACATCACAGAAGAAAGGACAGAGAGAACAGAGAAGGAAAGAAATTTATTACTCTTAATTTGACATTTAAACTGCATAACGCCTAAAATTAAATTTTAAAAGAAAAAAAGAAAAGAAAGAAGTCAAAAAACTAACATTTAGAGCAGAGCAATTCAAAAATTCAGATCATTTATCACAAAAATAGCTATACTACAGATTATGTTTAAATGATAATGGAACAAAACAAACTCTTAAGTTTGAGAAACAAAGTTCTTTAATTTCTGAATACATTACTTGACACCATTAAACTTAAGTTATTTTGCCTTATTATTGAAAAGTTAAAAGGGGGAAAAAACTACATAAAATAAGGTAAATTCAAAGATTTTGTATAAATACTTCCTCATGGACATTAAATTTTCAGAAGTTATTATACCTCTGAAAAAATGATAATAAAGTATCATCAGAATTTAATCAAAACTTTTGAGTGAACTTGGTTTAATAGAAAAGTTTCAAACACAAATGTCAATGGAGCAAAAAAAAAAAAAAAATCTTTGGATATATATTATAAATAAATAGTTACCACTTTAAAAAAATTGCCAAGAGAAGTTTTAACTGTAAATACTAACCATTTTATAACAGTTTAAAATATGAATCAGTTTATTTAAATAACATTAATTTTTTTATATAGCTATATTTTGTAACATCAAATTCAAAATAGATGATTTTTTTCCAAAAGCTTAAATGTTCACAAATAATTTACTTTTATGTAAGATGTTAAGGATAGGTTGCAATGTAAAAAAACTATTAGGAAATTGATTTTGTATTCTTTAAATAAGTCAAATTCTGATTAGTTTTCTTAATTTTAAGAGAAGCTTGGTAATTTTTAAATAATGATAGTAAAAAACGTTCTCCCTCCTTCTAAATCGGAAATGGTAATCCGTTATGAAAGAATTTCTATTGCGTAGGTCTTGGAGGAAAGAATACGATAACACTATGTCAGATGCTAATTTTTAATTTATTTTCTAAGCATCACATAACAAAATACATTAAAAATCAAATATGGCTTGTGAAGCCGATAAATATATTCATAAGAGACTGGCGTCTCAAATACTCTGAAGAATCACATACAAATTTGGCTTAAGAAGCCCAAACAATTAATTAACCATTAGTTTCGAGACTGATGTCTCTAATAACAAAACATTTATTAATAACACGGCTTGAGAAGCCGAACTAATTGGTTAGTTAGACAAAAAGAGACAGGCGTCTCAACGAGCATAAAAATGCCATATCTAAGTAGGCTTCGGGAGCCTAAAAAACAGCCATTTTTGTTACAAGGCGAGGTCTTCTCTGTCCGTCACCCCGCAGGAATTCCACTCCAAAAACTAAACTAAAAAAAACTCCTTCGCCTCTGTGCCACCCTTCTCCTCCCCGGATGTAAAAGGGTGGTGGGGTAGAGGAAGTAATGACTGGATGTCGTCTAAGAATCTTCCTACTTTCACACGTCCCCCCAAAGGAAGCACATTCGTCGCCAAGGGACAATGCTGCTAAAACGTTCTCCCTCCTTCTAAATCGGAAATGGTAATCCGTTATGAAAGAATTTCTGTTGCGTAGGTCTTGGAGGAAAGAATACGATAACACTATGTCAGATGCTAATTTTTAATTTATTTTCTAAGCATCACATAACAAAATACATTAAAAATCAAATATGGCTTGTGAAGCCGATAAATATATTCATAAGAGACTGGCGTCTCAAATACTCTGAAGAATCACATACAAATTTGGCTTAAGAAGCCCAAACAATTAATTAACCATTAGTTTCGAGACTGATGTCTCTAATAACAAAACATTTATTAATAACACGGCTTGAGAAGCCGAACTAATTGGTTAGTTAGACAAAAAGAGACAGGCGTTTCAACGAGCATAAAAATGCCATATCTAAGTAGGCTTCGGGAGCCTAAAAAACAGCCATTTTTGTTACAAGGCGAGGTCTTCTCTGTCTGTCACCCCGCAGGAATTCCACTCCAAAAACTAAACTAAAAAAAAAACTCCTTCGCCTCTGTGCCACCCTTCTCCTCCCCGGATGTAAAAGGGTGGTGGGGTAGAGGAAGTAATGACTGGATGTCGTCTAAGAATCTTCCGACTTTCACAATGATAACTATGCCTTAAAAGTTCTGACTTCACAAATACTGCTTAGTTAAGCTGACAATCTCTCACAATTTTCTAAATTTAAAATATCTTGTCTTCCATAACAATGAAAGAATTTTTAACTATATTTTCTGAAAATAGAATCGTAAAACTTTCATTAAAATAATTAAAATTTTTACTTTGGAATACAATTAAGAGTTATTTCAAAGACATGAGACCACCATATTACATTAATTTTAGTTTATCATTATATATTGATTTTATCCATGAATATTTCTTTTTGCTTAAATATATAACATTTTATCAGCAGATGGTACCAAAATGTATAAATTTGTCCCTATATTATCTTACATATCCTAGACATTCTTTAAATTTGAATTTCACTAGTAAGAAAATTAGGAAAATATTTATGAATAAAATTGAAAATTCTTTTCATATTGGTCAAATAATGATATCAAAATACTATTTATCTTATATTGGTTAGGTTCCTTTTTAAACAATAGTTAATTAAATAAATAGTTTATTGGTTTCAATTCTTCGTTTTAACATATATAACTTATCTTCCAGTACTTTGAATCTAAATCCAGTGATGCAATTTACCGCCTTTAACTCCACTAATATACCAACAACTTTTGGAATCTTACAATTCAAGAGAAAAAGTTTTCAGATTTACACAGGCAGCATGAAAACCAATTTTAATCACAGTATACAGATTGTAAGAAGAGAATAAAACTTTGCACTGTATGTTGGATATATTTATAATGAATTATAATAGAATTATTTTATAATAATACATAAATAAATTATTTTTGCATTATTGATTGATGGTAAATTTTAAATTAATTAAAAACTAGTCATAAAATATAATTTTTAAAAAATCTCAACTTCAAAAATTTCAAAAGACAAATCTGTTTCCATGACGGAAAAATGGCAATCCTAAATTTGCTTCAATACCCAAAGCAAAAATTGCAGTTCTTGATTTTATATTGAAAAATAAGGTACAGAAAACATTTCTTGAAGGAAAAATCTTTTAATATACAGAAAATTATGTGATTTTAATTAGTTTTGTAATTTTAAGCATTTAGATGTTTACATATTATAATAACTTATACAAAATTTATAACAGATAGCGGTTCCGCAAAACAAATTTTTCTTTCACTAAATGCATTTTGGAAATCACTGATGACAAAATCAAACATGTCATACAATGTCTTGTGTAATAAAGTGAATTAAATATAATGCTTTGATCCAAACATGATTTTAATCAAAGCTTTATGAATGTTCTTATAAATAGTAAAATCAAACTAATTTCTTAAGCATAATAGCCTTTTTTATATTATATATCTTTCTCAGTCAAGTCTCTAAATTTCATTGTTTTAAAATATTATTGTAAATATTTAAACATTGGTTAATTCAAGTCAAATCTAAGCAACAGGGAAAAGTTCTAAAGAAATTCTTAAATAATAATTATTTCACACAAAATATAAATTCTGCATATTACACAAGCAGTTTACCAAGCGTTTTCCAATTTATTCTATATTTGGTATCACTCTTACAACTATACAAATGCCATCAATTAGACATGATATAAAATTCATTTAGATTTTTTTCACTATTGTGATCAAAAATGTTTTGTTACATATTCAATAAATAAGCATATATATATATATATATATATATATATATATATATATATATATATATATATATATATATATATAGAGAGAGAGAGAGAGAGAGAGAGAGAGAGAGAGAAGCAAAAAGTTTTTTATGAATTAGTGATGGTTCAATCTGTATATCAATACATCAACTATATGCTGTTTCAAAAAAATATCACTATAGAAATTCTGTAAAATTTGAAACTGTTGATAATCCTAGACTAACTTTAATTACTAATTTAACAAATTACTCTAAACAATGCAAGTTTTTCATAAATCAGACAAATAACTTAATATGCTTAAAATATGATAAATCCAAATGATTCAATAATGAAATTTTAATGAATGTTGATAAAATTACATACATTGGAATAAAAATATACATATACCAGATGTTAACAAAACAGAAATTAAATATAAAAAATTAAAATGTTTAGATATAAAGATGGTTATATTTATTTCAATAAAATATTTTATAGCAAAACAATTATGAATAAAAAAAATTCTAATGATATAAAAATTAAACTTTTATTTTTAATAATTTTAAAACATCAATATTTCAAATTTGATCAAAGAAATAAGGATTCTATTTCATAAAACTTTAACATAATAAGAAGGACATAATTTATGTGATCTTATAAATACCAAAATTAATGTGATTCCTGTTAAAGATAACTGCCAACTTTTTATCAAAAATTAGCTAGAAAATTAAAAATAATCAATTAATTAAAAAAAATTATACTTGATTTTTCTTAATGTATGTAGAAATATAGAAAGTATTTAAATGCATAAAATTTAACACTTACCAGGCTTAAGAAATTGAGATAAATTTGGAAAAGCTGTTCTGCCAACTAAGTTATGCATGTTTCCAAAGTGAAGTAATGAAAATTTATACTATAAAAATAATTAAAATTCAAATAAAACACAGGCTTTATTATATAATAAAAATGTTAAATTAAAGATTACTGTATTTCCTGTATATAATCTGCAGTGGTGTATTATCCACAAGACATTTATTTAGAGTAAAAGAAGTAAAAAAAGAGTTGTATAATTTGCGGCAATTTTTTCGGAGAATAGTCGAAAACATATACTCCTGAGAATGTGGTGTCTCATAAAACTACAGGATAATATTTAGATCTACCTCATCAATGCAGTAAGCTGATTTTTTTAGTTTCCTTTTAAAAAGAAAATTAACACATATTTTAAAAATAAAATATGTGTTTTGTTTACAATTAAATGAAAGAAATGGATTAATTATTTTTGAAATACAAAGAGGATGCATCTTTTCTTTTGTACTGCACACTTTTTGTTTTCCATCTTACATTAACATGTATGTTACTATTTTTTTATTTGCCTTCTCTATGGTTTTTAGCTTAAAATATGTTGCATTACTTCTACACTTCCACTTCTACATGATGACATATGAACTTGAATATTTTCTGAATGAAATAGCACAAGTCAAGGCAAACTATAAAATGATGATGGCCAAAAGCAAATTTAGTACCTTTCTGAGGAACCGAATTTGTTCTTGAACATAATTGCACTAAACTGATTATAGCTGAAATAAGTCAATTGAGTCGTGGCACATTTATTATTTACTTTATAAAATATAGATGATATTTCTTTCAAATTTTCTGAAGGAAAAAATATTTATTACATTTATTATTAATTTGAAACTTTTTAAACACATAATCAACAGATTATATACAGAAAAATATGGTAATATAAAATGGATAAGAAATCCTATGATGAAAAAATCTCTGCATCTTATACAAAAATTCCTAACAATTACAAAAATAAATAAATAAATAAATATTATTAGTTATTTTTAATAAATATGCAATTTTAAAGAAACTATGTAACATTGATGATGAAATATTTACTTTTTTAAATTCTGCATCAGAGACTTGTAGTTTATTTTGTATTCTTTTCCTAATTGGGTAGAATTGTTCTTTCTGCAAGAATTTTGAAAGATCAAAATACAATATAAACTTTTGAGCACTTTTTGATACATGTGAAATAAAAGAAATGCTAGGTATATTAAGAATAAAATATACTACAATTATTCATAATTGGTAAATAAAAATATTTAAATTTCATCCATAAAATATATATTCAAGTAATATGACAAAAATCATAACTGATTTCCTTTAGAATGTAAATATTTTGCTTCAGATTTTTAGAACAATTTAAACAATAAATAATAGCAAAAATAAAAATATAACTTTTTAAAAAAAAAATAAGAACTGGTGTAAATTATATTTTTAATGCGATATTTGATTTGAAATTATAAACTTTAGGGAAGAATTGCCTACAATAACCGTTTACTAAATAATATTAAATCTATAACATCTTAAATCATTTTGAACAAATCATAACTAGTAAATTTTTATTTGTGATTGTTGGTTTTAATAAAAATAGAACATTTGTTTAAATATTATTAAAATGTTTAAACATTGCTTCAAAATCAGCAGTTAGCAAATTTATGAGCAAACACTGAATTCATAGCTTTATTTCGTCAACACATTCTTTAGACATATACAATAAAAACAATATATATACACCCTAAATCTTTTTTATAATGTTTAAACATTTATTCAAATTTTCATACTGAAATTACAATTTTATCTACTTTTTTATTGTTTAATTTAAAATAAGATTTTCAAAATAAACAAAAAATTTGCTATGTTTTCTCACTAAAAGAGAAGTGCATGATAAAAGTGGTTTTACCAGACAACAAGTTTCTATGTTTATAAAATTATTTTCCAAAATCAAAAGAAAATATCTAATGTGATAAATTATTTAATGTAGAAGGAAACTGTTTTATTTCAATTATGTTTCAGAAACTTTAAAATTTACATTTTAAATGATTTTCTTGTAATTAACATGCAAAATATTTATAAGGAACAATTTTATATTGAAATAATAAAATTATTTTTTATATTTTTAAATCATGAAGTTTTTTAAGTACAAAACCATTCTTGACAAAAATCTGCCTTAAAATTTACAAATACACATTCACTTATATAAAGAAAAATCTACTTTAAATAACAGATGTACAATAAAAATTTAAAAAGCTTATTTCATTCTAATAATAATTATAAAAATCAAATACAGAGTAAATAAACTTAAAGATTATATGAAAAATACTAATGTTAACATATTTAGTTTTCTAAATTTTTGATACAAAAAATGTATTGTTTTATAAAAATTTTGTATGAACATTACTAAACTTAGCTCCAATTCCAAAAATTTTTATTATTTTTACATAATACCAAATTATAATTTTACTGAACTTGCCTACCACTAAAGGAAAAAAATGTAGAACAAAATTACAGTTTAATGCATGGATAGCAAAGTTCAAAATTTAAGATTAAACAAAAAAAAATTTAGAACATAGAACAAAATTACAGTTTAATGCATGGATAGCAAAGTTCAAAATTTTGCACATGCATGCACACACACATGCAATATAACTTTGCCATTGTTTTTTTTTTTTTTTTTTTTTTTTTACATACTGCTAATTATCAAAAAGTATGCTTATAATTTACTGAATTTAGTGCAATAAATTGTTTGAATAATCTGTAAATGGAATGTAAGCTTTTAAGAAAAAAACTTACAAATTTAACTTTTATAAGAAATGGCACTCCAAAACGAGCAGAAACTACCTGAAAGAAACAAATTTCTAATGAATAATCAGAGGTATTTGTCTAAACTTGCAATACTTACTTCAATTTTTGAACATGTAATTTGTAAAAATAAACAAAAAGCACTATAACTAAACTTTTAAATACTGAGATACAAGCTTAAAAGAAATTCATGCAATGAATATTCAATACATATAAATAAAACGAATATGTTCTTTTCAAATATAAACTATGAATTAAGTAAAATCTCTTTTCATAATAACAATGACTATTCAGTTAAAAAAGAGTATCAAATATAAGATTTAAATGTCAATGGCAGACAGATTACTAATACATGAAATTGAATATATGGTATTAATTACTGTCATACTTCTCCATTAAGCTTTATCATGAAATTTGTATTTTTGAATTAACAGTTAGCTGTGATTCTAATTTTAAAGAAAACAAAACAAATGTACTTTTGACACTAACTTTATATATATATATATATATATATATATATATATATATAATGGTAAGAGTAATAAATTCGTTGATCATATAAAATTACCAGTGATTATACATAATCACCACGAAATTTGATAAATTATTTCATATTTACAAATTTACTTAGTTTGTAAAACCCCCAACTCATAATGGGGAATGTGATAAAAGTCCCTAACATTAAGAAAATTCGTTCAGTTTGCGCAGCCGCTTGGCTTCTATCAACACGTGACAACACATTTGTTCTCATTTCGTTGCATGTAGACGTTTTTTTGCTACCCTTTAGTAAAAAATAAAACATTGAATAATGGCTGGTATGCTTGACCATTTTAATTATAAGTTACTTACTATTATAGATACTATGAAAACAAACAGTGGTTTTCTAATGAAAAAAAAGATATGATTTGTTAAAAAAAAAAAGTGAATAATAGTAAAAACAAAAGTAGTGGGAAAAAACTGGAAGATTATTAGAGGCTAAAAAGATAGGATGTAATGAAAGTAGGCAATGTTGAAAAACTTATCTTTCTTGTAAGTGAATGTTAAATTTTATGAGTACTTTTTTTATGTGTAAATTTTACCATAATTTATGAGGTATACTTATCAATAGGCCATGGTGGTAGAAATAGGATGTTAAAAGAACTTCAAAAAAAATCAAAAACATAACTGCTGAAAAAGTCATGATTTACTTAAACTTTTGTGAAATTTGTCAAAAAAAAAAAAAAACTAAAAAAACCAAGGACTTGTTATACCAATGGTTTTTTATGAGATGAACTCAAGATGCCAGGTGGACCTAATTGACATGAGGTTGAAACCAGATAATGACTTTAAGTTTATATTTGTCTATCAAGACTACTTGACGAAGTTTGTACCGTTGCATGCCCTAAAAAGCAAACGTGCAGAAGAGGTTGCATGTCATCTAATTGATATTTTTACTATATTTGGAGCCCAGTGTACTGCAAAGTGACAACGGTCGTGAGTTTAGCAACAAAATTGTAAAAGAAACTTGTGCAATGTGACCGGATCTGAAAATTGTTCATGGAAAACCTAGGCACAGCCAGCCTCAAGGTTCAGTTGAACGTGCAAAGCAAGATACAGAAAATATGTTAAGTTCTTGGTTGAAAAGCAATCACACCAGAAAATGGTTACATTACGAAGGGTTACATTTTGTGCAACTCATAAAAAATAGAGCATTTCATGAAGGCATCAAGGGTCCTTCTTAAGAAGCAATGTTTGGGACACCTGCAAAATTTGGCTTGAAAACGTTTTCCTACCCGAATGACTCTATTGAACACCTTAAAACTGAAGAAGAGCTTCAGGCATTAATCGAGATAGTTAATAATGCTTCTAAAAACACCAAAGTGAAATAGAAAATGTTTCTAATATGGACAATTACGATTTCTGTCAAAATGACCCTTCATCTGAAGTTAATTTTAAGACTGAGAAAGATAATGAAGCAGCAGCTGCTCTAATCCAGACAGATATTTCATGCAGGCAATAGCAAGTAAGAAAATATAGCATGAGCACTAAAGAAAGTTTAGAATTACAAGTAAAGAAAATGTTAAGGGTTACTAATCTTAAATTTCCTACCGCTAAAATCGGTGACGCAGTAAAACTACGAATAACAGACATTGGAAGAGTAAGAATTAATCTCTGAAATTATTAGTGGTGATATTAGAAGTTCAAAATAAAGAGTTCTATCTGTTAGGAATGACACAAGGAAGACTTTCACAGTTGTATACCAGAAATCAATTCACAATTTGTGAAAAAAATTTTATCTTGCTTGACGATGTTCTAGATCCAGCAATGTCTCTTTGAGAATGCGTTAGAATGCTATCTGGAGGTCAGGGAAAACAATGTTGTGTTTGTAAGGAACAATGCGAGTCTGATAAGTGCAAATGTAAAAAATCTGGCAAACTTTGTAATTCTAAAAGTCATAATAGTCTAATAGGCTTAAATAAGTAAACTGTTGTTGTTGCATGACCGCAAGGTCAGCAGCGCTAGACCAGGTCCATGAGCGCATACAACTTAAAAAAGTCCAGCACCATAAGTGGATTCTCCATCAGATCTCTGCCAGAGAGACCAAGTCATTGAAGAATAAGTTTAGGAGAGGCCTGTTCATTTAAACACTTGGAGCAAATTTCGAATTTCTTTGTACCCTCAACGAATTTCAAGTTACTAAGATGGCCACTTCAGAAATGGGCAATAGCGGTCTGTTCTTGTCTATTAAGACAAATAGCCAGGGAAGCACCTAAACACATGCAGCAGTACCAATGATGCTCAGGAGGGACAATCCAAATGGTTTTATTGTCATGTTTAATCTTTGAGTGAATCTTCTGAAATGTGAGAGGTGCCGACAGCACACCATCCTCAGCCACACCAGCTTTGGCCAAAGTGTCCGCAATCTCATTCCCCATGAGATCCACGTGGGAAGGAATCCACTGTAGGTGAATATGATGCGATATGGACATCCGTTTTAACATTTGAAGTATTGAAACCCCAGTCTTGTCTCTCCCTTATTTCCATCTGCCCAAATGCTGTATTGCACTTTTACTATCAGATAAAATCCAAATCTCAGCTCCATGAGGAAGTAAATTCAGGGAGTCCTGGGCTTCCTCTATGGCAATAAGCTCACTACAGAACACCGAGCAATAATCAGGATTTCTCTTTTTTAGTTTTAAGATACTATATTGCTGTCTGATGTAAATTTCACTGCCAGTACGATTGAATTCATCTTTACTGCCATCCATATAAACCTGTATGGCATCGCTCGGTACTTCTCCAATTCTCTCAAGGGCCACCTGCCTCAAATAGTCAGGAATATCAGATCATTTATTTACATGAACCGGCAAATCCGGATGGAAAATGATACTATCTAGATCGTCCGATGGGTCATGACATTGTTTCAGGTGATGTGGTTCCTCTCAAGTCCCACAGGCTGCCTCACAGTGTGCACTAGATGCCGGCAAGGGAGTGTTCCTGGGCAGAGTGGACAAAGTACGTTGAGAGATTCTTCTCCTGGTAGGGTCACCCAAGGCGTGAAGGCCACTCCAATTTGCTCAGCTAAAGCCTGCGGCTACGGGGCTTAGTCCTCCTCCTTTGGGCACTCCAGTCTTATGGACTAATGGAGGCTGCAACTCTTTCCCATTCATAAATAAGTAAACTTAAAATATTTAGTTGTTTGTAGTAATAGTATTTAACGTTATTTGAAAAAAATGTTTTATTCCCTTTAGAATATGGGCTTAGTTTTTTTTTTTTTTTTTCATATGTTACTGCAGTTTTTTTATGTGCAACTGTTTTGTACAAGCTCATGTAAATTGCATTTTTTTCATTTCGCAACACCTGTCAGGCCCTTATTCAAATTTCGTTCAGGTTAAATAAATGTATATGACCTAAAATAACCATTTTTTGACTTTTTAATTGTAAAATATGAAATATTGTAATTCGTGGTCTCTTACACCATATTGTCCAATCAAAAAATATCTTTCTGAGTAGTAACTACTCAAAAAAACCTGCACTCAATACTACTGGCTCAATAAGTCGTGATATTTATCACATTTACCATTACGAGTTGGATATTTCCCAAATTTAGTCGTAATTATGATGATAAGTACAAATGTCACACAATAATGTGAAAATAAATGCACAAAATAATCTGAATTTATTACCTTCCCCATTACTAGTTGGGGATTTTAGAAATTAACCGTAAATTTGATAACTATGAAATAATTTAACATATTTACCAAATTCAATGGTGATTATGAATAATCACCGGTAATTTTATATAATCACCAATTTATCATTTTTTCTCTAACATGTATATATATACATAATGAAATAAAGGAACTATTATAAGCAACTGCTATAAATAATATATCTGTGATTATAATTAATTACAAGTTTTTCATAAGCTTACAGAAAAAAGTCCTAAGTCAAATATTCAGCCTGAGAAAAGTCAACTCAGCCTTTCATTCCTTCACTAGGTCGATTAAACAGAATACCAAGCATACTTGGGAGCTAAAGACTAGGAATTAAGTGTTAGGCTGGCCACCTAACCACAATACAGCTACACACCCCAAGGCTCCTTGTCAAGAAAACAGACATGGACACAGTAGGCTTTGTCTGATGGGGCTGTCCTGCCATGGAATTTTAGCTTATAGAAATAAAATGTTAAAGACTTGCATCTCATTTTTTCTCATAGATTAAATATATTTATAAAAATCGTTATTCAAAAACACTGGAGAATAAAATAGTTTCCAGAGCATGTTTCAGATAAATTTCTGAAAATGAGAAAATAATAGCCTAAAATCAGTTTAAAATTCAGAATATTTAAAAAAAAGTCAGATGAAATTTTAAACAAAATATAAGCAATTGAGTAGATTTTTCTGAAAGATAAAAAATTTTAAAAATGAATATAATTGACAATTGGACTAGTTTTTAATCAAAATTTTATATTAATGCAAATAATAATAATAATAATCTCTCTCTCATACACATTCACATATCTTCAAAAACATATTACTTTAAAAAAAAATCAAACCTTTTGGTAGTGAGCAACTCCTATTAGCAACTCATCTTTTGCCAAATTTATTTCATCATAAGGTATTTCTTCTAGTCTTAAAATCTTCCAACCAAATTTAATTAAATCTTCTAATGACACATCTTTTTTTATTATAGACTGTATTTTGTTACCATAAACTCCTAATAATCTAAAAATATTAAAGTGCATTAGAACAATGAATAAATTTTTATTTTATTTCTTAAAAAGGTTTTTATATATATATATAATACCTTAATTTTCTAGAACCATTTTCAGAGAAATCCACAAACTTTATAGCTTCATTTAAAAGATCAGCCACAGTACCATTTGTACTTAGATGCAAAACTATTTTTCTCTAATTCATAAAAATTATAATTATTGAAACATTCATTAACAAATGAAAAAAATAATATGGATACATAATAAAGCATATATACAATGGAACTAAAAGTTTTTTATTATCAAGTTATGAACATTTGCTTTAAGCTTACATCAAACTATGAGTTAATAAAAATTAAATAAAATGCATAATACAATTTTATGTTGATTAAGAATTTTATTTAGACTCAAAACAAATTTATATTAAAATATATTTTAAAACCTCAGATAAATAAAAGAGATATGTCCTTGGAAAACAGAAAATATAAATGTGACACATCATAGATTGATTGTATTAAAAGAAATTTAATACAGTAAATGCACCTTTTTGCAAATTCCTAAGAAACAATAATATTCTTTTTGGAATTAGTAATATAATAATTTTTTATTAAACTGTTTTATATATAAATAACCTACTTTTCAAAAAAATTTTAGTAAACACTTTATAAGAGATGCATACAAAAAAAATCTATCCTTAAAAAACTTTTTAGAAAACATTTTTCAACTTTCCCCGTGTAAGATAGGATTTTATTATTTTCTTCATAAACAATATTTTAGTTAAAAACTAGTCAGCAACTTGTATTTTAAATAATTATTGCATTGACTCTATTTCTTTTGTTTGATATTCTCATTATTATAGGTCTCAAAATTTTCATCCTGATACCAACTTCTTACAAATTACATCTGAGACCATGCGCACAACTTTAAATTACACGAGATGAAATTTTGTTTCTTTATTAACAGTTGCTTTTTTCCTTGGAGCTTATGAATGAGTAACTCACCTTCACATAAGTTATAAGGTAAATATTCTTTATTTATCAGTTATGGTGGTATTTTTAACAAAACTTGCAAGTCATAATCAAAGCATAAATTGACAAGTACATAGCGCCTACAATATCTGTTTTTTAAGGTCCTCAAAATTCAATAACCAAGATCACTCAAAGCGCCTTATGATATTTGTGCTAAGAACTGTTACTTTTGCTTTAAAATATAGGCTGTAAAATTAACTCCACAAGAACTGCTTCAGGGCTGAGGTAGTTTAGTGGTTAGAGCATTGGCCTTCTGTTCAGATTTCAAATCCAAAGGGCAGGGTTCAAATCCCAATGTCACTAGAGACCCACTGAGTACATGGGATATACGTGCTCGTTAAACAAAGAGTTGGTGTACATCATCGATGAATTCTCAGAAGTATTCAAGTATAATTCTTGTTACAAAAAAGGGCCACTAAGCAATAAGAACTTTTTATTCTCAGGCTGTGGTATCCTAGGTGTTAAGACATTATCCTTCCGTCCAGAAGAGTGGGTTCCGATTCCTAATGCCGTCAAAGACCTACCAAGTACATGCGATTTATGTACTCGATAACTCTGTGGAATCGTAAGTCCTGTGGTCAGTCGTTGAGCAGTTACCATGGGTGCAATGGTCTGGAGAAAATTTCTTCCCCCTTCAGATCAATGTCAAAATTGAGGGAGTGGATTTCTGGCAATGCCATCTATTGGAGGATTTGAAGAGCAAAGTCGTACTTTCCCCTTCATGGTGCTTTGATTAAGCAAAAAGCGCACTCTACTGACTTAAATTTGCATAGCCAAGGCATATCGAGTTTGGCTTGTCCATGTGTCATAAGTAACAACAACAGAATTGCTTCAAAAGATCCAGGATAAAAGTCCTCTGATTCAAATTAAGAAAGACTAAACTCTTCTCAAACAAAAAATATTGATTGTTATGGCATAAAGATCCAAGCCAAACCATAAAATAAAAATTAGACTATAAAAAGAAATGCAAACAAAACAATATATAATTGACTTTACCAAAATGAAATGAAAGATAAGTTTTGAGAACTTAATTTTATTTCATAAACTGTCATATTCAACAACCAGAGAACTCGCGAGTCAGGCTAATCAACAGCTAATGTCACAAACCGTTATTCATCAACACCAAAAGAACAAGTTATCTTCAAATATTTCACTCCAAATTTGCCCACTGATTTCAGGGGGCCAAATCCAAGTTTATTTACAAAAAAAAAAAAAAAAAAAAAAAAACGGGCGGACATTGCAAGTGTAGTTTAATTATCAACTAAGTTTTCCAGTGGATTATCATTTAAATAATGACAAATTTGCCTGTCTAATCACAAGTAAGTACATGAATAGCTAATTATATCTTATTTATTGAAAATATGTCAATAAATTTATCTAGTTTATAAACTGAACTGCTCAAGTTGCATCTTAATGATCTGTGATTAAATTTTTTGCGTATCATAAAAAAAAATTCAAGTTTTCACACTAAAATCAAATTGCTATATTTTTACAGTTAGTCTCTATAATTTTCATTCAGAAAATACCAAACTTGATATTTTGAAAGAAATCCTAAATTTATACACGCTATTGGTAAATATTGACAGCAAAATTTTATTCATATTCATTTTGACTTATTCTCTATTTAAATTTACTTCTTAACTAAACCTGCACTTTAATTATTGTCCCTAATCTAATATAAAATAATGCAATGCTTGTATAAATTTAAAGTTACCTTCTTATTTTACATACAAAACAATAAATTCATAGAAATAGTAAACTTTTAATTTTTCTAATGTGAATCAATAATATAAGGGTGATTACTGTGTTCAGTAGAATTTTCCGTATCTTAGTTAATGTTTTTGATGTTATTTAAAATATATATTTAGGAAAATAAAATATCTAAATCATTATAAAAAAATTCCTTTGGGCATTGCACAATTTGCAGTTACTGAATTATTATCAAAAATAATATTGCCTTTTCAATGTATAATTTTGCAAATAAATTTTATTTTAATGAGATATGTACACTGCTGGCCATTAAAATTGCTACACCAGGAAAGAGGCACACCACACACGTGAAATTTGCATGACAGGTAGAACTTGCTGTGATATGCAAATAATTAGATTTTCAGCGCATTCATACAAAGCAGGAGACAATAGCGACATCTACAATGTGTATAAAACCAGAGATTTGACAGTTTTCTCATACTCAATTTCCGTTTCAACGTTGTTTTCAGCAAAGAAAGTTGTTGTAATGCCTCGTGTAAGAAGAAGAAATGCCTATCAGCATGTGTCTGACTTTGATCGAGGAAGGATTATAGTCTACTAGAACTGCGGTTTATTGTATCGCAATTCGCGTTGGTCGAGACCCCATGACTGTTCGCAGAATATGGAATCGATGTGTTCAGGACAATCAAAAGGAACGGCATGCAGAATCTCAGCGACCCCCCATCACTAACAGCAGAGAAGACAGACATCTTATCTGCATGGTCACATGGGATCGTACAGCCACGTCACGAACATGGAGTCATTTGCAAGTCAACAAGTTTCTGCTCGAACAGTTCGATGACGTTTGCAGCTGCATGGATTGTCTGCATGGCGACCATGGCTTCGGCTATCATTGACGCTGCGTCACAGACAGGAGTGCCTTCAATGGTGTGATCAGCGATGTACCTGAACGCGGGAATGGCATCACGTCATCTTTAGAGATGAATCTCGGTTCTGTATACAGGACCATGATGGCCGCATCCGTGTTTGGAGGCATCGTGGAGAACGCACATTGCAAGCTTGCATTGGACATCGCCATACTGGCCCATCTGCTGGAGTGATGGTATTGGGTGCCATTGTATACACGTCTCGATCACCTCTTGTTTGCATTATTGTTACTTTGAACAGCAACCGTTACATTTCCGATGTGTTAAGGCACGTGGCTCTGCCCTATTTTGGAGGCTTCCCTAATGCTTTGTTTCAATAGGATAATGCACGACCACATGTTGCACGTAGTGTTCAGAACTTCCTTGATACAGAACAGGTTTGACTGTTACCCTGGCCAGCACGTTCTCCTGATCTGTCACCAATTGAGAACGTGTGGTCAATGGTTGCCGAGCGATTGTCATGCCATCACTCACCATCCACTACTGTCAATGAACTGTGACATAGTGTTGAAGCTGCATGGACTGAGATCCCCGTACATGCCATACAATCTCTGTTTGACTCCATGCCTAGGCAGATAAATGCTGTTATTGCAGCCATAGGTGGCTGCTCTGGGTACTGATTTCTCAAGATCTATACATCCTAATTTCCTTTAAATCTAATCACTTGTTCTTTCCACTATAATGTATGTGTCCAATAAATATCGTTTTGTTATTTGCATTTCTTCTATGTGTAGCAATTTTAATGGCCAGTAGTGTATATTATTGTTTTTATATTTTGACAAATATATTCTGTTTACTTTGTATTTTTGTTTTTCGCAGATAAGAAACTCCATAACTAGATATCTTTGCTTATAAAAAGTGATGATAAAGTGATAAACAGTTCCCAAATACCTGTTAATTGAAATGTAAATATTCTCATAATTAATTTTATTTAATTTAGTATTTACGAATGTATGAAATGTTTGCACTTTTCAGAATCAAAATTTCATTATAATAAATTTCTCATTTATTTAACATATATTTCCTACATTTAGAATAAATCAGGAAACATTGTCATAAGGTATTACATTTCATTATAAAATATTGAAATGTTCTGTGCTGAAAGGCATTGATATATAGGGGGCAGCAAGATAACTTCCTTATATCATATTGCAATAACACAAAAAGTGTTAAAAACACATTTTTCTTTACTTTTGCATACAAAAGTTCATATTTAAAGTTTACGTTTGCATTGTTTTAAAAAGCATATTGGAAAAGTGATGGCCACCATTGATTGGTGGGTATCATTCTGCTGTTCTCATCACTTTCTACAGCATATTATCAGGTATGTTCATCATTTCTCTTTTAATGTTTCTTCTCAGATCTACCAAAGTTTATAGATGGTCAAATACAGGCACATAAAGAAATTACATAGAACCAAATCAGTAGTATGTGTAAGTCACTCTAAATTGTTTTTCACTGAAATGATGCACCCGAGAAAATAGGCCTCTATGACAAATGCAGTGTTTATTACTACAATGCATGAGATCACTGAACCACAATGTTGCACAACTTTATACTCTCCTCTATGAAATGAGACCACACCAACCTCATTATCTTTACTGCTTTTTGTGTTACTGCAACTTGAAATAAGGATGTTATCTTGTCGTGCCCTGTATAATTTAATTTTTAATTAAATGTATCAAAGATTTTTGGTATTAAACTTGTAATATTTGGCAGTATATTTTTCATACAAAATGATTGATAGATTAATTTGTTATTTTGTTTTATATTTGTTATGTATGATAGAGTTTTTTAGTATAATTTCTTTCTTTCACTTTATTTTTTCATATAAAGTTATAAGTTCCTGATTATATTATTTTTATATAAATTACATTGTGTAAAACTTAATTCTTAGAACTTTTTTTATTGATTTCTTTTTTATATGAACAAAACTTCCTGATCATTCATTAAATATCTTATTTTTGAAAATTTAATTCAGAAATTAAATAAAACTTATTAAGATGTAAGTGGTTAATGAGTTCTGATTTTACAAATTCATTTCTAAAATGTGTTTCAGCAACATTATATGCTAATGAAAGTTATGTAAAATGTTTCCATATTTTTATACCAAATAGTTTTGAAACTGACTACTTTGATATTTCAGAAACAAGAGAAATCAAAGTCTGGTTCATACCTTTTTTTTATATAATTGTATCTACAATATTTTTCTCCAGTATTGGAAATGCAAGCAGACTAAACTTTCTACTTCATTATTCATAAAATATAAATTCATTACATAGACTTGTATTTTATTAGCCAGTATATCTTAGTTTAGATACCATGGGATAAATTTAATAAATTAGAAACTTTTTTAATCAAAACTGTAGAGAATAACTGAACAATGAAGTTGGTTTATATAAATGGAATCTAATATTTTTATGTACATAGAATTTATAGTAATTATGTCATTTAAACATTTTTTATTTTGCATAAGTACTATACTATTTCTGATGTGAAATGCTTATCAATTGCAGCTACTATCGGAATAAATATATTGCATTAATGTGAAAATATCAGTATTACTGCTTTCCTTTATAATACTACATGAATAAATATACTATTTTGTATACAATTTTCCTAAAATTTACTATCCACACACACAAAAATTAAAACTGTGCATTACAAATTGTGTTCAAAAATTTAAATTTAATTTAAACAATAATTCAAAATTTTACCCTAATTTATCTGAAAACAATATAAAAATTTCAAATCAATTATTAAATTCTATAAATCAATACATGATAGATTTTTCAAGCCTAATTATTAATGCAATACTAATTTTTCATAAAAATATTTTTAGCTGTAATTAAATGTTGATAGCAAAAAGTGAAGCAGTTAATTATGTCAACAATTAAACCTATAAATATTATTAAAAGGCTATTATTAAAATATACCTATTACTTTATAATGAATTTTTTTAAAAAAAAATATTAAATATGTAGAATAAGATGTGGAAAATTTGCCTTTAATCACAGTGTGTATGTTGTATGTGTATATAATAATCTCATAGATTCTAACGTAAGAAATCACTGCATAAATAAAATTTGTTTCATGTTAATATATTAACTTTTAAAAGAAATACTGTAAAATGTATATTGGAAATCTAAATTTAAAAACAGAATATGAAGGTAATATTTATTTGATTAATATTTTTTATTATTACAAAGTTGAAAATTGCTATTCTTAATGTCACAAAATAGCTATATAGAGGTATTTGGATATAATCAAACAATTTAGTATGATATTATAATATAAATTTTTATTTTCTTAAAGATAGCTCACTATAATTTTGATAGCACCCAAATTTTAACTTGGTCATTGGTTGAATATGGAGTAATGAATGTTTATTTTTTCAACATGACAGATGAATGTTAGTGCTAGGAAATGTTCCAGATTTTCTCCCATACACTATGTAAATCTTAACTATGAAAAAATGTCTCCCGAGTCATACGGGCATGTTTATATGCTTTATAACAGTTTCCCAGTTATACTTAATCATCATATTATAGACAACTGAAAATTATGTTTTTCTTATATCTTCTATATATTATTTCCAAAAGGAATTTTCCAGTTTTCTTATTCATAAACAAAGTGATAAAAATTTTTAAAAAAATTCCAATCACGTATAACTAGAAACAACGTTTTTCTCCCACTATCAAAACTTGTACCTTTTACTTTGAAGATTTTAGTTTTATCACAAGGCTACAATAAGTTGCCAGATATAAAGCTATCTGCTTTGTATTATCAAAAATACCTGTTGGATCAGTGTTTACTGAAGTGGTGATCGACAAGAAAATTTTGCTAGTCACCAGAAAAATGTGAAATATACTAACTCATTATGTTAAGTTATGTTCTAAAATTGATTGAAACTTAATTCACTTCATAGTAATATGTGAAAAGTTCTACACTAATTCATAGAATAACAGCACAGCAAAAAAGTCATACTAAAATCCACTATTAAACCATGTTCTTTCAACACTTGAAGATATCAATTTTTTTACAAGGCTATTCTGAGCCTTTCAGTTATTAAGTTTCCCAGGATTAAAATCATATTACACAGAATATGTGAGAATTAATATTTCTCTCTTTGTGACATTTTTACAAGCTATATGCAGTTAATATGGATTGAAAATGAGTAATTTTTCTCTATATATGAGTAATATTTCTCTGTATAAAACAAAAAGCTTGGGTCTGCTTAAATTTGAAGAATTTGTTAGGACAGATTAAAAAAAACTAATTAAAGCCATGTAACTGATTATCTTTCATTAGTCACACAACTGAAAATTACTCAACACAATTGTAACTATGTTAGATGAAGTAAAAATTTAAAACAGAGGTTGTGTAAAACAATGGAATCTAATCCATTGAATATTTACAAAATTATTAATTGAATAAGCATGTGATTAATAATTTTAATATTTAACATGTACACACACAAATGTGCTGGCCTCTATTACCAAAGACCCACCTTTCTAGAACATGGGTCTTCACACACTGCAAACAGATGACATTCTTCAAAGAGAAGCTAATAATAACAATTCAGCAATAGCTCTTCAAGCCCTCAACTTTTCACAAGGCAACTACAATGAGGAAGAAAATGCAAAAATGGGGGGAGAGAAAGAGGACATATTACTAGAGTACTTTGTTTACTTAAAGAAAGTAAGTTCCCCAAGGGGTTGGAACACTTAAGATCTGATCTCAGAAGCTTACTTCGTGGTTTCACTAAATATGCATCAGTGTTGATTATTGATTGTTGAAATTAAATCCAAAAGACAACTTAAGCAACATTAAAATGCCTCGAAATTTCAGTGCAAATAAAAGTATGCTTGTAAAATTAAATAAAATTCATAAATCTTTTAAATTGTCTTTATATCAAATTTATGAATTTGAAATTATATGTATACTCACTTCTTCAAATTTGTCGTTGAAATATGAACAAACAATAGGTTTTTTATCTTCTAATGTATTAACTTTAGGCTGAAAAGAAATATCTTCCATTAGAATTTCTTTGATAAAATTAAAACATTTATTAATATAATCGTAAATTAGATACATTTTCATAATTAAACATGTTATATATATTTGAAGTAAGCAATGATTTTGTACAATAAAATAATATAAAAATATTACCGTATTGAAAACAATTTTGAAAATAATCAAAGATGAAATTTTAAAAATTGTAAAAAATAATTTACTTACATGATTTATTCCAAGCCATGTTCTGCCTCCAACTATCTCACCTATAACAATAAAATGTTTTCCTTAAAAACAAAGAGAAAAATTCTACCAAGAATGGCATATAATTGTTGAAAATCATGGAAGTTCTCAAACATTAAAAATTTAAAAAGATGAAACATATACAGAAAATAGTAAACATATTTTCTTTTCAAAATATCAAATTATAAAAAACATGAAGCATTCATACTTTTTGAATATGATGCTATATTCAGAACTTTGAGTATGAACATTTAAATTCAATATCAATATAATCAAATTTAAATGTTCATACTCAAAAATGAGCTTCTCATATTTAAAATGTGAAAAGCTATTTCTCTTACAATAAGAAATTAGTTGGTAAATATGAAAAGAGTAATATGTAAAATTGTTAATAGATTTATAAATTATATGAACAAAAAGTTATGTTGTTGTTGCATACCCTCTTTGGTCAACAGCACTAGACCAGGTCCATAACATTAAACACCACCAAAAAATCAAGCACCATCAAAGGATTGTTATGTAAATCCTTCTTGAATAGCCACAGGCACTGAAGGATGTGTTTTAGTGTAGCTTGTTCAGCAGAACAGTTGGCAAAAATCTCAAAAATTTTGGTGCCCCTGGAAATTTTTAATAATTTGAGGTGACCACTTTAAAAGTGGGCGAGAGCAATTTGTTCCTGTCTTTTAAAGCCATGAGCTTCCAGAATGAGAACACTGATACCATTGTTGCATTGGAGGGACAATCCATGTGGTTTTAATTCTGATTTTTTTCTTTTGAAAAAATTTCCAAAAAGGTGAGAGGTGCCAATGCCTCAGGGGTCTCACGGGATCCTGCGTTAGACAAGGTATCAGCAGTTTCATTTCCTTCTAGATCGACAGGGGAAGGTATCCAATGAAGATGAATATCATGGAATAAGGATAAAAAATTTTAATTTTTTAAGTATCGATACTCCAGCACAGTCTCTCACACTTTGCCAATTGGTCAAGTGCTGAATTGCACTTTTGTTATCAGACAAAATCCATATTTCTTTCCCAGTTGGAAGGGACACAAGAGAATCCAGAGCTTTGTCAATGACTTAGTTCACTGAGAAAAACTAAGTAGTAATCAGGATTTCTCTTCTGAATCTTTATTTCATGGTTTTTCCATTTGATGTACATTCCACTGCCAGAACGGTTATGTTCAACTCTACTACCATCTGTATAAGCTTGAGCAGCATCACTTAGAATCTCTTCAATTCTCTTGAAGGCTGCTGAGTTTGTTGCTGAGTATAAAGCTGTTGAGTTTGTTGTAGTATTTTGTTAATCATGCACATCTTCTAAGACTAAGAGGCTCCAGGTCTGTTATCCTAAATGCTGCTTCATTTTGAAAGTAGGCCATTGCTCACATAAAGCTTGGTGGAAGAACAAACACTGAGCCTCCTATCAATGGAGTTTTTCCCTCTTCATTAATAAGAGTTGTTTTAGTGAAACAAGCCAATTTCAATACCAGTACATTTGGAGATAGATTCAGACAGTTTCATTCCAGTAACATCATGAAAAGAGACTGTTACATTGGTCATGGAGTTGACTAAAAAGGTATTATGCTGACCGAGCCTATTCTTTCCCCAGAGATTCTGAAACTGAAAATCGTTACTATAAGGAGGTGATCCTTCCTCATGTGTTTATTGCAAGGTGCCATTGGAGTAGAATTCATTTTTATGATGACAATGCACTGACACACCAAATTTTTGCGGTTCAGCAGCAACTGGAAAGGGAAGATATTACTTCAATGGATTACTTTTGATTTCAAATACATAGAACATGTGTGGGATGCTTTGGAGAGATGAATATGTATGATTACATACACTGGTGAACACACAACAACTAAAACATATGCTGAGAGAAAATGAGAACTCATAACTCAAGAGCTGTTGGACAATTTGGTGCTGAGAATGGAATGACAGAGTGAAGGAACAATAGCATTAAGGAAATAGCATATTCCACACTAAGTAGCATCTGTACATGCAACAACAGACAATAGCATCTCATTTACAGACCAAAATTTCATCTGAAATGTCTCCTTCCCCAGCATGCATTAGATATACTAACATTATAGAACACAACAGAATAAGAGTAATAAATTCATATTCCTAACTAAAGTATTCACTAATTTTTTTAACATGAATCCATACCCTAATTTTTTTCATTTTCAGCCATGGTCTATTCAGCTTGTAATATCAGTGATTCGGTAGAAGTGAAACTTCTTATGATTATAAGGTAAAGAAGTTTCACTAGTACACTACATCTTTGATTGCAAAAAACCACACCAGATCTCCATCAAATATATTGCTAGTCTAACATCTTCTGTTTTGCATCAACTATAGACTCTCAGCATCATACCATAATAAAGATCCTCATGAACTTAGACTTGAATGCATACATGAATTGTTTATACTTGAAAATATTTTTTCGGCAAACAGATAAGTTTATTTCATATATGTGCAATTATATATTTCTTATCATTATTTTGGAGGAAGGCAAAACTTGCACATTAAAAAACATTCTAAAGAAAAGGAGCATGATATAATTTTTTCAGACTCAACCAACTTGTTTTATTCAAATTTGTAAATCATTATTAAAAATTAAGTTGTAAATATATATTTTCATAATATACTTAATTGAAAACTAAAGTATACATATATTAAACACATTTTATCAATTAACTGTCATACTAAATTTTAAAATATACAAAGTAAATTTCCAATTTCATTTTAATATTTCGTCAAAGAAAGGAAAATTAATAATTTTTTTAATCAAAAAAAACAAGTCAAAATCAAATAATATTAGAAATTATTTACTTATTGGTGAAAAATCCTTTAAGTTCATCCTATCACTATCTTGAATGGGAAGTGGTTTTGCCATGACAATCAATGCAAATTCATACTATAAAAATCATTAAATTAATGAAATATATCAGTACAATATAAAAACTGTAACTATAAATATTGATATTCAGAATAATAAAGTAAATCATAAAGATAACAAATTAATCAGTTTAAAAATATTAACATCAAGAAATTAATATTAATTATTAATATCAATATAATAAAAGAAAATTTTTTGTATATCTTTAAATAATTCCAATATTCTACCTTTTCAATTTCTTCTTCAGAGACGTCTAACTTTTCTTTAATTTTACCTTTAACTTTCCAAAATGGTTCCTTCTGCAATATTTGAAATAATTAAGAAAACAAATGGTTAGGAAACCTTTCAAATAAATAACAGAAATTCTACAGAACTTATAAACCTTTACTGGTAAACTATTCAAAATTTTAATAATCATTTAAAATGTTTTTCTGTGTTTAAAATATGTTAATATGGAATTTAAGGTTTAAATAACATTTCTCTTCTTCACAGCTGCTCATATTTCTTCATTTTATAACTCTTTTAATTTTAGTAAATTACAAAATATATTTAACAGGACAATAACAATATTCATATCAAAGGAAATATGAATTAAAATTATTAATTAATAATAATAAGGTAATAAAGAAATTAGCAATAAATAAAACAAGCACATTTAATAAGCTAGCTTTAGTTGTCAAATTAAATTCATTTCTCAAAAAACAATATCACATGGTCTACAATGAGAATCTAAAATTTTTACTCTTCCAAAACCTATACCAATAGCTTATGAAACTTTTTTAATGGATTTCCCTTTTACTATTTATTCTAATTAATTTGTTTTAAATCTTAAAATTTGGTTACCTTAATAGTTTTTCAAAATAACTGATACAAAGCATTTGATAATCTTTACAAATTTTTATGCATATTTAGTAGTATGTGAACATTTTGTAGATATTCAATATAGTTAGTATTCTACAATAAACTAAGACTTTTTCAAGCAATTTTCTCATACGAGGTTTTTTACTGAGAATTTTCACTCACCAGACACACTGCCATGAAAATAATTTTATAAAGTAACAAAGATCATGAAATTCAAGATTTCTATGAATTGAAGCGGAACAAAATCAGGAAATCTTTTTAGATAAATTTGCAATTTTTAACAGAAACCTACAAGTTTTTTCTACATTAAAATCAGGCAAATTTTATTTTTTTAATGTTATTACCTCAAAGCAATGTTAAAATATGACAAAATATTTTTAAAATATCCCTCAACATGTCAAGCTGTCAGCTAAACAATTAGTGCTTTAGCCTTTGTTTCAATAGTTTGTGTGTCATCTCACCTTGGATTTAAGTATTTATAGTGGTGCAGAATCCACTTAGAATTTAAGATCCTGGTCTAATGAGTGCTCATGTGCAAAAAAGTAACTACTGAGAGATAAACAAAACAAACCAAAATCAACAGGACACCTAAAAATTTAATTTTCTTATTCGAAATCAAGTTTTTAATTACCGTATTTTCCTGTATATAATCAGCAATGGCATATTATCTGAAAGCCCCATTTTTGAAGAAAAGAAAAAAAATATCGCATTATCTGCAGCGGAGTATAGTCCACTGCAATTTTTCGATGAATAGTCGAAAACTAATACTGCAGATCATTTTGGTGTCAAATAAAATAAAAAATACACATTATGATTAAATATATAGTAAATTCTAAAGAAAAAATATTTATAGTGATGAAGTTCAACAAAAAGTGTGATTGAGTGAGATGAAAGCACGACATCGATCAAGATCTGAAAAGATTCTAGTAAATCTTATTGATTTTTAGATTTTAATAACTTCTAAAACGAGGTTAGATATATTTTAAAAATAAACTATATTTGTTAGGTTACATATAATATATTAACTATATTTGTTTGGGATTGTTTGGTTATAATAAACTATATTTGTTTGGTTAAATGAAAGAAATAGATTATTTTCCAACTGCGAATGGAACATATTTTTTCTTTTGTACATCGCATGCTTTATTTTTCATCTCATATTACATGTCTGTCGACATTTTTTTCATTTGCCTTCCCTATAGCTTTCAGTTTAAAATTTGCTCAGTTACTTAATTTTCACTTCACTATGACGATAAACGAATTTGAATGTTTTCAGAGCGAAAAAGTTCAGGTCAAGATAAAGTGTGAAATGACGCTAATGAATTAAAATTTTAATATCGTTCAGAGGAGCTGAATTTGTTTCTGAACTTATTGGACAATGTTGATTATAGTTAAAATAAGTCAACCAAGTCGTATATAAACAACATTTCTTTCAAAGCTTTATAGTAAGCTTTTCTGGTGAAAAATATTTTTTTATCAGATTATCTGTGGCGCCATATAGTACAGATAATGAAATTCAGAACTTTTTTAACACATAATCTGTGGATTATATACAGGAAAATACGGAAGTTGGAAAATTCAAGTTATTGTGCACAACAGAATTATTGAGTAAGAAAATAACACTACAGGGTGACAACTTTATGCTGTTGACAAAATTCTACTGCTTTTGATTGGATTAATTCATGTCCATCACTTTTTTAAAATAATTTCATTTGCTTAAGATATCTTAGTGTTGGTAAAACAAATAGGTAGTTTTTATTTCCTTGTTTGAAATAAGATGCCAAACCAATGCCAAAAAATAATTGATTTCTTCAAGGCTGGATAAAAGGAAATTCAGATTGCCAGAAAACTGAATATACACAGGCAAACGGTATCACTTACTATAAAACGATTCTTGGACAGTGATAGACCCTGAAAACCAAAAAAGAGAACTGTGAATACAAATGAAATTTGCAAAATTATCAAGTAATGAATCAACTGAAATCCAAGAAACTCAATGAGAAAAATAGCTTAAGAAATAGGGGTTAATATAAAATCAGTCATGCAAATTGCAAAAGAAGAACTTGGACATAAGCTGTATAAACTTCAAAATGTACAAACACTAACTGAGCAAAATAAACGTACGCCGTTTCAAAGATGTCGAGCTCTCCTTCGAAAGTCCGCAAAAGGTGAATGGGAGCCTTTCATCTAAACAGGCAAAAAACATTTCACAATTGAGCAATCCTATAATCCACAAAATGATTGGTACTGGTCATCTGATCATCCTGGAACTTCCACAAGAATAGAAAGTCAGCAAAAACCAGTCACTTATGGTTTGGGGAGGCATTTGTGAATATGGAAAAACACCTTTGGTTTTCGTAGAGCAAGGCATCAAAATGAACAAACGTGTACTGCAAAGAGATTTTACAGTCGGTTTTACTTCCTTGGGCCCAAAAACATTTTAAAAACAACATCTGGACACATCAACAAGATTCTGCCCCTTCTCATAGAGCAAAAGCAAGACTGTTGTCAAGCAAATATTACAGATTTCATAACTGTGGGAATGTGGCCCCTCTATTCACTTGACTTAAACCCAATGCACTAGTGTTTGGTTTATTCTGCAATAAAGAGAATGCTCTAAGCTGCATTAAAATTTGAAATTCGTAAAAAAGGAATGAGAAAAAAGAAGAAATAAAGAAAAAGAAACTCTTAAGAAGGAATGGGCTGAATTAACGCCTGATGAACTGCTGCCCATTGCAGAAAATTTTACGCAACGTTTAAGGCTCTGTATCGATGCCCAAGGGGGCCATTTTGAAATAACTTAAATTTGTTGTATCTAAGTAACAAATGACTTAAGTAAAGTTAGTTTTTGAAAATAAATTCCATGTTTTTAGTTTAATACAAGATTTTTTTTCTCAACAGGATAAAATTGTCATCCTGTATTTCATGCACAATATTATCACACTTCATATTCTGTACATCTATCTTCAAAGAATAGTTATATCTTTTATTTTTACATCATATAATTTTATTATGTAAAAATTTAATTTATCTAATGTTCCTTTCCAAAGGATTAATTAAAAAAAATTAGCAATGATAACTGAGTGCCTCTTAATTTATAAGGAACACCACTTTTGCCTTTTAAAATTAGTGTTTTTAAAATATAATTTAGTAAAGATGAGTTTATTTACATTAACTTTTAAAAATTTACCTATCTGAATTAACTATTAATTGAAAAATTACTATATATATAGCCAAATAACAAAAAAAAGTGTACAGTTCATTGAAAAAGAGAGCAAACCTAACGCAGTGATCTGGAAACAAATATAATTTTCTTCAAAATTATGTTTTTAAATTGTGTAACATACAAAAAATTTCTATTATATAAATGATGATGATGTCGTGTCCATGAAGTACACGCAAAAACCCTAAATGTCCCCGAAGCTCTCAGAGAAAGCCCTGTCAATCTCTACAGCTTTATCTGTAAAAAGAAGCTCCACAATATCCTCTATGCTGATGTTAAAAAGCCTGGCCAGCATTGCTGGACAGCTGAAGATGTGTTGTGGAGACAGTTGTGTGTTATCTGGGAAGTGAGGACAAAGTCTGGTGTAGCTCCTTTGTCCATTATTATATTAATAATTCTATTAGTTAAACTTTAATTTTTATTCTTTATACAAAAAATTTTTTTTCATAATAAAATGTTTATAATATCATAAATTATTTAGTGATAATAAATGCAAAACTTTACTAAGCATTTCAATTATCAAGAAGTTAAAATTTTAGCATTCCATTTAAAAATGTTTTTATAAAAATAGTTAAAAGGTTTAAATTTAACAACTTTTAACATTGTTTTATATTTCTTTCTGAATTCAGCAATTACTTTTAACGATAATATGTGTTTTTGTTAGTTATGTGTAGACAGGAATAAGTCTCAAAGATTACAAAAAGTGTCTTTTATTAAGGCTTTAAAACATGTAACTAACTTTGATTAACACTTGAATTTATACTTGCATTTAAAAAATTTCAGTCTGGCAATGAAAAGAAGATTACTTATGTATTACTATTAAAAGAAAATAAAAGGGAGAAAAAGTTTTCCATCATTGCATTCTATTTCAAGATTTTGATGGGACTTTAATAAGATAACATCAAATTTCACATAGGTAACATCAAAAGATTTAGACACCATATAAAGGATTGAAAAGAAATGTATTATAACCCTAGAAATGAATAAAAATATACAGAGATGCCAACCTCTGAGCATCCCAATCAGTACTAATCAGACATATTTTCAGTACTTTCAGTAACCTTTTCAAAAAATTTCAGTAACTTTTTCATTAACATGTGGTTTACATTAAGAATACACTTATGTGCATAAAATTAATACTTTTAAGGTAACTTTTGTTAAAAAATAAAAGTAAAATGATCATCTAATCATAATAAATATAAAAAGAAATAATAATTACGAAAGTAAGCCATTCTTTTAAATTTAAATGCCTTACTTTTAGTCGATGATCACCAGTACGCGCGTTATCAGCAGTTCTACTTTTTAATATATCAAGCATATTTTTCTTAATCCAATTTCAACACTAAATTAGTAATTTATTTGTAACCTTCACAAATTTTAATCGCTATAATACAATAATAATATTATTGCACATGACAAAAAATAATTATTATTAGAGATCGAGAGAGAAATCTATTTTCCGTAATTTCGTTAAGATCGTCGTAACTCCGTAACGAAGAGTAGAAATCCATACTAAATACGGAAAAATTTTAACAAACGTCATCTCTGAATATATATGAAAAACCTGAATAATTTAAGGCTTAATTAAAGTCTTACAATTTTAAGAAAATAACAATCTACTTTTGTCCTGGAACACTTATATTGAATTTTTCAACCATTAATTATGTAAAAATTCATCAATTTCAGAAAAATATTAAAAAATTCTATATTTTATAAAGATAGGCAAAATTAACTGGTATGACAAAAATAAAATAATAATCATTTAAACAACAATACAAAAAAATTTCACTTAAATATTTGCCAGCATTTCAAATAAGTGAAATTATTCTTTCAGGAATTCACTACTTAGAAAAATAATAACTTACATGCTTCACTTTTAAGAGAAAAGGCACACCATGACAAGACAAAGGATGCTGCAATAAAAAATATTTATTAAATATAAAAATTTGTAAATTATTAAATATAAAGTCAAATGATTAGCACTCTAGTTTTTGCTTCAACAGCTCATAAGTTCGATTCCTAGTATGTGCTTCAGTTTTCATAGTATATAGTTAGGTAGTTATAAATATGAAATAACTTTTACATTTATTTCCTTTTTACATTCATTTCATATAATTTTGCTTTTCATTTTTGAAAGATTGAAAATGCAAAATTGAAAGCTTTATTCTAAATGTGCTATACAAAAAAAACTTATAGGAAAAAATATATAGTACAATTAATATTTACATTTTTGCACTGCTTAGAAACATGATTAAAATGTGTTTGGTTTTAAAATTCAATACTCATATTTGCATTCAAACTGTTCACAGCATCAATATTCTGAATAATGTTGTGAAATAATCTCTGCAGAAGTTTCAATCAATATATAACCAAATTTTTTTAATGACCATGTGTATAAAATGGGTAAGTGGAAGGAAACGGTGCTGCATCATGTTCTAATATGAATGTGACGCTTTTACCCTTAATCCATTGACTGCCCCAAGTATTCTTGATGTTAAAGAATTACTTCTCAGCTTCATAAATGGTCTTGCTGACTTCATAAGCTAAGTGGGAAATCCTATTGGATGAAGCTATGTTGTTTTGAATTAAAGCTTTTGGTATAAAATGCTTTTATCAGAGATGATTTAAATGTCAAATCCAATACAGAAGAAAATGATTAAACAGTGAAGTTAAGAACATGTGGGTTTCATGAGTGGAATCAATGCCAAGATGTGCTGAAAATGTTATTTCTGTTAAAGATGGACATACTACAGACTAATACCAATACTTATCAGTCTACATAATGTATGTAATTAAAAGCAAAGGTTTAAAAAATAGCTTTTTTCCTCATTTGTTTCGATTCAAACAATATAGTGCACTAGTAAAAAGAACATTGAATGACAATCACACCTCATTCCTCAGTGAAAGAATTTTCTTCCATTAAATGAATTAATTGAAAAAAATTTGATGAACTCTTTTGATAACTGTAACTTTAAATGCACCTTTTATTAAAAAATAAATAAATCTGACTGCATTATCCAAAACATTTCTTAAGCCTTATTTATTTTTGTGTAATATACTTTTTAAAATATAAGAAATCACTAAAGTTTTCAGGACCATAAGAGATAATCTTAAATTTTACAGTATTGATGCTGGCCAAAAGTTAAATCAACCCTCTCTTACCTGATTTTTCAATATTTTAATTGAACAGGGTAAAAGAAAGAGACTCAAGTCATTCTGAAATTACCTAAGTATTTTAAGTAAGAATGGTAATGATTAATTGATTGTCACCTAGAACAGCAACTTGAATAAGATTATTTTTTGTTTATATTTTTGCTTAATTTATGATTTGATGCTTATTAAGCAAAAGTTTGACACCAAATATAATGAATACATAAAGTTTAATTAAATATGAAAATTAAAACTCTTTATTGTATATAAATCATCACTAAACATGAAAAATAAATTAGCACTAAATTTGTGAAAGCACTGAATATATAAATTTAGTTTGTAATGGGGTAATAATTGTACAAAAAAATTTTATTACTGGAAAAATATCATGAGATTTTAAATTAAAATATATTAAACTGTAAACATTTAGCATTTTTCTTTACATAGAAATTTTTTGCTGAATAAACTTCAAAAATAATCTCTTTAGAATCAAATCTCTATGATTAATACATATTAAGGTCTGTAAAAATTAATACAAGTAAAAATAAATATATATGACTCAGCATTTGATTAAATACAATATTTTGTAAAATGTTAAAAAAATATAAACTAATATAAAATGGTATATGCATTCAAGTCATACTGGAAATTTTTTTTTAGAATTTTGTACTAAATATAGATAAATTTGATTTCTAATTTATTATTTCAAAAAACTAGTAATACTAGAAAAAATATTATAAGTAGATGATTTTATTTTTTGTGGGAAATTTATGTCTTTTCCCATGATATTCATTTATGTGAGCAGAAGGAAAAGAGGAAAACTAATAAATCAAACCTTATCATAATGACAAACAGGTATCAACAATTCATCCATTGCTATATTCATCTCATCGCATGGTATTTCTTCTATCCTTAAAGTCATCCTATCAAATTTTGCTAATGCTCCTATTGACAAATTTTCTTTTAATACTATATATATTTTATGGGCAATAATTCCTAGTAATCTAAAAATAAAATATATTAATTTAATTTAATGCATCAGAAGAAGTGCACTTAATTCTGTTTTCAGAATAAATAAATAACTAAATACCTAAGTTTACCAGAGCCCTTTTCAGAGAGTTTCACTAGTCTCACAGCTTTCTTCAATAAGTCACCCACTGTATTACTGTCATATACACATAAAATAAATTGTCTCTAAAGAATGAGAAATTATTCTTAAAACTCATTCAAATAATTCAATGTAAAATACTCAACAATAAATATAACTTAACATGTTTAAGTAAAAAATAAAATAATTATTATAAATTGCTTTAAAATATGTTAAAAGAAAAGTTTAAAATTGTTTCTTGTTACAATAATTTTATTTTAAATTAACTATTTAGTCCATTGCTTAACAACAAATTACACTGCTAGATAAGAAGTCACATGAAATAAGTAATTCAAATTATTAATAAGCATAAACTTTCCTTGGGATATTTTTATTCTGACTATTTTGACTAATATAGGTGGCACAAGCTCAACTGATGTTATTAGATAAATTTTGATAGAAATAATGGCAAATCATTTGTCAAAGCAGTATAACTGGAAGGGGAGTAGAAGTGTAAAATATCTATTTTCAACCTTCCGAAAGTTATAAATTTGGCAACATGTTAAAATTTTATTTTAAGCTTTCTAAGGTTAACTGCTTTAAGAAATAAATTTTAAAAGAATATAGTGCAATAAAAAACATCATTAAATTCAAATGTGAAAATTTTATTTTACGAATTTAATTTAATCTAAATATTTTATAACTGTTATAGCAAATCATATAAGAACACAATATATCTTATTTTTCTTTTACCCTTTGTTTAATGTATGTGATTTCAGTTTATATTGTGTCTGCAACTTATTAGGAAATATTAATTGATATTTTCTATTTTTCATTTATGTAATTATATGCTTATGTATTTTTTAAATATTAAGTTTACCACTTGATCAAAATGTTAGTTGAGTATGAATTAACTTTATAACTTTTCCTTCTAAATTTAAATATTTTAACAACTTTAAATTTGCATGACATTTCTGTATAATGTTTAAAATTTCATCAGATTAATAGACAGAATTTATTCAGAAACAATTTAATGTTAAAAGTATTAATTATAAAAATGGTTGAAATGTTATATATATAAACTTACTTTGTTTATGATATTACTTTAATTTTTTTATTGGTAGCTTCTATTCAATGCCATGACAGCCATATAACAGATTTTGATGTACAGCAATATACAAAGACATGGCTAATGTGTACTCTTGACAGAGATGGGGGATGTTTAAAAACAGCCCAGTCTAATGTATTTAATATATGTTAAAAAATAAAACTTTTATCTTTTGTGAATTTTATTTTTTTGTGATTAAGTTCTTTAACATTGTAGTTGACAACTTAACAAATATTAAAATAAGAAATTGCAATAAAATAGGAACACTTGTATCTGATAATATAACTGAATTTTTAATCTTATTATAGTAATAAATTTAATACTTATTACTAAAAATTTATAGCTTGTTTCTTTTATAACCCTTAGCTCTGGAAATATTGCTTTTGAAAAATTTCAAGAAAATTTCTTTTTAAGTCAATTTTTCTGTTAATATAAAATTGCTAAAAAGTAATATCAAAAAATGAATTAAATTAAGAACAAGAATTAAAGTTGTTAATTAGAAGAATAAAATGAATAATGTATCATTTAAATCTTAATTTTTAAAATTTGATTTCTGAATGAATTTATGAGGATTTGTTAAAATATATATCTTATAAAATCAATACTTTTACATCTCCAAGGTAGCAGCGAGCAGCCTTGTGATCAAAGCACTATATTGTTGACCGACAAGTTGTCGGATTAATCCGGCTATTACATTCTGATCTTTTGTTTATTTTTATTCGTTGTCTAATTTTATATGTTGTTTAATTTATGTCTTGAATTTAGAGAAAATTTTCATTTACATAAATTTCCTTAATTTGCATATTTCTAGAAATTTCTATTGTTGTATGTAGAAACCTTCCCTCAGACTGAGGGTAGTAGATTGAGAGGTCCCTCAGATTGAGGGAGTGTAGGATTTGCTTTCTGCTTGCATTGTGCTAATAAATTTCATTAAAGTAAATACAGTGTAATTATTCCAGCTACCTTACATTTTGACGTAACAATAATAAAATTTTTCAGATTTTTACAATTAAATTTCCATTGGAAATTTAAAAAAAATTGAATAATTATAATTAACAATGTGATAGTTAATTTTTTATTTTTCCTGAAATTGGAAAAAATCTCAATGAATATTGTCAAAGAAATTTTATTCAAGTTTTACTAGTCATGAAAAAATAAAAATAAATTTCTAAAACTGAAATTACTGAATATGTTAATTTTGTGACATTGAATAAAATCTGTTGAAAATACTGAAATGTCTAAGAGTGAAAAAATATTAGATGATACTTGTATAAAATAGAGAGACAACTACAAGATATCTGGATTTTGACTAACAGTCGTGCTTCAATACAACACCTATCAAACTAAACTAGGATGGCAAGAGAAGCCTGGACATTTTAGATCTTCTCTTCTGGCTTTCTTCTGGTCGCACTATTTATTTTCAATGGATTTCATCTCATGATGGGATTAACAGAAATGAAAAAACAGACTACCTGGCTAGTATCACAACTGAAGAAGGGGTGAGCTCTTGTGGAGCTCTCACATTTAGCGAGATATCCTCTATTAAGATGGAACTAAACTGACTTTGAACTATTCCTCCCAATCAGCAGCGTTACTTTCGAAAAAGACCGGGCTGGTCTTCTGGCTTTCACCTAGAAAATATCAATCCACTTTCTCCCACTTCATGAGTGGCCCTGTCAAAGCCTTCACTTTTCAGCAGGAACAAAAGATCTCCAATAGTGTCATTGCAGTGGGGCTGTCAGGGGGACCCTTCCCAATATTTTAGTTTGCTTAGATTCTAAAAAAGATGTCTTACAGGATCTTTTATAGTTTTCAGAATTTTTGCATATTTTTGGATTTATGGAGATTGTCTAGCTTTGCTAGACAATCAAGGTTTAATAACAACAACATACCAATTGGACTTGGCAAATGTTATCATTACATGTTATTTTCAACGAAGTTCAACACATTGTTAATATAAAGAAGCTCTCTAAAAAACTACTACAAGAGAATTATTTTTTCACAATACTTAAAATTAAAACTTTAATGACTGTAGCTCATTACGTATTTTTTATATAAAATTAAATCAAAGAATTGTAAATTATATTTGAAAGCCCAAATTTAGTCATGCATTTCCTTTGATATAGATAATCTAAAATATTAAATATGTAATAATCTATAACAAAATATAAATTTCTCACCTCTTCTTTTAATTTGCTATTGACCCAAGTACATATTATTTTCTTCATCTTCAATTTTTAGTGTTAGGCTAAAAGAAAAAATCATCCTTTATTTGTTTTTGTATTAAAGAGAATAAGTATGATAAATGAATAATTATTATAAATGGAAAATATTAATAGCCTAGCATTTAAACACAGCAACAAATGATGATTCCTAAGCTTTTATACTGTGGAATAAGTACTTTTTAAGCTAATTTTCTTGCAGAGAACCAAGAACTATTTAAAAACTTATTTGGTTGATGCAGAAGATCTGCCAATTAAGCTCGATACAAAAACATTAATATATTTTAAATGCATAAATCATGCCTAATGATAAATAGTATGAAAATGAAAATATGTATTGTTAAAATTCTTTAAATTACAATATTTGTTAAATACTGTTATGGTATATGAATATATCACACACATTTTAATATATGACATAATAAATTTTTCTTACAACCTAAAGTGCTCATATATATACAGACTCAAAAATCTGTTTATTACTTAAGTTGTGCCCAAATATCATTTAAACATTGCAACTTGGAAACTTCTGCTTTATACGAAAACTACTCAACCAATCATTTTTACAGCAATACACTTGCTAAGTTTATATACTTCTATTTTGTTTATTTTTAAAATATGGCTCTAGTAATTCAGGGCACATTCCTGACACTAAAATTGGAGGTTGTAGGCAATCATTAGTTCACCCTAATCAGTTTTATTAAAAAATGTAAAGAAAAAATAACATTTCATAATAAATAATGATTACATTATTTAATTGGAAATTTATAATTAAATTAAGAAAAATTTAAGCTTAAACTTTTTTAATAAATGATAATTATATTCTTAAGAATTTTTAATGGTTAAGAAAATAAACATTAATAAATAATGAAAGTAGAATTATGTGCTTGTAATAATAAGTTCTGAATCAACATACACTTCGACCAAACACAAGAATGATTTTGAATGAAATAAAATTATTGCATATTGTAATTTTATTATCCTTGAATCTTAGAGACATAACACTTTGGCCTTTGGAAATTTTGTTGGACATTAAATATTTTTTGGTTCACTTAAATTAACTTTATTCTCTTTTTGACAGAGTTCTCTATAAAGCATTTGCATTGTTCAAGTCTTCATATATAGAACTATAAGAGATAATGCTTAGTATGTATGAAATTGTTTTTATTTGCATATTACTTTGAAGGATCTTTTGTTGACAATGAAAATGAAGGATCTTTTGTATGGCATAACTCTGTGCCCCAAGCAACTTAAAAGAGAATAAATGCAGCCAAGATTAATAAAAGCAATTTAAGAACAAGTTTTACTTTTTTTTAATAGACAGAAAAATTAATATTGCTCATACTAGTTTAATGTAATATTCTTTGAGAATAATTTTTTCTATTTTAGTCTTAAGCTAAAATAAAATAAAAAAAGAATGGTTGATGGAGAAAAAGTCTTAACAGAATATAAATATGATATATTGGAATTTCTCTTTTCCTTATATTGATTATAAGGAACATGCTTTAAAATTTTCATGATATGGTCTAAAAGTAAAATCATTAAATGGATAAAGAAGCATACATTTTTTTTAATATGGGAAGGTAGCGTTATTAGAATGTATAGCACACTTTAAGATATATGAGCCTCTTACGTAATGCTAAATGAGTAACAATGTTCGCCAGCCGACTTTACATTTTCACCTATCCTTAAAGAAAATAATTAGAAAAATTTATTATGCATAGATTATGTATGTATGATAGAATTGATTTTTAGAGTTATATTTGTTTTTAAATATGTAATTTTAGTAAAACATGTTAAATAGCATAATGATATTCAAAATTTAAGATTAGGCAAGTGTTTTGAATAAGCTAGATATTGTATGAAGTGATAATTTAGATTGGTGAAATAACAGCAGTGTCTGGCAAAAGAATTGGTAATCATGTGTACCTAATTCGCTCTCAGGATTTCAACAAATTCTTGTGACATATTTTTCTTTTGAAAAGTTTGAAGGTAACATGATACATTTCAGATCATACTTTGGATGCTTTTACATAGAATATTGTTTTTTCAGCAACATAATTTTGTGATTCCTATCAAAGTAATGACTCCTATTTTTTGTACATATAAAACACAGAACTAATAATTTTTCATAAAAAATGCTTGTCAGACAAAAAGAAATGCACAACCATTTTTGTCATTCAAATGAATTTTAAAAATAGTACTTCAGTCATTGAAAATAGCAGATATTCCCATTCAACTTGTAAGCAATAGAACAACTTTTTCATAATTACTGTATTTCCAATATTATAATAATTCTTTTTTGCATCTTTACACAGCATTTTGAACAGCTTATACTGTAAAAGTTAAGGTTTTATTAGCTGATAATTTGGCAGTTTTCAGCTTGAATAAAAGCAAAAATGTTAATTGCAAAAAAGTATTAAATATTATGCAGTGCACACTTATATTTTTAAGCAATGTAGCCACTTTAAAATTTTACAGACATTTGTCGGAAAATTAACTATTATGTTTTACATGTAATCTATACACATAACTTACAATATTGAATTTTAAATGACAAAAATGTCAAAGAAGGCTTTTAATTTTGTCTGTGAATGGTGGAAATGGCTTACAAATAGAAATCTACAAAATCACTCGAAAATTCATTACATAAACTTCATTAACACTAATTAAACAATTTGGCAAAATATTACCCACATTTATTTTACAGTAATAGGTATTTATGTTATGTATAACAATATTTAAAAAGCTTTAAACCTGATAACACATATTATTTGATGTAAAATACTAAAATCAAATTTTTTCATACATTCCACAAACTATATCGAAAATTTATGTACTACACATCATAATTATGTGATGTATATATAATAATAATAATAATAACATAGCACAGAAAAATGTCACAAGTAATTTCTTTTTTTCCATTAATTTAATGGAAATATTAATGTTTATAAAACCTGTTGTGCAAGAATCCAAATAAAATTATTTTCAAAATTAAGAAAAAAATACAAATTAAATTTATGCAAAATTGATTAATTCATCCATGACTACAAACAGAATATAAACAAAAAAGAAAAAATAGGATAACTAGTAAACAATAAATCAATCACAAGTTATTTCAATTTTCAATGTACTTAATAGATAAGAACAATGGAATGAAAGTCAAATTCATTCCGCTGTTTTTCTCAATGGCACTATTTGTTTAAAATTGTTTTGACTTTTATGAATAAGAAAATGATTTATCTTTAAAGTAAAGTCGATAGATTACCATATAAACGATTTTATCATATATGTATTTTTTATATATCATTTATGAACAAATTTTTGTTTTTAAACTATGCATGTAACTTCAAATTATATGTCCCACAATTTGTATTTACAGTTTTTTAAATTGCATGGCTTGGAAAATATGAAATTTAAAACAATGTTGTAGAAAAAAAATCGGGATAAAATTTTATTAGCCTTTAAAATTTTTTTAAATTGTTTATTCTTTGATTTCTCAAAAAAAATTCCTGCTTCATTCATTATTTTAATCAAACTACATACATATAAAATACATATAATAATTAGTTTTTAAACTTACTGTAAACAAAGAAAATTGAGCGTTAATCACCGAATGATTATGAAATATGCAGATTGTCAAATCGGTTTTTGGAAAACGATACCAAACATTCGGTTTCGTTTCGCTTTTGAATTACTTTTATTATTGTACTGTTTATCCGAAAAAATGCTAACTACCAGATGGCGCTTTAGAACTTGTTTGTTGTTGTTGTTGTTTTCCTATGACACTTGGACAAGCCAAGCTCGCTATGCCTTTGGCTGTGCGAATTTAAGTCAATTGGGAGCGTCTTTCGTTTTAATCAGAGAACCATGAAGGTGAAAGTACGACTTTGCTCTATACACATGCTATAGGTACCCGTTTATAGGGTAGGCAACCATTCATACCTCATTCATACAAGGAAAAAACAAAGACAGGATAGATAGAGAGAGAAAGTATATCCATGCCCGAACCGGGATTCGAACCCAGGACCTCCTTATCCGCAGGATAAGTCACTCTCTTTCGTATCTTTCGTTTGGATCAGATCACCACGAAGGTGAAAGTACGACTTTGCTCTCTTAAAGACGCCTCGTAATTTTTAAACCACGGTCAGGTGACGAGACCACACCTGAGCTGGCACACTCCTCGTCACATCCACGCTTCACCAGCGGAAAGACTTTGAATGTCACATATTAACGTGGACACGTCCCCAACCCACGGAGTTCCAGCAACCCAGTGAAGGAGAGTACACCGTGGCAACACCCTCTAGAATATCTAGGGGGTGTTGACCGTGGTCACCCTCCCAACCACTGCCCGCGGCAAATGATGCTTCACTTTGATGAGCTTACGTGAAGCGGAATGAAGCTACGGAGCCACTGGAACTCAGAACTTGTTTGTTGCAAAACTAAACCAGATAAAGTTAAGTGATTGTTTAATGACTCTTATTTGTCATGACTTGTTCATCGTTTAAAAGTTATTATTTGTGAATGCTTGGTTATTTCTGATATTTTAATTTTGTTGTCAAAAATGTATTAATTTATTGGCCATACATATTCTTATTTTGCGCTTGGCGAGCTGTGTCCGTTATATTCACTTTAGCCTTTACCACACTTGTTTGTGTATGTATTCAATTTTGACAGAATGTGGGTGTTGTTCTAGCCCTGTTGTCCGCCATTTTTTTTTTTTGACGTCAAAATCGGCTCCTTAAAGATCGGTATTTTTGGAAAGAGGGGAAGGAGAGCGATTTTGCGAACCTACAAGGTTTACTCTGATAAGGGGGCGCGGTCAAAGAAAGAGCGGGAGAACACAAAATGGAATAACACAACTGTAACAACCAATTGCCAGAGAAGCGAGTGACGTCACCCATGTGACTGCTTGCATTATTGTGTAACTTAAAACCTCTTTTTCAGTATGCATCCGGCACTCGCCGAGCAATGTTCTGATTTCGATGTGGAATACATATTTGAACTTCTGTTTTTCAAAGTCATTATTGATAATTTCAGTCTTCAATATAAATGTCGCGTGGATATTTCGGCCCATAATTTTATTATGTTACGTTGAAAAGAATTCCATTTTTATACATGATCGAGAAATCGAATTCGGAATTATTCAAATTAAAACGAAACGTAACATAAGTGGCGCCCAACGTGGGGCCTGAAGATTAAAATTAAAGTTTTACTGAAGAATGGATTTGTTGAAACAGAAACGAAAAGGGCTTCGAGCATCCTTTACAGTCTGCGGGAATAAAATTCAAGAAGAATTCCTGAAACCAGAAGTAGATAAGAATGTTATTTCGGTTTTATCCGCGCAGTTAGAAGACAAATTTCAAAGATTAGAAGTTTCTCAACAAGAAGTAGAGAACGAAATTTTAACTTCAAAAGATGCGGAACGGTTATATGAAGAAGATTTCATTACAGCAGAAGAATATTGTGATACATATATTGAACTTTTTGAAAAATGCCGTAAAGTAACTATGAAAACGAAAGTCTCTCAAGATACCTCAAATAAGAAACAATTCAAGCTCCCGAAGTTAGAACTAAAGCGATTTTCCGGTGAGGCTCGAGAATGGCTTGGTTTTTGGAGTCAGTTCTCCAAAATTGATGATGAGGAGGAAATTCCACCAAAAGACAAGTTCCAGTATTTGCTACAGGCAATAGTGCCAGAATCGAAAGCAGCAAGATTAGTAGAAAGTTTCCCGCCAACAGCGGATAACTATCCCAAAGTCATAGAACAGTTACAGGATCGCTTCGGGCGGAGTGATCTGCTTGTACAGGTTTACGTCAGAGACTTGTTAACTATGGTAATGAGAAATGCCTCCTCAAACCGAACTAAAACGGATTTAGCTGTTCTTTACCATGAACTGGAATCAAAACTGCACGCGCTGGACAGCCTAGGAGGAACCCAAGAAAAGTACGGGGACTTTTTAACTCCCCTTGTGGAATCGTTCTTGCCTGAGAGTGTCCTTATAGCTTGGGAAAGAAACCGAAGTACACTTGACGGAGGAGTACGTTCGTTAGAAAATTTGATGTCTTTTCTGAGACAAGAAGTTCAAGGACAAGAAATGGTTGTGCTCGCCCGTACCAGGTTTGGAGCTCCCTCGTACGGGCGAGCACAACCATTTCTCGACAAACATAAGGAATCCCGTGAAGGGAATATTACTACGGCTGCCGCCCTTGTAAGTACATCCGAAACAGAAAATCAAGGTAAGAGGAATTTTGATTGTCTTTTTTGCAATAAGAAACACCACAGCCAAGATTGTTTTTCTGCTAGAAAAATGCATTTAGATCAAAAGATTAAAATTCTTAGTCAGAAAGGGGCCTGTTACTCCTATTTGAGAACAGGACACACCTCTAAAAATTGCAGGGCTAAGGTGAAGTGTTTTCATTGTAATAAAAATCACTGTACTCTTATGTGTTATTCAGATAAGGAGAAACGTCCTGCCAGTAAAAACGAAACTGTATCAACAACTGTATTTTCAAATAATTCTAGAGTAAAAAATGTTTATTTAATGACTCTTGCTGTTAAAGTTATGAATCAAAAGAAACAGTGTTTAGTAAGAGCAGTCTTGGACACAGGATCCCAACATTCTTACCTCAGTTCAGGAATAGTTAAACAATTAAAGTTAAAACCCAAAAGGTCATTATCTTTAATACATGGACTTTTTGGTAGTCAAGAAACGAAACCCTGTTCTCAAGAAGATACGATGTGAAAATTGCTAGTTTGAAAAATGATTTTTCTTGTAAAATTGAAGTTTTATCTGAAAACAAAATTTGTGGTTTTGTTCCTAAACTGACTGCTATTGAAACCCGGCTGGGGTATACTGTTGTTGGAAAGCAGAAATTAAATGATAATTATGATGTAAATAATGTCTCTGTTTTATGTGCTTTATTTTTGCATGCTAATTATTTATCTGTTAGTGAATTTTGGAATCTAGAAAATCTTGGTATATAAGATCCTTCTGAAAACAGAAACATAAATATTGTACACTCTGAGTTATTAAAAGATTTTCAAGAGGGTTTGGAAATACTCCCTTCTGGTAAATATCAGTTAGGTTTGCCTTTTAAAACAGATACTTCAAGTTTGCCCGATAACAAGGAACTAACTTGGAATAGACACCAAAAAATGTGTAAACGATCAAAAGATAAAAAATTAATTAAGGATTACGAAATGGTGTTTAAGGAATGGGAGTGTCTTGATATAATTGAAAGTTTACCCCAAAATGAAATTATAAGCGATAGGCAGTGTCACTATTTACCACATAGGCCTATAGTCAAAACCGAAAGCACTACTACAAAATTAAGACCAGTCTTTGATGCCTCTAGTGGCAAGCCGTCCTTGAATGAACTTTTATATAAAGGGCCAAATCTCATTGAATTAATCACAGACCTGATTGACCGATTTCGTTCATATTCCATTTGCCTGTCTGCAGACATCGAAAAGGCTTTTTTGCAATTGTCTATTGCTCCAAGGTATAGAGACTTTTTACGCTTTTATCCGTGCGAAGATGAAATGGTCATTTATAGACACTGTAGAGTAGTTTTTGGGGTTACTTCCAGCCCTTATCTCTTAGCAGCATCCATCTCCCATTTGCTTAACAACACCTTTGTAGAAAACAACGAAATAATTGAAAAATTAAGAAAATCATTTTACGTAGACAATTGCCTTTCTGGTGTTTTCAACATCAAAGAACAAGAGCATTTTATTTTAACAGCTATAGAAGTACTTTCACGTGGATGTTTCAACTTGCGAGGGTGGGAGAGCAATGTCAAGTGTAAATACATTACGAAAAGTTCAGCCAGTACCAATGTTTTGGGAATTTTATGGAATTTGGACCGTGATACTTTGAAATGTAACTGTGATATAAAGGTTGATCCTTTTGTTTTAGAAGTAGGTGGGAAAATAACTAGGAGAGTAATTTTGGCTACGATTCAGAAGATTTTTGATCCCATTGGTTTATTGTCTGTGGCAATTTTACCCATAAAAATTAAATTGCAAGACATGTGGAAATTAAAACTGTCCTGGGACTCTCCTTTACCCACTGAAGATCAGAATAGCTTTAAAAGATGGATTAATGATTTACATTTACTAAATAATGTTGAAATAGCCCACTATACAGAAATTAATGATTCGACACAATTGCATGTATTCATGGATGCTAGCAAAGTGGCTTATGCCGCTTGTGTTTTCCTTAGAACTATCACTTCTACTGGAGTAAAAATTTTTCTTTTAAGAGCTAAATCACGAGTAGTTCCTTTAAAATCCTTCACCATCCCAAGATTAGAGTTATTATCCCGCACCATTGGAGTAAGATTAGCTCATTCAATCAAAACGGCCCTGAATTTAATTAAATTCACGGCCGTTTTGATCGAATTACTTAAGTAACTTAAAAACAGTATTTTGGAGTGATTCAATGGTATCACTGTGGTGGATCCTGGAACATGGAGATTGGACTGTCTTTGTCTCCAATCGAGTTAAAGAAATTAACCAATTGGCACCTAATGCCGAATGGACACATGTCCTTGGAGTTTCCAATCCCGCCGACATTCTATCGCGAGGCTGCTCTATTCGTCAATTTTTGGACTCTCGTTGGTGGGAGGGTCCCGAGTGGCTCAAAGAACTACCAGAAAATTGGCCTGAGAATAAATTAGTGTACGAACCAACCAAAATCGAAGTGGAAAAAAGAATCGTTAAACTTTGTAACATTAATCTTAGTGATACAGAACCAGATTGGTATGCCCTCAGATTTTCTAGTTTCAATTCTATTCTACGAATGACTGGTTGGATGCTACGTTTTATCAGCAATGTACGAAAAAGAGGTTGTGAAAGGAATTACGGAAACCTTTCGCCCGAAGAAATAGAATCGGCAGAAAAAGTACTCATTCGTCTTGTACAGAGACATTTTTTCCCTTTTCCAAATAATTTAAAAAATCTTAATGCAGTTAATGATGATGAAGGTATACTTCGAATTAAAACTCGAATAACAGAATGGATTGACGAACCTTCATTCCTAGCCCCTATTTTACTCCCTGATAAAAGCATTTTTACTCAAAGATTGATAGAACAATATCATATTAATCACTGTCATGCAGGTACCCAGATTTTATTAAATTTATTACGTTCAAATTACTGGGTAGTTAAAGGGAGAAAAACAGTAAGGGGAGTAGTGAGAAAATGTATTCCTTGCCGACGCTTCAAATCTAAGCTTTTTGTTAGTGATCCAGTTACTCTACCAGCTGACAGAGTGAAAGATGCTTCTGTATTCGAAGTAATTGGACTTGATCTTGCTGGCCCCCTTTGCATTAAACATAGAGACAAAGTATGGGTAGTATTATTCACCTGTGCCATTTACAGAGCGGTTCATCTTGAGTTGGTTTCCTCATTGTCCACAGAAGCCTTTTTAATGTCTTTACGAAGGTTTATTGCCAGAAAAGGAAGACCACGTGTCATTTACTCCGACAACGGCACTAATTTCCATGGAGCTAATGAGGATTTTCGACTGTTGAATTGGGAAAAAATTACTCGAGAAACAGCCTTCCAACGTATTTCGTGGAAATTCAACCCCCCAACCGCAAGTTGGTGGGGTGGTTTTTGGGAAAGACTGATTAGAGTGGTTAAAGATCTTCTTAAAAGTACCCTCGGAAAGGCTGTACTTACATATGAAGAATTACTTACAGTACTCTCAGATTGTGAATATGTTATAAATGCACGTCCACTCACACATTTTTCAGAGGACGTTAAAGATATAATGCATATAACACCAGCCATGTTCTTGTTAAACGATCCCAAGATAAGGTTTTGGTTTCGGTTTGGTTTCTTTGTCACTCAACGGTCATTTTTTGCACACGAAGGCTAATTAGACCGGGACTTACAGTTTAAAGTGGATTCCGAACCACTACAAACATCCATGCCCAAGGTGGGAAACGAACGGTGTTCAACTCCAAAAATACAAGTTGGAGAAATCGTGTTAATCGGAGACGACAATAAAAAACGTTTGAACTGGCCTCTTGCTAAAGTCATGCAGTTGATTCCTGGCAAAGATGATATCGTCAGAACTGTGAAATTGAAAACACAATCCGGTGTATTAGTGCGACCTATACAGAGGATTTTTCCCCTAGAGATTTCAGCAACTACTGATAAAGAGGATGTCCCAACTACATCAAATGTGAGAAGAGATTCCTTTTCAGATGCTGAAGGAAATGATTTGTCACCGGTATCAGAAAATGACATTTCCAGTAATTCTCTAAGAACAATTTTGCTCAGTGATGATAAGGACTTACCCAAAACAACCAGAACTGGACGATTAGTGAAAATTCCTAAAAAACTAAATCTGTAATCTTATAATTGTAACTAACTTTTTTCTTTTTCATTTAGGTTTTGTTTTCTCCCGAAACAAAAGGTGGGAGGATATGTAACAACCAGACTAATATTTACTTATATTGATCGTTGGTAACAACCAATTGCCAGAGAAGCGAGTGACGTCACCCATGTGACTGCTTGCGTTATTGTGTAACTTAAAACCTTTTTTTCAGTATGCATCCGGCACTCGCCGAGCAATGTTCTGATTTCGATGTGGAATAAATATTTGAACTTCTGTTTTTCAAAGTCATTATTGATAATTTCAGTCTTCAATTTAAATGTCGCGTAGATATTTCGGCCCATAATTTTATTATGTTACGTTGAAAAGAATTCTATTTTTATACATGATCGAGAAATCGAATTCGGAATTATTCAAATTAAAACGAAATGTAACAACAACAAAAGAATAAGCTTAAATTTTAACGATAAATAAAAATGTAAAAGTCAATAATAATAAAAATGGAATTTGCAGTCACATCTATTATTTAATGAATTAAGTAAATTTAATAATTAATTTTTTTAATAACATTTTTACCAAAAACTATATTTGCTTGACATATTTATTATCTAACAGTAACCAGAACATATATATTTAAACTTCAATTAGTACAATAATAATATAAATGAAATATTACAGTAATTATGGCATACTTTTGATTTGATTATTAAAAAAACAAATGTTCTTATTACATGATTAATTAAAAACAAATCAGTAAATTAATATTAATTTAATTGCTGACTCCTGAATGGTAACATGTTTGGATATTTTTAAATATTGATGCCATTACATGACTGAAAAAGGAATTATTCTTGTTATTGATTTATTGTAAATTAATAGTATGATTTTATTAAAACTTACTTTATTTCCTAGTACATATTTTCTTGAATTCAGTGAATTAATTTCTTAGAAATTTTTTGTATATGTGGATTGGGAGCTGCAGGGAATATTGATATTCAAAATCAAGAATATCAAAATTACATCATTTTAATTGGAGAGAAATATCTTGAATGGTGCATTTTACAATGAATTTTATCAAATTGATAGTTAGAATTTTACTCATTTATTGTAAAAGTTCTTTAATATGGGAAAATTCAAGTACTTATATGAGGATGCTTTCCCTTATTTTCCCTCCCCTGCTTTTTTATGCATTATAATTATGTAAAACTTTCATTCACTTACTGCTAAATATATTTTCTCATTGCATCACTTTATGACAGTCATCTATCGACTAATTAAAATCAGGAGTGTGGTTTGACCTATAGCAAAAATATCTGATTTAGGTTGTGGATTTGCAGAGCTAGATCATTTCAAAATTAAAAAATATGTAATAAATGCTTTTTGTGATGGAAATTTTTTTTAAAAATTTATTTGTTGGAGAGTAACTTAGATTATAGGTATCTTTATTTTATAAACAAAACAGTAGTACTTCGACGAGCATTGCCAAGTTTAATGTGACATGGTGAATGGAATTTTCTCAACATCATTAAACTTTCATTTAGGTGATTATCTGCAGGCCAATTGGTTCAAGTTGTTCTAGTCGATTCTCCTATCTGCCTTCATTGTGATGCTATGCAATTGATGGGAACACTTCTTTTTAGTTGCTCCTCCCTTCATATTCACTCTCAAGATGACTTAAATGAGTCCTTTTTTCTGCACTACTTCTGAATTACAGCCGACCAATGGCTGAGTGGTTAGCGTTCCTGACTCTTGAGCTGTGGGTCCCGGGTTCGAATCCCGGTTCGGGCATGGATGTTACTATCTCTCTGTGTTTCTCTGTCCTTTCTTGTGTGTTGATGTATGAATGTGGCCCACCCTATAAACGGGTCTGTGGTGGTATGACGCGGGTAATGCTACTCGCCTCCGTGACTTGGTTCACAGGTGCTCGCTGGGTAACGACAAATGAGTAGCAGTTTCCGGCCTTGTTGTGGCGAAGGGTTAGTCACCCAAGTGCCCGCTGTTATTAAAAAAACTTCCGAATTATACAGGACTGCATAATTCAGAAGTAGAACTTTCCTTATGTCCAAAAAATTTTGGCAGGTGTATTTAAAAAAATAATAAAATAAAATAAAAACTTTTTTTTGAGAGAATAATCCAGTAAATAAATTCTATGGACATGTATTTTAAATATATAAATCAAAATTGTCTATTATACAAGTCAAATGTATCAAAATATCAAGAACTTATTAATAAAAATGAAGAGACAAAAAATGAAATTGTAAACCAAATTTATTATGCTTCCTTTGTATTTATCTTCCCTTTAACATAAAACCATAAGGGTATATTAAATTTAAGTTTATATAGTTGACAATACAGGTTCTAAATAACATAGTTAAACTGCATACAAATAAATCTTTTTAATATTATGTAAATAAAAATCAATATACTAGTCTCCTTTAGGATTTTGTAACTCCACTTGATTTTTTTGCACAAAATTTTCCAACACTATATCTGTTACAGAATGTTACTTTTAAATGCTTCCCTTGATTCATTCTACTCAAATTAAAAGTAGAAAATTTTATAAAACCTCTGTAAAAAAATAAAACATGCAATCACTTAATATGAAAGTAAAAAATATTTTAAAAAAGCAATGATATAATATAAAAATAGATTTTGTATTCAGCCTAATGAGTCCAGCAATAACTGTTTTAATGATATTTTTGTAAATAATTAATGGAACAGATTTCACAGTATTCAAGTTCACTTTTTCGGTCATTTAGATTCCTTCCTGCTGTGCAATCAGTAACACTTTATAGTGTCTAAAAGATCTGCAGTTGGTATTGCCTCAACCTCCTCATATTAAACTTTTTGTGCAGAGTGTTACTGGAATGCCTCCCTAGATTGATGGACTCTGGTGCAACTTCTTTTTTGTTTTCTGTGTTTTTTTTATCTTAATTCTTTTTTTTTTACTGTAACTATTAATAATCTGTTCTATTGGAAATAAATAAGAAAAGATTCCTTCCTGTCTGATAAAATAAGTTGATTGATGCAAAAGATATTCTACTTTATACATATTTTCCTGTCCACATCACATTCATTTAGCACATTTTCTAATTAAATATATGAAAGAATTTTATAAAATAAAAATATTTTTTAAATGTTTCAAATGAAAACTAGAGATGAAAACAAATAGTCAGGTTGATAAAAAAATTTAATTTATTAAAACATAAAAACGTTAGAAAATGTACAGTTCTATTTTAAAAATTTATAAACTATCAAGTAGTGCAATAAAATGAATATTTTTGAAATTATAGTGCTAAAAGAGATTTAAGGAAAAATAAATTTTTATCTTTCCTTTTTTTCAATTTTAATTATATTCATTTGTGTAAGTTCACCCACAAAAGTCAACCCTTCTAGTTGTAAAAATTTTTTTCTAATTTTCAATGAACATTTTTACTTTAATTGATTACTTATAAGAATACAGCAAAGTTTAATTTTACTGAGAGCAACAGACATTTGTCCTAAGCTAAAATTTCAGATTGAAAATTATTATTTAACTTGGCCTATCAAAGGCATAAAAAAGCACTAGCTAGGACTTTTACATTACTTGATATTTGGGTATGTTTTACTACTTTAATGTTTGCAAATCTTGTGTCAACTTGGCAGGAATTCCCCTACTTCTTATTAGTAAACCCAAATAAATCATAGATGTCCTCTAACATTAAAATGTGCATGTGACACTTTATGTATCTAATGTAATACTTAATTGCTTCTATATTATATATATATATATATATATATATATATATATATATATATATTATATATATATATATATATATATATATATATATATAATTTCTTAATAATAAACATTATTACTCTGTTGAACTATTTTTTATCAATATAGTGGAGTAGGCAATTAAATAGTTAATGCTGTAGTCTTCAGTTCAACAAGACATGTATTCAGTTCCCACATTAGGCACAGATATATGTGTAGTACTTTAAACTCTTCATTAAGTGTTAAATCAACATAATTAGTCCTTGTATATAAAAAGTAACTGTTAAATGATATAAACATCAGTATTATAAACTAATTAAAACAAATCTTTCATCAATGTTGCAACAAAGCTATATAATTACATATATATTGGTATTGTCTTATACTAGAATTATTTTACCATCTGGTATTAAAAGTAGAATTGATGGCATTTTATACAGTAGGGTGCCCAGAAAATGGATTAAATTATCATTGCTCTAGAAAAGGGTGGGTTCTTGTTATTTAGAAGTACTAAACAAGACATTCAGATTTAACTTGCTATTCTCATTTCATTTGGAGAATATCGCTGCCATGATTTATTCTAGAAGTATCAGCCACTAGTAGTGAACACAGTAGAGGGGATTCACACATTTTTGTAAAGATTTTACAAAGATATATATAAAAAGTATTATAAGAATTATTTTCTAATATGTTCAATCTGATAGCTTTTCCTTGAACCATCATATTACATCTTGATTCCAAGATAAAAATTCTTTCCTTAAAACATCAATCTTGGCATTGTTCCACTCCTCTTTAATAATCTGCCAGAGTTCATCTAAAGTTTTTGAATGTCACTTAAAAAGAGCTTTTTTAAAAGTTTAAATGTAGTAATTCATAGTAAGACATCAGAGAACTGGGTTTAGTGCACTTAAAGGGAAATAACTTAAATTCCAATTTCATTTTTTTTAAAGGAAGTACATTTAGAGGTATATCTAAGAGCTATATCCTGACAGAACTTAACACAGTGAAGATTGTTTGAATAAATGGGATGGAAATTCTTTGAAAATAAGCATTAAAATATACTGTTAGTAATCCAAATTCATCTTGATATTTTTTTTTCTATTTTCCTTATTTTAAGTTTTCAGTTATAAGAAAAAATTCGAAAATGATCATAAAACCTTTATGAAAACTTTCCTTGTTTCCTCTAAACCAACTTGTTAAGTTTTTTCTTCTCTTTTCCAGCAGTAAATTGAGATTTTTTATTTTTTGTTGCAGTCAGATTAATATATCCAAACTTCATCACTTGTAACTACATATTTCCATTTTTCTCCAACCAAATAATTTTTATACAAAAATTGGCACAATCTAACTCTGAGAGGCATGTTTGGGTGTTAGGTAATATACATTGTGCTTTTTTTGCTTTAACATTAAAACGGATTTTACAATTTTGTTCACAGTTCTAGCAGACATTTAAAGATACAGCAAGATTAGTTTTTTAGGCAATAGGATTTTCCTTTAAAACAAGAGATGCAACTTTAAATTTAAACAGAGGTGTATGTACATTTGTCGGGTATACACTTTTTGCCTTTCTCCCAATGAAATGTAAACTTTTACATTTCTTTTCTTTCATATTAATTATGTCACTTATTTTACTTGTAGAAATATTAAAACCATGATTTTCACATCGTTTTTTAATTAATGAATAAGAATATTTCTCTTCAGATAGTTGTAAAAAAATTGCCTTACATCCATTGTTAATTTTTCAGAGGGATTATGTATACATATATATATATATATATATATATATATATATATATATATATATATAGAAGCAAAGTATATTTCTAATACTGCAGATGATAATCAAGCCCTATTACAATTTGATGCCAATCATACTTTTATATTAATATTTAACTTCTGAGAGAAAATCTAAATCTTTACAAAGATATATAAATATCCTCTGCACATATCTCCAGCTAGTTTAAATATAGAAACCATTACTTTCTTATAATGAGAGCAAATCCTTCTCAATTAGATCCCAGTGCTCTTTATATATATATATATGTATTTACAATGGTATTTTTGTAACAAGATAAAAAAAAATTGAGATTCTAACTGTTATAAAATTTTAAAGATATTTTTAATGTAGTTTTAATCATGAGTATTAATACATAATTAGAAACTTATCCTAGACAAATTGCATTTTATTTTTAATTTCTAATAATAATTCCTTAATTTTTTATGTTTATTAGTCATATAATTTTAAAATTTACATTGTGTATAGTAATAAATATGTATTAAGTGAACACAATCCTTGAAAATTATATATTCCAATAATTAAATTCTGCATTCATCATATCTTTTAAAGATGATTGTTTATTTAAGTACTGTATTATATGAAGTAGTGTCATCCTCAGAAAAAATATTGCTTCAAATTCTAGTATTTTGGATTTATTAAATACTTATGACAGGAACTATTAACAACAAAAATCTGCTATTATAATAATATATTTAAATATTTGCTAGTTTTATAAATTAAACATGTCAGTAAAATATGTAAATGTTGAGTCAGACTGATTTCACTTTGAGTCAATGTTGATGTTGTGTCTTCATGTTGAATCAACCCAACATGTTGATGTAAATATTGAGTCAGAGTCACTTCCAATTTCATTTTTTTAAAAGGAAGTACATTTAGAGGTATATCTTGGATTATGGTGTATTATGTAATATTTGCATAGTTCTAAATAAATCAAGTTCTCAGGTTGCAAAACTGTCATGTTTTCAGGTTCATCAAAACTGCCAAGGTATACTATATGGACGTTTAACTTGCTAAATCCATTAACTAAATCATTGAATTTTATTAAATCCTAATATCAAAGCTGTGTATCATATATAACTGAATATATTCAGAACAAATTTCTTTTAAAATAAGAAATAACACCACAAATTCTATAAAAGAATAATAAATATTAATTAAAAAAATCATTCTATTTTATCATTTTTTTCAATTCTTTGTTTTATGGCGTTAACTTATTTGAATAATATAGCATTCATATGTGTATATTTACTTGAAACTTATCATTGTTTTTCTTTTGTATTGATTTTCAAATTTAAAGTGTTATTGTTGATGCCAACAGTGATTTTTTTACACACCTGATTGGCAGGCAAACATTAAAGCATTTAAATATATTTTGCCCATTCCAATAGAAAAGAATTGTTTGAAGGGAGACCAACAAAGTATAAAAGCAAAACTTTTTAATAATTGTTTCTTTGCCAACTGAATGATTAATTTAGTACTATTGTCAGGTTTTTAAAATATTTCTAGAGTTTTACATGAAAATATTTTTGCATAGTTTCGGTCTGGAATAAAACTTCTTGATTTATGTTATATGACTTTATATAATGTAAATATAACAAAAGTTTCATATAATGTAAAAAAGCTTGACAAGCTATTGATGAAATTACTATGAATATTCCACATACATTTTTGTAATTATTTTAAATAAAGAGCCATTTTTTCCATGAAACAACACAGCAAGTTAAGTGGAGAAAAATCTATTAACTTATATTCTCCCTTATATATTTCTTATTATAGTGGAAATATTGTAATTGTGACAAACTCCCATTGTGAAATATTTAAATTTAAAACATTTTCTTTAATTTTGCGTCATGTAAAATATTTAATTAATAAAGTGTATTCATGTGAAGAGATTAATGAATTAAAAAATTTTATAGTAACAAAAAGAACTGCATTTTTATTAACAAATGATATGAACATAGTCTTAATAAAAATATCAACATTTTTAATTATTTAAAAAATGTCACTAATATCATTTGGATGCTTCAAAAGAATAAAAAGAAATTTAGTTTTCTCTTCAAAGTCAATCAATTAGTTTTTGCTTTGCCGGAAAATCATCCAGTTTTTACTTAATAGAATTCTAGTCTAAAAGCTTATTGATATGTAGTGATAAAATTAAAAGAGCACCCATTTTTTTATCCACACTCATATTAATATTTAGCAAAGCAAGATTATCATTACTTATTTAATGTCTATTTACTGCATAAGTATTGTTTTTTCACTTTCTAAATGTAGAAACTTGTTTCCTGATCATAAATTCATGTGAACATCATCAATAATATTTAATCCAATTCTGTGCAAATGATTTAGTTAAATATCTACTTTTTTCACATTTTCACTTTTAAAAACTAATTTCATAAGATTATTAATGGAAACAGTGATGGGACAAATTTTTTTACTCAAATTTTGATGAATTAATTTGAAATGTACTTGAACATAACTCAAGATTTTATTGTTTCATTGAAGATACGGAGTTGTTATAGCTGGTTTCAGCAAGATGAAATTACTCACACATGTCACACCTAGTAATGAAAATGCTTAAAAATTTTTTGATGACCATTAAATCTCAAAAGGTTACCAAACCACATCCCATTAAATATTTTTGTGGATTTTTCTCACACACAAGATTCTCTAGTGAAGTTCTGCAAGCATTGATGAATTAAAATAAAACACAACTAAAGAAATTTCATCAATATATAATATTGCAGAATTTAATATTACAAAATTTCATTTCTTAAAAGTTAATATTTTAAACATTATCATAATTGATGATATAAAATTATCAATATTTTTCTAATAATAAGCCACAATTTCTATTGAATTACAAATGATTCATTTAATGCATAGATTTCTGTTAGTTTTAATGAATCCACTGTATTCAAAGAACACTGTCAAATATGTTTAATAATTCACAAACATTCAATCAAAAATATATTATTCTATAAGTTGAATACAAAATTAAATAAAATTTGAAAATAACAATTTTTCACACAAAATAATTATTTACAATATAATTATTTTGCAAAATAATAAACTATATTTATTTTATATAGTTCAAGTTGTTATTGTAAAATAAAAATGTTGTTAAGAAAAGATGATCTGAGATTGCATAAGAAATTAATAATAGGATGAGAAATGAGAAAATGTAATATTAATACATGATAATGGTAACAAAGTTAAATGTTATGACTATGATAATGTTAACAAATTTAAATTTAAAAGTTGTTGAATTTTTTTATTTTTGCAGAAATTATCAATCCTATGGAAGACTTATAAATAAAAATGATACAGAATATTTTATAAACTTCTTAATAACTGTTATTGCATACAAAGACAATAACTCAGAATTATTTACAAACTATTTTCATCCAAATATAGCAGTTTTTATTTTTTCTAAAATTCCCTTCTTCTCAGGCTCATCTTTTCCAGCATAATTATTTTCTTTTTCTAAAATAAGAATGTGTAGATTATAAACCAGTAGAATATAGGTTTTTATAAATTTGAAAATTTCTTTAATTTGTAAAAAGAAGTATTTTTTTATTTATTATAATAAAATATTCGTTTATCAATTACTTATGTCACTCCTGTAAATATTTATTTTCTTTTGTAGAAAATTGTACGCAGCAAATCTTTACTGTGTCCAAGTTTGTTATCTTCAAAGTTTGTTATTCTTTTATAAGTTCTATGCAAATTCAGTATTATTTTTTTAATTCATCATTGTCTTAAAATTTAGCATATAAAAAAAGAATGTTAAACTTTTTAATAGAATATATATAATTTCAGTGATTAAAATAATATTCCCAACCAAAAAAGTCAGCTGAGTTATTAACTTAGAAAATATAATGCATATTTAAATTTATTTCGATAAAAATTGCAGATTTAATTTGAGATTATTTGTGGTCCAAAAAATTTGACCAATAACTGAAAAATTAATAAATTGAGTACCATTGCAACCTTATCCACTCCTTCATTGTGAAATTGATAACAAAATTAAGACATAGCTGGAAAATGTTTATAGTACTGACTGATGTTAAACTAGTCATGTTAGAACATATTCTGACAAAGAAAGCTTCGTAAAGCAGCAAGAACAAAATACCAAATATAAGTTTGTTAAAAATTTCTATCTCAATTTTATATACTTAAAATAATATCTAAGAATTAAAATATTTAAAACATTTTGTAAAGACCATAATTAAAATTATAAAAAATGTAATTTTGATTTTAAAATATTTTGGATGGAATCTTGCTTTAACATGTAATAAAATAAAAAAGATAACAATAATAATGTATTCTATAGTTTAAAAAAATACAAATAACAGGAAAGCTTTTCTGAGAAAAGAAAATCTGATGCATGGGTAATGAAAACAGTTTTCCTAATTATGCATTAGTTGAATTGAGTTAATGGAAAAAATTGTTCATATATTAACTACTGACATATAATTAATGCTGGATTTCAGAATAACTTAAAAAAATCAAAGAAACATTTTGAAAATAAGTGTTACTACTCAAGGAATGTTTTACAGGTAATTAATTATATTTAATTTGGATTAAAAATATTAAATTCTTTTGAAATATTTTATACACTAATAAAAAATAATATTAATAAAAATTCCCAATAACACAAGTAAATTTAAATCTAATGTTATTAGGAGTGATATCAAGAAAATATTTTGTTAAATTACAGTTTTTTGAAGGAATAACTGATATCCAACAATAGTTAAAAAATAATCTTTTACAGCACATTTCATTATATATTTTATGACTTCAAAATTTTACTATAAGTTAAAAGCAAAACTATTTATTTTTGTTAGCATTGAGATAATCTATGGAAATAGGTTTTAAAAGAAATGATATATTTTTGAATTAGAAAACTTGTACAAAGACCTTTAAATAAAATTAAGAAATTACAAAAGATTGCATGTTATTCACCAAAATGAATATCTTCTTATTTTTAAAATTTTAATAGTATGCATAGTGGAAAGAAAGTGACTGGAATAGAGAATGAACAAAAATGACTCTCCTTCCAAAAAAAGATAAAAATTTAGAAAGTTGCTTTATATAAAGCATATTGTAAAACATTTTAATAGAGGGTGTAAAATTGATGTTCCAAAATTTACAATTCAATCATATATTAATTCATATAATTAATGTTATATAAAATGTAAGTTATAAACCACTGTCATTCAAAAACTGCAAATGATGAGATTTTAAGGAATTTTTGAGAACACACAGAAATAAACTAGTAAATAAAATTCATCATTACTTCACATTTTTTACATGATCAAATTAAATAAAATCAAATTTTTTATTGATTTTCTGTGAAAAATTACTAAATTAATTTTAGATTTATAACATTTTTGAAATACTGTGCATGCAAAATTGATTCACAAAGTTTAATGGCTTAAATAATTGAATTAAATGTTTCAACTTAATTCAAAAAACTCTTTTAAAGAGTTTATATCATTTAAAGCATGCATACAGTTTCTAAAAATTACAATACCATAAAAACATATATATTGTTATTAAAATTAAATTTAATTTGCAAAAAAGGATAAGCAAGTTAGCATATGATAATAATTAAAAAGCAATAACACATGTGAGGACATTTTTAAAATTTGCTGAACTACAAATACCTTTGGAAAGATTAATTTAATAAGTACAACAAACAACATAAATTAGAAACAAGTCCTTTTGGTTGATTCCTGCTATAATCTAATTAATAAACACTCTCATTACACAATATAGAAGTGAACACTTTATTCTGAAATGTTACTTAGCATATTGATTAGATTCTAGTTTTATAGTCCCTGACATTATTTAATAATGTTGGTTATTTTGACTGACACATACTTGAAAAGATCTTAAACAGTAGTCATAGTAACTGAGATTCTAAATATGGTCATACTTTTTTTTGCAAACTTAACTAAATTTATATTTATCAAAAACAATATTCCTTTTAATTACGAAATTTATGTAAACTATACATACAAAATGATTTTAATTCATCAAAATAAGATATTTTGAAATGTAATAACTTTTTAGTTCATCACAAGTAGATTATTCTATGAATATCATATTTCTCAGATATGTTGACTATTGAGCATACCTGAGATTACATCAGCTGGTGGCATAAAAGAGGATATATCTGAATTTTGACATTAAACAGAGAAACAAATGACATTACTCAATATAACATACAAAATCTGTGATATGATGCCACTAAAATGTACTGGTTTACTTTACACAGTAGTACAAGAAAATGCCAAACAGTGCTTAAGCCATTACCTCATGAGCTCTCAAATAATATCAAAACCTTTTCAACAATGTCTTCAAACTGAGAAAGTGCAATACAAATATTTAAAAATTCAAAGATATAGGTTGATTAATCACACAAAATACAATTTAGAGGATCCCCAACAAAAAGCATATTTAGTTTGATTTTATTAATTCTTTAAAATTCCCCTTTATAATCAAATAACTTGCACAACAATGTAGTTAAGTGAAATTAAACATATAAAGTGCTTATCATTTGCAAAATTGATAAAAATAAGTATTTTTTATAAAAATTCATAATTACTTTTTGAAGGTGATATCCCTTGAATACTACCTGGAGTGTCAGATTCTAATTCTGCATAGGCTTTTATTAGATCATGTTTAACACCATCAAGTTTACTGAAAGAAACAATGTTGGAAGAATTAGTTAAGTCTTTGACAATAATAATATTTATGTAAACAAACCATTACTTATTTACTAACAAATTTGAAAAATAGTATCATTCAATTTACTTAGAATAATCATTATATATTAGCTGAAAAGAAATCATTCATTTAATAAAAGATCTGTATTTATTGGATTTTATATCTAAGATATATGAGATTTCTTACACCTTTCAAGGTTATTTTGTATTGTTTTCAAAATTAATTATGAATGAAAACAATTTTAACACTGATTTCTAACAATAATAAATATAATATTCTAAATTTAATATTTTGGCACTTAAAATCTTTAAAGCAGTTTTAATATGTTTAAAAAATTTAAAACTGAATAACTTAATAATCAGTGAAAATATGAGAATATTTTAACAGTAGTATTCCACATCAGTATATTATTATTACTGCTAAAAATGAAATTAATATGCTAAAAATGTAGAAACTTACTCAGGTATTTTTATCTTAATATGTACATAATGGTCACCATTTCCATAACCCACTGTTCGTTTTATTCCTTTGCCTGGAAATCTAAAAACTTTATGAGAAGGTGTGCCAGGTGGTATCTAATAGGAAAAATGTAACATATTTTTTATGAATATATCATGATATATTTCATGGAAAAAAGCTGTCAGACAAAAAGCTCAACTCACACACATATACACAGGTAGTTATCAAAATTATTGATACACTTGCAATCAAAAATGACATTTTTAATGTACTTTGTATGAATTACAATATAATAGCTAACAGTTTTTTATAAATGAAATAAATGGAAATATAAATATCATAATAGGTAGTGACATAATCAAAATAATGTGAGTCTTGGACCTTTCAAAAGCATAAAATATCAAACCTCTCAGATTTTTCAAGAGACCAAATTGTAGGAGCTTGTCTAGCTGAAAGATGTGTATCAGAAATATCCCAAGGCGTTTCTAGAGGTATGGTTTCAATCATGACATCATATATACAGCATGGCACCATGTATCACCCATCCATGCAGCTGGATTTGCCCAATCATAATTTGATGAAAATGAACATGAATTTAAGCATCTACCTTGGCCTGCATAATATTTTGAATTCAGTATAATTAAACCATTATGAACACAGAATCAATATCATAGGCATTTGTCCCAGAACTTTCACAGTACCTCGATGAGGAATGGAACAATATTCTTGTTAAACACTGTTCAGCACTTGTATGAATTGATTTCTAGGTGAATCAAAGCTGTATTACATACTTAAGGCAATTCTACTCCATATTAATAAAGGATTCTTTACAAATTTTCAATGTTTCCATTATTTTGATGAGCACTTGCTTTGTGAATATATATAATCTTATAATTAGAATATATAAATAAATGATTAATTAGTAGAGTGGAACTTAGTATAACAAAAATATTTTTGTAGTCATACTACTGACAGAATTTTTTACATTATCGACTCAATCCGAGAACTTTTGAATCCTACCACATAAAATTAAATTAATAAATTTTTATGTAATCACTATGATTCTCATTTCAACTATAAAATAAGCTTTAAGTTAGTTAAGGGCTAGACAAAGTGCTAGATAATTATATAACTTGTTTGTACCTCTATAAAGAAATTTAAAGATTTAATTACAATGGAATTATATTTACCTTCTTGATTAACAGTCATATGAATAATATTTTTATTAATATTTAAATAATTCCAATAGAAAAGTTTTTTTGAAATGAAATCAACATATAATTATTGATTTTAAAGAATATTTGAATCACTTATTATGATTTTAAATTAATAATATTTATTGAGCAAAAAAATTTAGCAAATGCTCTAACTTTTAAAGTTATATCTTCTCTTAATCCTTGTACTTTTGTTTCACCACCAAGAAAAGCTTGAGAAATGCTTATAGCAGCATCTGTGTGGATATCAAAACCATCACGACGGAAGTATTTACTTTCTTGTACCTTATGAAAATACAATAAATTATTTTACAAAAATCATTTTAATAAATAACTTTTAAAATTCTTATATTCCACTATTTATTATAATCATTGTATTAAAAATGAATATAATTAGTTTTCACAGGATGTAAAATTTCACTTAATAAAATTTATGTATGTGGAACAAAATATAGTACATGGATTCAACAAAGAAAACAGTATAATTTTGAGTGATTTACTAAAAATATTAAGTTGTACTAAACTGTAACAAAAATAATAAATGCATAAAAAAATTTGATATTGGAGTTGAATTATCTGTTCTTTTATGCAAATTTCCAAGTTGAAGATTTCATTTAGAAAGAATGAAAAATATAAATTTAATTAGAATAGAAACCAAAATTTTCTATATGCTAATGTACCAATGTACTTTCATTACTCCTATGGCTATTTGTGGTCTAACTAATTTTTCATATACAGTATAGATAATCAAATTATATATAACTAATTTGTTTATAAATTGACTTTTTAAGAATAAAAATAAATTTATCTTTATTCATTAACCTAAAATAACATACATAATACTTAAATAAACAATGAAAATAATGAAGAATTAGTTGTATAAATTTAAAAAATCATTCAATGTAATTTTAAAATTATTACCAGAAAAATTATTGACGATTTCCAAATATTTAATGGTTTTTATAATGTTTAAATATAATTTGATCGTCTCAATTAAAAGAGATTTCCATCATAAAAAAACGTTTTTTATTTTTTAAATTAAGCCCCACCATGTCCTTGCAGACTTGCAGACATATGGAGTCTTCTAACCCCATACAAAAAAAAAAAAAAAAGAAAAGAAAAGAAAAGGCTCCAAAATTATCAAAACCACAAGCATCATGAACAGAGGGGCAACTATTCCCCCTGTCATAGGCACAGTATTCCAGAAAGGACAAAATGAAAAATTGGCAAGTACAATCCTGATCAGATGAACTTGAAGATAAGCATGATCAGTAATGATTCCAATGGATGTCACTTCTTAGGGAGAACCTTATTCCCACTTTAGGGAGAAGTGAAAACTGCTTTTGAGTTTGATTATCTTGAAGATAAGCTTAAGTCTTTCGATTTGCCCACCCTCGAGAGGAATTTCTCCTTTGTCAGATATTATTCCTGTCATTTGTCATTTCACAGAGAAATTGGGAGACATGGTTTCCAGGAGAAGCAGAGTACAAAAACTAAAACCTATGCCACTGTTTTAATTTTTATAAAGGGCATAGGTTTAAGGTGCCAAAAATATCAAATAAAAATGAATAAGATATATCAGTTCTGCCATTTCAAGCAGCAAGCATTAAAGTTAAATGATTACATTGAAGTACAATTTTCGGAATTAAATCCCCAAGTATTTTCTTAATAAACATTTCTAGAAAGACAGGCCTATATCAGAATAAAACATTATAAGATCTAACACGATTTACTTTACTATATAAATAATTTTCTAAATGCTTATAATTTATTTATATCAGTAGAATAAAAACTGCATAAAAACATGATTAATTTTATCCATCCATAAAGTAAAAAAAAAAATCATAGAAAGATTTAGTTTCTGATCACATTTAACTGTCTTTAGAGATAAAATATAGTACTTATTAAAAAGATACAATTAATGAAGGCTTAAATGTTCAGTAAAAAAATTATGAGGTTTTCAGAAATCAACAATAAATAAATTTAACAAAACTGCAGTATATTTAATGCATATTAAGTAACAATTAGTATTTAAATAAATATTAAAAAATATAATCCATGTAAATTTAATATTATTCTACAAATTAATTAAATTTAAGTTGATTCCACATTTTTTTAACAAATACAAATTTTATAAATTATCTTTCCATTATTTTGATTATGAGAAAAAATTTTATGAACAAATTATAAAGTACAGCTTGAATTACAATTAAACTTATCCTAATTGTAAATGATAAATATAAACTATAACTTTTATTTGATGCACATGAAAATTATGATAAATTTTAAAATATTTAGTTTTTGTATTTGATATAAATAAAAGTTATTTCAAAAAGGAAGGATAAATTGATTTGCAAAATAAAGAAAACATATTCTTTAAGAAACAGCACCAAAATAAAAATAAAGTTTTGAAAATCAAATTTTTTCATTAATGATTTATTTCAATATAATAAAATATTTCATATTCATCATTTGATTATTTCTTTCTCCATTTATTCATTGCTATAACTTCCAACACATAATTTGTAAAAAACGACACATCCAATAATGTTTAAATATAAAAAAATTGTAAATCAGTTTTTTCTAATAGCAACATTTTATTATGGCAAAAAAATGTGTTTATTACTTATCATATTAAATAATTCATATAATTTATTGATTAATTGAAAACAATCATCATATTGCAAATGAATTTTGTGATAACAAGCTTTAAAATAATGGTTTTAAGTAAATGCTTAAATGATAATTAAATATTCTTTAGTATAATTATATGAACTCAGAATGTTTATTTTTTAATTTTTAAACATTATCATTGTACTAAACAATTTTAAATTACCTTATGAGTGCTTCAAAAAATGTCTTATTTTCTAAGTGATATACAATTTCAAATTACTTAATAGTAAACATTTCATAAAAATAAACTATTTTGGATTAATAAAAAAGTTTTCAACAAATCAATTTTCTAAATATTTTCCAAGAGGGAAAAAACACTGCAAAAGATAGTGCAGTATTCTATTATATTAAAGAGGGGAACAAAATGTTAATAAGTTTCACAAAATATTATGTTTAATTCTATCAATTACTTATAAACAATTTAAAAATTAGAAATAACAGAGTAACTAACTACTTCAATGATAATGTACTATGCATATTATTATCTCTGACAAAAATTTCAAGTGGCATATCTGAGGTAAACTTACCCTGAAAGTAACTAACACTTCTTGCATGCCAGATTTAATTCTTATACTTTGACCATCTTCAACACCTGTATAAATTAACATATAATGATAAGTTACACAGTAAATGCATTTATAATAAAATTCTATAATTTGTAAATTCATTAAAGAAAGTATAAATCAAGTTAAGCTCTTCTATTAATTAGTTAGCCACCAATTTCATTCAGTGACAATAAAATTGGTTGCTAACTAATTAATAATATATTACTATGAATACAGTTGACAGAATGAGAAAATCAGCAAACATTTCACATGAATATATTTTTTTCCTAATAATTTTGAAATTTAGTTTCTATATTTGTTTAAAATATTGAATTGTAAATAAAAATGAAGAAATTGAATCTAATGTATTAAAATTACTTATTAAAAATACATATACTATTATTCCGTATAAAAATATCATAAAAGACATTGAATAATAAAACAAGTTTCTTCACTAGAGTATATTTTAAAAGTAACATATTGGAGTGTTTCATTTCATATAAAAATTCATGATAAAAAGATGCATTTAACAAAACTATTAACATTTTTACATTTGAAAATTAAAACATTTTCTTATCAACAATTACATGAATTAATGTAAACTTCTATTAAATATTTAAAATATGGAAATCAAATTCTAAAACTATTCTATCAAAATCATTACATTTTAGAACAAATGATAAGAATTCACATTACAGTGTAAAAACAATTTTAATTTACACACAAAGCATAGAAATTAACAATTGAAGAAAATGCCAATAGCATTTGCATTAGAGCAAATAGACAAGGTTTATGTAATTCTTAAGTAATTTACACTTTATAAATCAACTTTTTAGTTATTAATAAGCTAATATTTTTTCAACTAGGCTCATGTGTTTTATTAATTAATTAAATATTAATAAAAATAATTATTAATAATATAAAGTATTATTAATAAAAACTTTCTAACCTAAGAAAACTCACTATAAATGCTATCACCTAAATGCTTAAATAGTAATGTCTCCACAGTAAATGTAACACTTTTTAAAATTCCAAAATAAAATTAAGACATTTTAACACAAGCAAACAAATATTATCTAAAAAAGTGCAATTTTTTAAAGGATGTAAGTGAAAAAATTAATAGTTTTCTAAGATATGACTAATTGTAATATTAAGTCATCATAATTGTTTTCATATTTCTACAAATACTGTAACAATCATAATCTTTCATTAATGGATAGATTCATATAAGACACCATATATAACCAGATAATAATACCATTAAAATTCTTTAGTAAACAGTAATTTATACCTACTGATACAACAAAATGTATAAACAAATAGAAATCATAATTTTCTTTTACTAGCATATTGCACAGAAAAAAATTTTTTTAAAGATACTTTTTTTAAAGTATTCTGTAATGTCTATTTTTTTAAATTCATAAATTATCTTTAGCCTATCGATATAAATAGATTTAGAAACTTTTATTCAATGAAAACAAAAAGAACATTTTAAAAAAGTATGACTGATAAAAAAAACAATGTTTTCAAAATAGACATATTGAAAGAAATATTTTTAAAAAATTTTAAGGAGACAAATATTTTTACAGAGAAATCAATAAAAGATATTCATTGATAAAGCTAAAATAAATTTTAATTGAATACTAAGATGAGAATCACTAAAAAATGAAAGCCTACCTACCTTGAAGTATACAGAATGACATGAGAAAATACACATGAAAAAATAAAAAAATTAATAATTAAATTTTTTTTCTTAAAATGCTTACTAAATTTGATTAAACATAATTTAACACATAAATTTTAATGCAAAATATATCATACCGGCAGGAACATTAATAAGCATTCCTTTTGGCTGAACAGTAGCTCCTTTGCCATAACATTCATGACAAGGATAACTATTGAACATGCCCGTACCATGGCATTTTCGACAAGTTGATTTCATGATGAAAGGACCCGTTGTAATTGTTTCCTGAAACCAGTAATGAAAAATATGTCTATTTTGTTGAATACAATAAAATGTCAAAGAATCATAATTATAAATATTGAAAAAATTAAAAATAATTTTATTTGTATATAAATTAGTGATCTGCTTTTTAATTGCTCTCCAATTTCAATTTTTAGAAATATTCCCAATTTTTAAATTTTTTTTAATGCATGACAATTAAAGTGTTTTTTTAGACATAACATGCATTTTCAAGAAAGAAAAATTTAATTAAATAAATTTTCATACATAAAAGCAAATCTGATGTCACCTTTCAAGCATTGTAACACACAGTTTTACACATTGTAAGAGATTTGAAAATAGCAAAAAATAATTTGTTTAAAAAGTCACACTTCATGTATCTTAATGTGAATATGTATTCATACTAAATTACAGTTATATATTATTTTCAAATAAAGGTAGGCTATAGAACTCATTTACAAAATATTTATAAAGAATGGGAGATTTTGTAGAAATTGTTGATTCATATCAGGAAACAATTTCAGTGCGCTGTCAAATTTATTCCCAGATTAAATATCAGAAATGTAGAAAATATTTTCCAGACAATTTTTGACAGGCATTTTAAGACTAGCTATATCCTTTAACATCTTAACTGAAAACTAAAAGCTTTCAAATAAACATGAATATGTAAATAAATATATATATATTACCATTCCAGTTGCATTGCAATGATCACAACGAACCAGTTTAGTTCCAGGCATACAGCAACTTCCCTGACAAACAGGACATTTATCAATTACATTAACTTTAACTTGCTTCTGACAGCCTCTAGCTGCTTCCAGAAAATCTATATGCAAGTGTACCTACAATAAGAAATCAAAAAATTAAGTAAAATACTATTAAATGTAGATCTTAGAAATAAGTATCTGAAAAGCATTAAAAATGTGTAATTAAATGACCACATACTAACTAGAATATTAGAATGATTATTTTACACTTTATACAACAATAGAAAAGTTAATTATCAATTTTCATTTTTTACACATTGGAAAAATGTGTTTCTAGAAATGCAATATATTAAGATTTTTGCAATTAAAAAGTGGTTTCTTTATAAATAGAACAAAATAATGTAACTCTGCAAATCCAATTTGTTTATAATGTATAAAAATTTTACAGTCAAAATTGACCATTAGAAAACTATGAATTATGATCTCTATAAATTTAGTGTAATTAGCAAACAAACTAATAAGATAATTAAAATTTTTATTTTAAAATTAAGGAAGTTCAAATGTTATTGCTAATTGAAAGTGACTAACAAGCCTAATGTTGAATAATATAAAAATAAAGTAATATAATAGGTTATATTCAGATTTAATAAGGAAAAAAGTCATCCCAGAAATGAATAAATTGTTTTTACTTTTTTAATTAGAGATAATTATTTTCATACCTCTAAACATGGTCAATAATAAATCAGTAAAATAAGTTGACTATAAATTAAAATAAAAAGATTATAAAAGGAATAAAATAAGGAAGAATAAATCTCATTGAAATAAAATATGTATTTTTTTACCCTATATAAATTACATAATTTTTGAGTACATATGTTAAGAGCTTTGGAGTAAGAACACATATTTAACACAAATAGAAATACAACCATTCTCTAAACTACTGATTTACATAACTATCTGAATATCTATACATAACTATCTATCTGAGAAAATCTAATCAGTGGCAGCAATAGAATACAGAAAACTAAGTAATAAAATTTATAAAACAATTCAGAATAAACTTTAAATCTACCATGTAGCTATAAAATGTTCAATATTATTGTAACAATCTTAATGCAGGTTGCAAAAGATCATAAACTAAAAATACAAAAAGAAGTATAATACCATTTAAAATTACAAATGGATAATGTTATTTTTATGTGAAAAAAGGGAGGTTGATAACACTTCTATTGTACACTTCATTCGATACCCCAAAATTACTGATAAGTTATGACAGAATCAAAAGTGACATCAAAAAGATGAAAAGAAAACTAGGAATTTAAAAGTATTTGATTAAAAAAAAACATTAGTTATTTAATCTACTAAAAAAACAGACAATTAATTACATAGGTGAAGAATTTAAATATGCATTTTACATAGTTTTTCTGCAACAAAATAGCTAATATTGATAAAGAAAATTTTGTTAAAATAAATAGGGTATTGTTAACATATTTCCATGAATTAAATTGGAGTGTTGAATTATGTAAAACAAAAATCTGAAATTTTGAGGTTAAATTATTACAGTTTTAGGTTCCAATTTTTATCATACACTGAAGTCAGATATGTATACTTATTATTATAAAAGTGAGTAAGAATAATTTATTTTTTGATTTCATATTCCACTTGTAATTTTTTATGGATCTAAATATATTTTTGTAAAATGTAAAATACTTATAACATATTTTAAGTTATTTTTATATCTGAAAATTTATTAGATATATTTTTCGTTTTTTTATATGTTATTCAAATAAAATGTAGAATTTTTTTAATTAAATGCTACCTGCTTGGTTAATTGAAGACAAATTATTATAAGGAACAATTTTATTGTTTGAAGCTACTGTTAATACATGTCTTATAAAGTAATCTTTTAAAAGTAAACATTATTGTTCACTTAATTAAAAAGAAGTAATTATAAAATATTATTAACATTATTTAATTAAATTAGTGTTATTGACTTGTTGTTGATTTCTGGTTGGTAGCATGACTGAAATGGTTTTTAAAAGTCGGTACAGTAGTTGGCAGAAAAAATCAAAAATTGCATCAATGCATACAATGAATGATATTTAATCAAAAATTCTAATATTAGTTTAATTAAGAATGAAGATATTTAACAAAGCTACATTATGTACCAATTTCAAACATAAAATATCAAAATAAACATACATGTTCAGCTGCTCCAAAACCGAACTTTGAATCAGTATATTCAAAATCAGACATTCGAGGTTTAAAATTGATATCACCAAATATAGTACGGAACAATTCTTCAGGATCAATGTTGGAATGATATCTAAATTCATTATTTGAGGCACTTCGATTTCCAAATTCAGATTGTCTGCCCCATTCATCATATTCTCTACGTTTTGTTTCATCTCCAAGAACCTGGAAGCAAAGAAAAAAAATACCTCAACAATAAATAATAATAAAAAAAATAAGAATCTAAATAAGAGCAAATAAACATACTAAGATAACAATATTTTAAAAATATTCAATATTATTGTGGCAAAAACTCATTTAGAAACAGAAAAATATAAAGTGATCCAAAAATTTAAAATAAAAAGATAAATCAGTTCCTTTTTTATAAACAGATATTAACATATAGGTTGTATCTGTAATTATATATAAATATAATTACAGATACAACCTACATGTTAATTAAAATTAACTTAAAATATGTGCTTTAATTAACTTAATATTAATATCTTAAAATAATATTTTAATTAACTTAAAACATGCAAAGTTATTTCTCCTCCATTCTGTCACTAGTGAAAAGATTATTGATGTTGTTCAGCTTTATAATGAGAGAACATGATGAAATTAAAATTGAGCATTTTCATGTTTTTTAGCTACTGTACATAAATAGGATTCATTATCACTGAATACAGAAAATTATTTTTTCAGAAATTATGGATGAATATTGTATCTTATTACATTAGGTTATGTAACATTAATTCCGGGTTTTTACTTTTTAACAAAGTTAATAATGATAATAAAGCTATACAATGAAAATATTGTAACTTAATACATAAGACTACTCTTCAAAGTGGAGTTAATGTTTTAACCTGATCCTATAAAACAAAAAGAAATAAATGTTGTCGATTTCTGATTTGTGCAATTAAATCTATATTGAGGTGAATAATAAAAATATTCTCATTTTCATTCTTATAATCTGTTAATATGATAAATGATCTTTAGAAACACATTAAGACATTAGATCTTCTCAAGTCTCACAATACTTCTAATAAGTTAAACTATCAGCTAATTAAAAGCTTAGTTTAAAAAAATTACAGAAATTTTTGAATTAACATAGTATTTATACAATGCATTTTATTTTTAAAGAAGTTTGTTGATTAAAATAATTTTAGTTCTGTAATAAAACTTATTAATTTAACTGGTTGTTTTTAATCATAAGCAAATTTTTCATTTGTGGTATAATCATTGCTACAATTGTTTTACATTTGTGAAAAACTAACATTTCAATAAATACTGAGATGAATGAATGAATACCTCATCATAATAATCAGCAAATATTTATTCACTACAGCCAAGACACAATTTGCTTTTTAAAATAGAATACAATAACTGCACATATTCAAAAGTAAACCATTCTTTGTTTAAGGAAGATTTAACACTAAAACACAATGAAGCATTTTTAAGTAAATAAGCAAATATAGCATTGTTATAAATGAAAATGATCCTATATTACATTATTCTCAATTAGATATATTATGTAACAAGCATACACACACTATCATTTCAACATTTCTAGGTAAATTAATTTTAAAATCACAATCTTCATTGTGCACGAGCTGATAAAGCTGCTTGTGCACAGTTTAACTGTGCATGAGCAGATAAAAAACTTTAATTAAAAATTACCTCATATGCAGATGAAACTTCTTGGAATTTTTTTTCAGCTTCAGGATCATTCTTGTTAGTATCAGGATGATATTTCTTAGCAAGCTAAAAATATAATTATGAAAAAATTTATATGAATTCATGAAAATTCCAATCTTACATGGAGAGTATTAATGTGATATTTTCAAGGAAAATTTGGAGTAACAGAATATTTACTTGGTAATATGCTTTTTTTACATCTGCTTGACTTGCATTGCGAGAAACCCCTAAAATTTTGTATAAATCTGCTCGGGCCAATCCAATGTGTGACACATGAAAAGAACTAGTTTTCCAAATTGTATTATCTATTTAAAGAAAAACATTAAATTAATAAACTTAACTACTTTCCATTATTAAATATTTTTAATCAATTAAGTAAATTAAAATTTAATCATATAGTAAATTTTACATTAGTTGCGTAAATTAAAATTCAGAATACTTTAACAAAGGGCTTAAAATTTCTGTACTTTTATATTATTCTACTGGCTATAGCCAAAATAAAAAATGTTTTCAAAGTTGGGATTTATCATCAAATGTTGCAAAATATTTTTTTTAAATAATAAGCAGAATTTTGTTTTCTAAAATTATGGAAGTAATAATCATTATAAAGAATTAAAAGTCTTATTAATAACTATTACTGCTACATTGTATTTCATATTAACTAGTATATTTAATTATGGTAGTAATAATTCTACGATATAAGATAAAATTATATTATAAAATGATAAAATTATTCTTGCATTATTTAAATATTCTAAGATAACATATGCCATATTTTATTTCTTTATAAAAGTTTGTACATGAAATAATCACTATTATAATTATGTAAGATATATTTGAAGATTAGAACACAAATTTTGAAAATACATATAACTGTTTAAATATCATTTCAATCTTTCTTTAACATCAATTTTGATTTCAGTAATGAGTACAAAACTAAGATATTTTATTTTGACATAATAATGTTGTATGTTTAAAAAATTGGTAATGGATTTTAAAACTGAAAACCATTAAAAATATAAGCATAAAATATAATGATAATTTTTTTTATTTTACTTTTAAATATAACTCTTATAATTTATTTTCAAAAAATAAAATCATTATAACTTTCAAATTTGTTAATTTTTCATCATTATTTCTAGAAAACTTAAATTAATTTTAATTAATATTTTGCTTACATTTTAACTAAATTTTGTTGAATCAAGAGTTACATGAGAAATTCACTATTTAGTGAATTAATTTGATAAATAAGAACATATCTTCATAAATAATATTTCAGTAGCTATTAAATCAGCTTTGTATCAGGGAAGGAATGTTCCTGCAATCTAGAAACTACAATTGTGAAAATATAAGTAGAAAATGCTTTTGAATTTGCAATGACTCGATGTTGTCCCTACTGGCTCTGCAAGATGTAACAAGCTTTGAAAAACTTATTGTAAAAGTCCAGACTTCAATTAACATGTGCAATATCAAAAATATTTCCTTCAGTTTCTCCCATGTCAAGGGTCATAGTGGGGTATATGGAAATGAAAGAACAGATTTCCTGGCCAAATCTTCTCTTTCACTTACAAAAAACTTGATACCAGTTTACTCAAGTCTTTTTTTAAAACCATTATCAAAAAGAACAGCATCACAGAATAGAACTCAGGTTTTGTTTCCTCTGTTAATTATAAGTGAACTAAATCTTTTTCCCTTTAGTTCTGTGCAGAATTAAAAACCACAGGTTCTACACTGACTTCAAAATTACGGAATTCCTCACTGGACATGGAAAATTCAATAGCTATCTACACTGTTTCCACATTTAAAACAGTGATGTGCAACTCTGGGATTGACAACCCTTCTCATATTCTTCTTGAATGCCCATCTGTTTCACAAGAAAGGAACGAGCTTTGTAAAGACTTAAATAACAGATGGCTCCCGATTTTGGTGGACTTAGTGAAGAAAGAGAATTTTTTATTTTTCAAAAAATTTATCCATGCTGTTATCTAACTCCTTTTTTATTTTTAAATCTCTTTTTTTTTTCTCTTTGCCTTCTTTTATTATTATTTTTTTTTTCATCTCATGATTTATTTAGATTTGTTATGGAGAACATTTGTTGTAACTTTGGACCCTGTGTGGTATTCCTTGGTGCACAGGGAGATATTTTTGTTTTCCCAAATTTAAAAAAAGGCTACTTATCTAATTTTTAAATTAATTTACTATTGTAATTAATAAAAATCCAGAATTCTAGCATTTACTATGATCAATGTATAATTTATTACAATTTAACAAATACATTATTTAAAATAAAAATATGCTCCTACTTTATTACATATTATATTTATTTAAATTTGCAACTATAAATATGCCAATCATTATGTAAAATGTAAAAGACAGTTACAAATCAATTCCATTGATTTAAAATTCCTTGAAAATATTAAGTTTTGAATATAAGATCAAAATATAAATATCTAAGAGACACTGATAATATTAAGATTTATTGTTCAATGTATTTACTGTAGAATATATAATGATATATACACATGCTGGGTAATAAACTAATAGCCCAGAGAAAAGTTTTCACTTGTCTTTTAAGCAAGTTATACCAGTTGTTAAATAGGGCATTTTAGAAGATAAATCATTATGTACATTCACAAATGGAATTTCTTTATTTAATTTATGTAATAATAAATATACTAAAAATCTTAGGGTCAGATAAATTTTGACTTTTTTAGATTCAAAAGCTTGATTCTATTTTGTGATAATATTTTTTTTATAAAATACTATTTTAAGCAAATTTATGCATGGGAAAAAGGTATATGTTTTACACTTCTTACAATATGAAGTCCTTAAAATGCAAACGGCTAAGTTTTTAATTCTTTTATCTTTTTTTTTATTTTAAATTTAATACAGATAAAGATTAAACTTTTACAAAATTAACAAATATTTCACCAATTAACACTTCTAGCAAACAAACAAAATTTAAAAGAGTACAATTTTTAATTTTTGAGCTGGCTCAGGAAACTCCTTTTGTATCAAATGAATGATTTTACATATTTAACAAAATCTAATACATGTCAATTTTTTTGTTTAGTAAATGATCATGAAGATTAAAAATGACATTTGTAACTTTTTATCATCTTTAAGCAGTAAAATTAATTATTTTTACATAGTACAAATCAAAAAAACAATCATGTAAATGATAAAGTAAAAAGATGTGTTTGAATATGCTAATAAAAATTCAAATTTAAATACTTGAATATTTGTTCTTAAGCAAGGATTTCTTTAGGTTATTCAGAGCTGTACATTTACAATATGTTCTTGTCCGTTCATAGTTTAACTGTTTAATTAAATTATTCAAAATTAACTTATTCTGACACCGGTCAGTGAAGGATAAAGGGAAATTTCTTAATATCCTAGCAGAGCTGATCATATTCAGTAATTCTTAGAACAAAACAATCTTTCCAATATCTTTGTTTCTGTGGACATCTTTTTTAAAATAAAAACCAATATGATACAATTTTACAGTTGAAATTTTTACATGATCTTAAGTTTGTTTAACTATTGCATCATAAATTTCACAAATGTAAACTATCCGAAAGTCATGACTACAAATTATACAGTTACAGCTAAAATTAAAAAATTTATTTTCTTTGGCTTATTTATGTGGACTATCACAGAGCAGAACCACCGAGATGGCAGGCGAATGCTTTGACATTCCATTCAACAACTCGTAGGGCCAAATCCCACTGTGATTGTGGTAGTGATTTGAATCTTGGATGTTTGTAATGGTTCAGAATTTCTTTTAAACTGTAAGTTCTGGTCTAATTAGCCCTAGTGGGCAAAAAGTGATCGCTAAGCGACACACTAACCTAAAGAATTATCAATTTTAAAAAATTAAATAAATAAGTAAATAAACTATATCACTATTTAGAGAATCAAATATCATAAGCAGGTTTTACATTTTGATATTTACGTATAAACTATAATATATTTAACAGTAAATTAAATAAAAAAACTGCTGGAAGTGACAGTTAAGTTTTACTTTTACAGTTTTCTTACATCCAACGAGGATAGATAAAAAACAGATTAAAGATGATTTAAGCGCAAATCAAATACGATTAGTGTTAGTAAATAAAAAAAGAATGCATTTTAGCTTCAAAGACTTTCACTATCTTCATATTTACTTAATTTTTAAAGTCACATTTTTTTTTTACTTTAAATAAATAGATAATTTATGAATTATGAGAAATCGCGTCTTCGCTTAAGTAGTTGTGTCGTCATAAATTAATGATTCTGAGATTTACAATCGATATCAACAAAGTTTTGATTTGCTCTTTTAATGAAATTTTTTATTTTCTAGAGAGTGTAATTAGTAGCTGTAGATTAGTTTAAATTGGAATTTTGATCAATAAAGATGTATGATTGTGAAGAACTTTGAGTTCTTTCGTCTTTACATAATGTACATTCCGCTATAGTTTTTATAATTGAACTTGCAAGTATCCTAAATCAAGGTCCTACAAAAGTGATAGCATTTATAAAAATTGACATCTAATCTTGGTTTTAACGATATCAAAAGGATTGCGATATTTATGATATTATTAATAAGATTAGATACAAATTATACATAAAGAAAAGTAATAGAGATAACATATATGTGAGGACGTAAAAATATATTTAGGACCAAATATTATTAATTTCTTTTGTTAACTAAACTGAGCGGCATGACAACCCAAATGGAAAACCAAAGCTTACATCACCCTTATCTGATTTCATGACCGAGAGCCCTGTGGTGCGAAGCATATAATCCGATTAGGTGGTCAGCCTAATGGGAAACCTCAATGTTTAGCTCCTAAGTATGGTCGACAATAACTTTTATCGACCTACTGAAGGGATGAATGGCCAAGTTTTTGCCTAGTCTGAAGATCAAACATTGAATCTACACTGTCAGAGAGAAAAGCACTAAGCCACAGGGTTTTAATTACTTTCTCTAGTTTCGTAAAATCAATTTATTACTTTTTAAGTGCTTAAAGCATTTTTAATTATTAGATAATTTGTTGTTAATATCGATATCTTTTTCGCTGTGGTATCACAAGATATTAATTAAAACGCATTAAAAGACATTGTATGCATATTTTTATCAATGGTTAGGAATGAATATTCGTATAATGTTTATGTATAAATAAATTTCAAGTAGAAATACATAAAGTTTACTTAAGAGATAATCATTACTCACGCATATGGTTCTCCCGCTTCATATACTGAAAGCTACCTCAAATGTCACACCCTTAAAAAAAGCATGTAAATCATCTGAAATTACCTCACGCGGCAATGAGACATGCAAAACATAAGCATTAAAATACGTTTGTACATTACGGATAATTGCAGTGTCACCTGCGAGCACTTCATAAAAAGAGGTGGGACTACGATTTTGATCGAGATTGAAGTTCGATTGTTGATCTTTCGTGAGTTTTAATCTGCGCCGCATAGAATACATCGAGCTTTTCAAGCAAATATTTGAATTTGGCCGAGTAAGAATAGTAGTTATACAGATTGCGCGGGTTGTTTTGCAGAGATATCGGTGATCATATTGGACAAAACCAAGTGGTTGTGATGTGGATCTAGATGTAGGATGGGATAGGCAACCGAGAGACTGATCTCAAACACTCACTACACGACTCAAACTTCACTACACGTGTATGATAAACATATTGTGTGTATGGCCGTGATAGATCACTCAGCCATATCACGAATCATAGTATAATAAATTCATTTATTTACGTATTATTTGGTGTCCACTCGTAATATTTGACGTCGTTTGCAATCGAGTGGAGTATTCCTCATCAAAAAGTAGTGAGTTCAAATTCTGACTTAGAAGATACATCGTGTTCACAAAAGGCTGCGATTGTACGTCAAACAGGTTATGGTTGCAATGTCCTCCAAGAGAAATCATAACTCTGAGAGTAGCAAAGCAAGCTTTGGGTACCTTATGCTTGGTCGTTGCTTCTAAATTACTAACACAAAACTACTTTAAAATAATTCTATCGTTTAAATCAATTAATAATCGTTTTATATTAGTTCTTTTAAAACTGATTTATGACATATAAATAAATTTTGATTTATAGTGCAGCTACAACGCAGGTCAAAAAGTTTATGAACAGTATTTGATTTTTATATTTTGAATAATACCTTTGTAATAATGACTATAAAATATGAGTTTAATATTTTATAATATTAAACTCATATTGTGCACTAATATTTGAAATGTATTTGGTAGTTATCCTGGACAAAATGAAATATTTTATTATTTTATTTTCGAAGAACGAGATTCTTCTATTGTATTTTTGCCTAGAATAAATTAAGTGTCTAGAATCTAGAAAAGTTATTAACACTTTTAAATTTCTAATTTCATTGTGAATACCAAGAGGAATTTGAAGTTGTTTTTTCGACATTGTTTATATTTGTGAATAAGAAGACTATCAAATAACGATTAGAGAAATACCCAGGAAATGTTTAAGTTTAAATTTGAAAACTTTGTTCAGAGATAAATAAAAATAAGACATGACTTCACCATGACTTTTTCCACTATATTCATGACCTGGTTATTTTTCAATGAATTTCAGGTAAACTGTTTTCAGCCATTCATCAGGAATATCCTTTTTTTCCAACGCCAATGGCCTTTCCAGATATTTCTAAAAATTCCATTCTGTGATACACAGTAAAATTACCTGTGATCCTAATAAATCAAGCAATTTTTTCTTTAAGAAGTAATCCTAATTTTTTATCCATGTCATCAGAAATTGGACTTTTTTTAGACATTAACAATCTTGCTCTGTAAAGCATTTAAACAATTTTTCCAAATGAGATGGAGATTTTCTATGACTCATTAAGTTCTTTGGAAAAATTTTAATATTTTTTTCCGTTTTTATTTTCATATGGTGCTAGTGGCTGTATTAATTAAATCCATATTTGCAAAAAAAAAAAAAAAAAAAAAAAAACGCATTAGCATTTGACCGATTTTTTCACCAGGAGGGAAATTTGCCTTAATGGTTCTCTGGATCAATGTAAATGTTCCTGCTTTTCTATATTTATATACAAATTCTCAGTGGTACATTAAACGGAAGTTTCCGAATACATATCTAAAGTACTAACTAAGAATTTTCTCTCTTGATATAGAAGAAACTAAAATAATTGATATATAAGCTTATAAATGAGTATACGAAATGTACATGAACATATATAATAAAACGTGAATGAATAATCTAGAAATGAAGTAAAAATATTGCACCTTAAAAAAACTATGAAAAAAATAGAATATTAAAATAGCCATAAAAATAATAAGCATGGATCAGAATTAACTTACTTAAAATCTAATTAAGACATACTCCAGTTTAGTATTCTAAATGTAATACATTTGTGAGGCAAATACTTCACTAAAAATGGTCGAAGATTTCGATAGTACACTTCATCATCTAGATTTTTGATATTTGTGGTGAAAATTTGTTTTTATGGAAACTATGTAACTTAATTTGAATCATATGAAAAAGCGAAAGTGTTTTAAACTTCATTTTCAAATATTCAAAGTTCTTGTCACTTTTACTTTGCTATTTATTGAACAGGGAATAGTTATACGAAAGTTAGTGCGTCACATGGTTTTGAAACTAGAAGGTCGAAAGTAGTAATACCTGTCGTTATAAAGGTAGGTCAACCACACACTTTTATCTGTCACAACAAATATAGTAGAGGAGATAAATGGAAGAATCAAAGGAGCTTGTGTTTGGAGCGATTACTTTACGATTTCAAAAACTCCGTGGCTTAGTAGGTATATTAGTACTTACATCAAGTTGCAGAATATGCTTAAGTGTTTTGAAATACTATTGTAAAAGAATGCTTTTCAAAACATTTGCTTCAAAATTTTGGGTCAGGAGACTTAGAACAAAGAAGCAGACTTGCGCCAAGAACTCACGGTTTTATTCCCGTCTAAAGTCCATAATTTAATTCCAAAAAGATTGCACAGCTGAAGACAGAATGGCAAAAATGCTGGATGCAGATGAAAATCACTTTGAGGATTAACGATAAGCTCCACTTTACGAAATCATATTCTTTTTGTCAGTTAAAAACGGGGAAAAAAAAACAAAAATTACCTTTTGTATAAAATGACTTTATAAAAAATTTTGTTGATGATCACATGAGTATAAGATAGTATACGTATAAATTTTTAATATATATTACTTTTGAAACTCTTGGTGATTCTTTCATCTTCGTAATATAAATTCTATAATATACTTTATATTTCAAATTGAAAAAAAAATTGTGTATTTTATAAAAAATACCAAATAAAAGACTTTTAAACTTAAATATTCAGTAACCTTATGGTCTAACATATTTCATCACAAAACACTTTTACTAAGAAAAATAACTCTTGAAAAGACTTAATAAACAGTTTTTAAAATGCATGAAAATAAATTAATTATTTTAAAATCCAACCATACGTAATATGTAAGTATTAGGTTATTTTAACGATAAGAGTTGTAAGCAATGATGAAAATAATGTATTATTTTTAAGAGTAATTTATTGTAATAAAGAAGTGTTTACGTTCATAATTACTTGCGAGTTCTCCTTGTTTTCAGAATACCAGAAATATTGTTTGCTACTGTTCAGGGTCATATTATCAATGAGTGGCCTGTACATAAAAATTTTAACGTTATGATTTTTAGTTTATTATTTATTATATTATTGTTTGTTAAATAAAGAATCGGGAGTGTTAAAGTTTTTTTGCCTTAGACATTGGTTATTTATTGTAAATATATGAAACGGTCAAAAATGAGTAATTTTCAGATAGGGTTGTTTAGTTATAAAATAGTTTGTTATTATATCTCCGGCAACGCTAAATCAGGTTAATGAAATTTGTCCTTCTAAGAAAATCTAATTCTAAAATTGGGTTTCTGAAAAGATCAATTATGGTAAGCCCCAGACAGTCCAGAATATAGTCAGGAGTGGTTTGAAAGTCAGCGCACTTCAAAGAGGTTGGGAAAATCTGTTTTTCCATAAGAATATAACATAGATCTCCAGTGTCCACTGATAAATCTAAACCTGGTGAAAGACCGTTTGCTCTCGCCTACAACACTTGAGTAATGATGCGGCTCCCGGATATTTTTCCTCTTACCAATAGTGAACAAAATGTTGGGATTATCTAAATATAATTAACAGATTTTTGCACCAGATGAGTCAGGATTCAAGCATATCTAACTGCCCAACAGTACCTGCTTTAGCCAAAATATCTATTGTCTCATTGCCATCTATATCAACGTGGGAAGGTATCCACTGAAAGTGCACCTCATGAAATAATGAAAAATGCAGCAGTTTTTTAATAATTACGTTTCCTACACTATCAAGCACTTAATGCCAATTAGAAAAGTGCTGAATAAATCTTCGGCAGTCAGACAGGATTCGAAAGACAGACAAGTTAATCTAATAGATCTTAAAACCAATGGCAATCAGCTCCCTTCTGAAAACCGAACAACTCTCTGGACTTTTCCTACTTAATTTTGTTCTTGGTATATACTCTTAATAATATTCTTGGTATAAAATATAAATTCCATTTCCGGAGCAGTTACGATCATCTTTATTTTCGTACTACTCGTAGTTAAAATTTACAGCGAAATATTAAAGGAGCGCAATGATGAAGAAAGGAAGACAATGATCATAATTAAACCTTCAGAAGACGAAGACATCAAAACTCTCAGGGAGAATTTAGAAAAGATAAACAGTGATGTTTGCCCAAAAAAAGTCGTTTGGGGAAAGTTCGCAGCCAAAGTACAGTGCAGCAATGCGGCAACAAAAGGCAAGCTGAAAGAAAAACTCACCTCCCATAATATAAATACTGAGGAACCCACCATAAGGCACAAGAAGGTCATCATTCTAAATGCCCCAATACAAGTCACAGACGATAATATTCACAGCATGTTATCATCCAGCAAACAAGACATCCTAACTGATGCCCACATAAAAATAATGGAAATTAAAACACATAGATCAAATGATAAACTGCAGCACCTAATACTAGAAGTGGACTGTGCTACAGAGCACGCACTCCTAAAAACAAGGACCATACACTTTGGTTTTAGTAAAGCCTATATCAGACCATACAAGCGCATTATACGGTGCTTCAACTGCCACGACTATGGTCACTTGAGCTCAAACTGTAAATACAGAAGAGTCTGCGGCAAGTGCGGCTATAACCATACTGAAGATGAATGTAAGGCGAAGTTTCTGGAATGTATTAATTGCTGGGTTGCCAATAGAAATGGAGCCAATTACCCCACGAACCACACAGCGTTTTCAACACAATGCCGAGTTTATCGTACATATCTACACCAATCGAACTAAGTTACCAACAACTTCAACAATTTTAACATGAGCAATCATAACAACCAACCCACCAACGACCCAACACATAGAGATAATCTTCAGTCCCACTACAGCCCTCCAAAAACCACTATCATCCAAATCAACTTGATGAGATCCAGCGCACCGACTGACCAACTACAAATCATTGCAAATACACATAACGTAGATATCTTCGCCATCCAGGAACCCCACCTGAACAAGGACAACAAAATACTGGGCATACCAAGCTCGTGGACATACTGGCTCGCAGGCAATGCCAAAGCGGGAATAATTGCAACAGCTAACATCAACCCTATCCTACTCTGCAAAACCGAAACAGCAATAGCAGTTAAAATTTCAGTAGCCAATGATCCGATCACCATCATCTCAGCTTACAGTCCACCAGTTAATCACAGACATATGGATCGACAAACATCTCAACCAACCATCATGGACACTATCCAAGATCTCGAACACATACACAGTAAACTAGGCAATGAGGATTACCTCCTGATGGCAGATCTAACTGCGCACCATATGCTCTGGGGCTATAAAGACAACGACTCCAGAGGAGAACAACTATTGGAATTCATAACCATTAACAACCTCCACCTACTGAATGCAATGGGAGCTCCACCGACCTTTCTTTCCTCAACTCACGAAGGATGGCCGGATATAACAATGGCTTCAAACCTGATATTGGCCACAAAATGTACATAAGAAGTTCTAGACCTCAAATCCTTAAGCGACCATAAATACACCCAGATCCAACTAACCAAACCTCCGGACACACATATAACCACAAGATTTAAAACAAAATATGGGAACTATAAAAAATTCATAAATATTCTCCGTACTTTCATACCAACAATAACACAAAACCTCTTAGACTGCTGCACAAAACTCCAATTGGATGAAGCCACTTTAGCACTACAGAACCAACTTAAAATTAGCTGTACCAAAGCTTTTAAAAAACAAAGCATAAACATGACATCTTACCCAATTGGTGGACTCCGGCAATGGCAAACACGAAAAGAGAACTCAACTCCCTCAGACGCCAATCACAACGCGCAGACAACGAATGCAAAGCCAGACTCTATATTACATATAAAAAAGCTAAAGCTACCTTTATTAAATAAATTAGATCTGCAAAAAGAGCCTGCTGGCGCCAAATTTGCACTTCCGCTACAAACCCATATGGGAAAATCTATAAAGCTACATTTAAAAAATCTGCATCCCCATCAAGTTTACTTCAGGAATCCACACGGAATCACAGGAATCCAAACGGGCAATTCAATCACTTTTGCAAAGAAAATCCTGGAAGAACTTTTTCCCCATCAAGCATCCACCATATACCCATTTAGCTGCCTGGAAGATAATTCAGAACCAGATCTCAGCCAAGGAGAAATCACTCAAACAATAACATCTCTCCCAAATGGAAAATCTCCCGGACCAGATGGAATAGACAATATCATCCTTAAAGTAATCCACCAAAACTTCCCAACACTGTTGACTACGTTCCGCCAGACTTGTTGGAAACTAAACCATTTCTCGCAGAGCCTAAAATTCAGAACCATCATTCTCTTCTATAAAGAAGGGAAAGACACAAACCAGGTAAAGTCATACCGACCGATTACATTATTACAAACATTGGGTAAACTACTAGCAAAGATGATCACTACAAGACTCACTTACTACCTTGAGAATAACCATTTTCTTCATGACAGCCAGTTCGGTTTTAGACGAGGGAAGTCAGTGGAGGATGCACTACAACACCTCATGCAAAATATCAGCGCAGCCAAAACATCGGCTAAACATTGCTGCATCATCTTCCTTGACATTAAAGGAGCCTTCGACTCAGTCCTGCATAATTCCATCATGCAGGCCCTAGACAACAAAGGTTGCCCCTCGAAAATACATAATATCCTTATCAGTAACCTGGGAAACAGAGAAGTAGCGATAAACACAAATCAAGGTCTGGCAACACAAAAACAATCAATAGGATGCCCACAAGGATCATGCAGCGGCCCAATTATGTGGAATCTGCTCGCAGACGAACCTTTGCAATTTAAATGGTCCTCAATTGGGAAAGACATCGACCCAAACTCGCATATCACCCTCCAGGCCTTTGCAGATGATTTCACATTTGTGGTCGCGGCCAATAGCGAGAGAAAATTGGGCAGACTAACCACAGAAGCTCTCAACATCTTCAGGAAGTGGACCACTAACCATAAATTGGAAATTTCAGTAGACAAGTCACACTATATGCTGTTTACAAAATTACAGTGTGGCCCCCAGATCTACTGGGACAACCTAAAAATAAAAAGAGTTAAATCACTCAAACTGTTGGGCGTCATAATAGACGAAAAATGTAACTGGTCTACTCATATTAAAAATCAAAGAGCCAAAGCCTCTAGAGTACACCAACAGCTCCTACGGTTGGCGGGATCCACTTGGGGTTTCTCCCAAAAACACAGAGCCATCCTCTACAAATCGGTTGCCGAAAGAATAATGGCCCATGGGGCAATGATATGGGGTAGGAATCTACATGTAAAAAATCAGCTTTTACTGGACAAAATTCAAAGAAAATTCCTCCTCAACATTACGGGAGCCTTTAGAACAACGGCCACTTCAGCTCTCAGAGTAATTACAGGGATTATGCCCCTACACCTTTTCATCGAAATGGAGGCCAAAACCAAATACGCAATCAAGCAAACCTGCACAGACCTTATTGAAAAAAAAATCTCCAAGCTCACCATCCACCCAGGAAACTTCCAAGTAGACAACCACATCTGTCTAGGAGATGACCAACACTCAAAAAGGGATCAAACTATCTGTCAGATATATACCGATGGCTCCAAAATGGAAGAAAATGTAGGAGCAGCCTTTGTAGCCATTTTAGTCGGTAACATCATCAACTTTGAGAAATTCAGGTTCAATCCAAACAACACTGTCTTTCAGTCGGAACTGTATGCCATTCTAAAAGCTGTAACCTGGGCAAAGACAAGAGAAGAGAAAAGCAGCATATGGTCAGACAGCCAAGCAGCCCTCATGGCCATAAGCAATCTTAGTGTTGCATTTTTAGTGTTGGGCAGTGTATATTTTATTATGTAATTTGGATTCACATCCCCAAATTGTAAACCTAATAGGAATTTTACATCTTCTAATTAGTTATTGCTTTTACGAAACGATTTTGTTACGTGAAAAACAATTGTTTTATGTTTTTAAAGCCATCCATGAATTTTAATCTTATATTTTCAAAATTTTCCGATGAACAATGATTTTTTTAAAATTTAGAGTGTGTTATCTAATAACAATTTTGAAGTAGCTGATAAAACTAATGAAATTTTAGGATACAAACTTGCATTTAATAATATGAAAGCTAAGCGATATGCAGAAGCAATTGATGTCTGTCAAGTGGTGAGTAATAATGCCATAAAATTTATGTATCAATTTGAATTTTCTTTTTAATTTAGACTAAAGACTTTTATATTTTATCAGGTACTGAGTAAACATCCTAATTATCCTAAAATAAGAAAAGAAATATTAGACAGAAGTCGAACTTATCTACGCACCTGATATATTATTTTACTGAAGATTCCATCTGTTCATTATTTCTACCATCACTATTGCTTAAAAGATGTATATTTATTTTATACTTATTACTGTTATTAAATAAAGTTTGCTCACTTTTTATAATAAATATTGATGAATACTTAGTTGTAATTCTTTAATATTTAGTTTATTTCAATTTATATTTTAATTTTATCTCCTATGCAGAGAAACATTTTGCAAAAGAAAGAATTTAAAAAGTTTTTAAAAAATTGTACTATATTACTCTCCATTTCCTCACTGTAATATATGTTACATTATGATTATAAGACAGTGCATTTAATTTTTTTTGTATTAAACTGGATTATATTTTCCTAGAAATTTACTTATTGTCAAAGTCCTGCACTGTTATTTTAAATATCAGGCAATTTTCTTCTAAATGTTTGTGAATATGTATAAATATTTCCGAAAATTATTAAACTTTGGGAGTAAAACAAAATAATCACATCAATATAAAATTAAAGTTTTGATTTTTTGTATTTGACTGCATATAAGTTAGCTGAATATTATGAAATTTGGAAATACATTGACTAAGGATGACATGACATATAATATATGTATTTTTTATTCATTTTACTTAAAAATATCATGAAAAATAAGTAAATTGATAATTTCTTTTATTTTCTGTTTTTATTTCAAATATATGTTTTCTTTTTAAATAAGAAATAAATTAATCTATTTTAAAAAGATGGATATTTTTTTTAATTTATTAAGTTTATCTTTCAATTTAATAGAAAATATAATTTTATTTTCTTCGAGATGATTATCTATGTAATGATGTACAAAAGTATCATTAAATAGTTGATTCTATTTAGAATTTTGTTCTGAAAAATTTCTTTCCTAAATTAATTTGATTAAATATATGCAGTTTTGTGTAATTGGGAATTTTTTAAATTTTAATTTTTGCACTTTCAAGATCTTGTATATTTGCTTTTTACAACTATAATAGTTCTTTTATAGCTAATTCTTTAGAAGTTTCATATTTTGTATGAAAACCAATACTTTCAAAATATACCTAAATTGTATGTTACCAGAAATTAATTATAAATCGTTTCCGCTATTTTCTCGTTTATATTCTCTTTGTTGTAACTCAGTTATAGTTACAACATGGCATTACAGCACCAAATTAACTATATTTTTAGTTTACTACAATGTTTCCTATCAGATGATCATTTGACCATTAAGTTCTACCAGCTTGGAAAATTTGTGATAGACGAAGATGCTAAAAGACTTAATTATTCAATGTAGTGATAACATAAAAAAATTGATACACATGCACATAACATTAGCTAGTGATGGGATAAGAAAAAATTCGCATATCGCATTTCATATTGAATCTAAGACATTTCAAATTTATAAAATTAGAAGTATGTTAGAAATGATTATATTTGCTGCTAATTTATTTTAAAACTCTTAGAAGTTCCAACCAACATGGTTTTCTTAAGAAATGGAGGATGCTCTAATTAAAGAATATTCTTCGAATGTGTACATAGCAAATTGTGTGTATACTGTTGAAAATTCAACATTTCGAATAATGGATATTTCCACGTGAACAATTATCAAAATATGAAAAAAGCACAGCTCTAGTTTTTTCTAATACGTCTGTTGTTGATTTTATCATTAAGTTGTAATAAAGTAATCTTTCTATTGCTTTTAAACATAATAGCATAACCTTGCAGTTTTTTACTGTTGAGCAATGTAAATTTCTTTTAAATCGTGCTTCTATATTATTGACAGTTTAGAAGCTACTTTTGAAAACAAAAATTGCTACCATTCTGCAATTGAAAGGAAAAAAAATATTTACATGAACATTCATGACCTACGTCTATATTTTGAAAACAAGCTGAGAAAAAAGCAAATCGAGGAATTTTTATCTCTGACGAAATAGACAGTATGCAAAAGAAAAATCCTTTCACCAATACTGGTCTGAAGAATACCTCAATGGTATAAATGAATAGATGCTTACTACCCCAGATTATAGGCAGAAAAAAATAATTTTCTTAATTCATTGAACCAGTGTTTTGCCGAGCTGCAACCGAATTGTTAGTACTCTGGTCTTTGATTCAGCAATTTGTGGGTTCGAATCTCACCTTATACTTAGGAGTTTGCTTTGGTTCGGAGTCCTTCAAACTGCTGTAGTCCAATTAGCCCTCATATGCAAACGAAATATGGTTGAGTGTAAAACAAATTATTTTTTTGGTACGTGTGCTTTTGCTGGAATTGTCATAAGTATATATATATTCTATATATATATATATATATATATATATATATATATATATATATATATATATATATATATATATATATATATATATATATATATATATATATATATATATACATAATTTCTGTTTCAGTAAATTGATTTAAAAATATCTCTAAGAAAGTGAATGATCTTGCTGAAGCAAAAACTGATCATAAAATGGTAGAGGATATTGCACTTTACATACTACGCATAATACGAGAATTACTCTAAAATTTTTGAAAAATTTTAATATGCTGAATGATGGTGGCCGCATCATTTCTAAAATTGTAACAGGTGATGAAACGTACATACCGTTTTTTGACGTTCCAACACGTCAAGAAAGCAAAGTATGGGTCTTTGAAGATGATCCCACGCCGACAATGGTGAAAAAAACAACGCGCACTGAAAAAAGTGATGTATGCCGTTTTCTTCAGAAGTACGGGATTGGTCAAAGCCATCAAGTTGGAAGGACAGAAGACAGTAACAGCAAACTGGTATACCACTAAATGACTTCCAGAAATTCTACAAGAACTGAATGTTAGGGGACTAATGCTTCACCATGACAATGAATCTTCACATACAGCCGGATTAACAGTTGAGATTTTTAAACAAAAACAAATTAAAGTGATCGAACATCCGCCGTATTCACCTGATCTAGCTATTTTCGACTTTTGGTTATTCTTTAATCTAAAAAAGAACTTACTTGGACGTCGTTTTCATTCAGAAGAAGATATTGATGTGGCTATAAATGCATTTTTTTCATCTATTCGAAGGAATATATGGCTTGAGGCATTTAATCTGTGATAAATTCGTCTATAAAAGTGCATTGATGCTGGAGGAGACTACTTTGAACACACCTAAAATTTTGTAAGTATAACTTTAAAAACCTAGTTGTATCTCAAAAACTTCAGAGTGACCCTCGTAGTATGTAAAGTACAATATCCTCTTAAAAAACTATTGAAAGAACTTGGTTTTATTACAGGTGAACCAGCTGTAGATTTATTTGCTTTATAAAAGGTAGCCCAATACACTGAGATTCCTAACGTATGAATTTTAGAGCTGATATTTTAGAATAGTGTATGATAAAGCATGTTTTCTCCAGTCGATGGACAACCCATGGAATTTTTGCTCTACAAGTTGCTGAGCAGTTTCCTCGTTTAAAGGCATATTTTTTTAAAAAAAGTTTTTTCCGAGCACCAAGATTTAAAATAGAATATTGTCCTTACTATTCCCTATAAAATTGTTCGAAATGCTTTAAAAATAAGATTACACCTTGTTATATAATTTTTGCATTTAAAGTGTTTAAGAAACATTTGACTCTGTTTCAAAGTGAATTTTAAATATTCAAAGACATTTTGCAAAAAGCGAAAAATTTTCTCCGAGCATTCATGATCTCATTTGTTAGAGTAACCGTACCTTAATTGAAAAGATAGACTAAATATCTGAATAGCATCATTTTTAAAATCATTTAGAGTTAGAGTTAAAAATTGACATTTCAACTCTTAGATTAATTTTGAAAAATAATCTTGATAAGCATGTAAAAAGTTGTTTTTTTTTATAGTAAAATAAACATTAGTTCTTCATATCTCTCATTTGAGAGAAAATCATCCATGCGGCAAAATTAAACTGAAGGGCTTATAAATTATTTGATGAAGAAACAAAGCTGATTTGATGAAACATTGTAGTATAAATGAACTACATGGTACCAGGGTCATCCAGAAAATAAAGACCGTTTAGTTATAAAAAATGAAAATATTATGTAGTGAAAAAACTCTATTGCTATTAGATATAAAGCTTAATTCATTTTCTTACGTAATCATACCATACTTTTAAACATTTGTAGCATAAGTCATGGGGCTCAGAATCTCTGTCAAACTCTTTTGCTGCCAGAACACTAACACTAAGCCAGGTAATCTCTGGATTTCATGTCAAAAGACGCTATGATCGAAGCAAATCTTCTTCTTCTTCTTAGAGTTGGGTTTGTATGTCATTGGGCACCTCTGTTTTTATCAGCATTTTGTACTATTAACTCCAAACCCAAGGTTTCCTAGTTCCAGTTGCTCGGGTCACCCACTTTATTAATGAAGTCCGATAATTGATCCCACAAAAGGTTCTGCACCAATGGGAGCAAAAACGATCCTTGTTTATCAAGTTCATCAGCCCTTACATTACCTTCGATACCTTTGCGTCCTGGCACCCATACAAGGATTACCTTGTTTCTAAATGCCAGTTCTGTAAGAAGGTTTCTACATTCCAAAATCATTTTAGATTTGATTTCGAAAGAACTGTCTGTTGCGGCTTGACTGTCACTAAAAATGAGAATCCGCTTAGAAGCAAATCTTTAGGGAGACTACGAGAAATTTAAGAAACTTGCGAAATTCCGTCAAGTCATTCAAAACAGTGGGATAGGAATGTTTCCTGGAGGAATCTGACTTCTTCTCTTCTGCCCGCTCTTGCTTCAAGCGTTAGTTATAGCTTCACTGATGACGATGGTAAATTCATGGGAATAGTAGCGTTTCAAGGCGGATGCAGAGTGTACCAGATACCAGGTCTGAAGTGACAAAAAATTGCTTTATAACTTTTATTGCGTGAAAACATTTCAGATAATCTGCATTCATTTACTAATTTTAGCGATTTGTTTGTTAACAATTTGATATTGTAATTATTTAGTATTATTGTGAGATGGGAGTTTATATTTTCCTTTCTTTTAAGTTTCAAAGTATTCATATAAACGAAAAACTGGTCCTGACCTTTCGTCTCTGTCACAAATATCATTTGCTTGATATCACTCTATACAACTAAATAATATTTGTCATCTGAGCATTAAAATAATGTAAGTTTGTGCAGAAAAGTTTTAAAAACTAAATAGATAAATATTGTATCGATCTATCCAAAGGGCGATTTATCTTACATTCTTTGGTCCAGGGAATTATTATTTTCTTGTCTCATGTTCCACAAAACTTATTCTGATAAATATAAAATGAATTCGTAAAATTATTTAGGTTTTGTTAAAGAATGATTTTTTTCATTTTGTCAAATGAGAAAAAGTATTTTTGTTTCTATTTTAATTTTATTAAATCAAGTTAATAAGATTATTAATAGAGTTACGAAACGTAACCAAATACAATTAATTGCTAAACATGCTATTTACAAAAGAATATTAAGTGAAACTTGAATATAATTATCGGCATTTTTAAAAAAGATGCTACTGTTCTAGAGATATATTACTCTTTAATTTTAGCTGATAAATTGAAAAAGAAAATTATTCCATTATTTCAATATCAGCTGACTATACGGTCGCTTCTGTACTTTGAAATTGGAGTAGTGAAGATAATTCGGTACAAAGTTCAGCAACTAAATGTTTAACCTTTAAAATCTATACAATTTTCATCTGGAAGAGAAAATAGATCTCTATTCTTAGAAATCTGCCGACGTCTTGAATTTATCGGATTACTAATATCTTGTAATATAGCCAAAGAAACTAATGCTGCCATTCTTAACTTTCCATGAAAATCAACACGTAAACACATGTTGATAAGTCGCAACGACGAAAAGAGCATGCGCTTGCCGAATAGCAAGTGCAGAATACGAAATATTGATAATCGATCGCTGCGGACACTGTGGCAGGGGTTCCATATCGCGACACCCAAGTGGTAAAGAATGCCTCGGCAACAGTCTCCGCGGTGATGTCTTTGAGAGGTTGTGCTTCATTCCACCTGGTAAACCTATCAATCATTGTCATGCAATAACTGTACCCGTTGGATGGAGGAAGTTGACCAACCAAATCTAGGTGAACATGGTTGAATCGTTGAGAAGGTTCGGTGAAAGTTGATAGGGGTGATTTGGTGTGGCGGTGGATCTTCGATTTCTGGCAGGCTAAACAGTGTTTTGTCCATTTGGCAGAATCGGAGGATATCGAGGGCCACACAAAACGGCTCTTCAACAAGTGAGTGGTCCGACGTGTACTTCGGTGTGCCAAGTTGTGCAAGGCCGAAAACACATTCCGACGGTGCTGCTTTGGAATGTATGGTCATGCCACTCCAGTTGAGAAATCGCATGTTATCTCAAAATCACAGTCAGGCAGCGTTACCTTTCTGAGCTGCAGGGCCGTTCCTGATGTCAGCAAGGTAGCAAGTTCAGGATCCGACAGTTGGGATGCCGCAGTGGCTTGATAGTCGATGGAACTTGGCATGGTTATGCTTGTTATCCTAGACATGACATCACCAGCTATATTCCTGGTCCCGGGGACATGCTGGATACTGGTAGTGAATTGGGACAAGAAATCAAGTTGGCATGCTTCACGAGGAGAACACTTGTCGCTTTTTAGACGAAAGGCAAAGGTCAGGGGTTTGTGGTCAGTGAACAAAGTGAATTCCCGACCTTCCAACATGTGTCCGAAATGCCTGACACTGGCATATGCAGCCAGAAGTTCTTTGTCGTATGCCGAGTAGGAGAGTTCAGCTGGGGTCAATTTTCTGGAAAAGAATCCCAGTGGCTGCAGTTCTGCATCGACGATATGGTGCAAGCTTATTCAATTGAGTAGTCCGAAGCGTACACATGCAAAGCAAGTGGAACTGAGGGTGCAGGATGAGCTAGAAGTGTCGCTTCGGCAAGTGCTTGTTTCCAAGTTTCGAAGGCTTCAGCAGCCTGAGAAGTCCAGGTGATCTGTCGGGCATCTTTCTTACCACGAGAACCTTTTAGGAAGTCATGCAACAGGTGTTGGTGTTTCGCAGCGTTGGGTATAAACCGTATGTAAAAGTTGGTAAAACCCAAGAATTTTCTTAAGGCTGTGAAGGGTTTCGGTAGTTTATACTGGAGTACTGCACTCGCCTTTTCTGGAAGAGGTTTCAGACCTTGAGGTGTGACAAGATGTCCCAGAAAAGTTAATTCGGCTACACCAAATTCACATTTCGAAACGTTCAGCTTGAGACCATGGGATTTCAGTCGTTGAAAAATGATCGTCAAGTGCTCCTTATGTTCTTTAGGGCTATCAGAAAAGCTGAGGATGTCGTCCAAATAGACGTAGCAGAAGGGTAACTCTCTTAGAACCTCATGCATGAACCGCATAAAGGTCTGTGGGGCATTCACTAACCCGAAGCATAGGCGAGTATATTCGTATAACCCCCAAGGTGTGGTAACAGCAGTCTTGGGTATATCCTCTTCAGCAATTGGGATCTGGTGGAATGCTTTAAAGATATCCAGCTTTAAAAAGACCTGTTTTCCATGTAGAGCATGGGCAAAGTCGTGCCAGTGTGGTATGGTTTAACTGTCGAACTCCGTCACTGCATTTAGACGTCTGTTATCTCCTACCGGTCGCATAATGGAATCCTATTTAGGGACAACAGGTAGAGGAGAAATCCAGGGGCTCTTTGATGGGCGAATGATGCCCTGACAATGAGGAATTCAAACTCGGATTTGACTGCGTCATGCACCTTGGGATGTAGTCGCATGGGCCTTGATGTGATTGGAGGACCTTTGGTGATGATCTGATGGACCGTGTCGTGTGGAGTTGATCCTTCATATCCCTCAAAATAAATTTTTAAGGCGTACAAATTTCTATTGAATAGTTTTAATACATTGTGAAAGTATCTACAATGCACGGAATTATGCATTATTTGGAATGGTTATTTGACAGCCAAAAATTTCGTAAAAATAAAATAGTTTTGCATAGATATAAATATATTTTCTCTCTAACGAGAAACAATTAATGTGATAAGATATATATATATATATATATATATATATATATATATATATATATATATATATATATATATATATATATATATATATATATATATATATATATATATATATGTAATTTCTAATATTTCATATAAAAGTTCAGATAACTTTTTGTTAGTTGATAACATTTGAGTTAAGTTTAAGTTATAATTGGAGAAAAATAATTTTAAATTTCTTTATTCAAAACTCTCGAAATATAAGATAAATTTTATTTTGAGTTGATTTTGAGCAACATATGGTAGCTTATATTGTTATTACAGGAATTGTAGGATGAAGGTTTCAGTATATGGTAATTGCAGCCTTCATAGAACTTCAGTTTTTTAGACTTTGTTTAAAGAAAAGAAAAACAAAAAATATGCGAAGCAAGTCAGCAAGAGCTTTTGATAAAAAATTCAATGGAAGATGTTGAAAGCACTTAAAACTATAGCATTGCAAAAGAAAATTGTTTTCTTCCAGACACCAAGATTGCCTTTCTTGAAAGTATTTTACCAAATAAAACTGGTTCTTCTAATCTTGTTTGATAACCTACCCTATATATATATCTATACCACATCTTTACAATGCAAGCCTGTAGCGGTTTTCCAATCAACCAAAATACATACTAAAATACTATCTTATTAAACAAAATGTTTATTACATGGTGAACTGTGAATCCTTTTTCACGCAAGATATATACTATCTGCTATAGTTAAAGTTTATAGCATATTTTTAGGCTCCGTTTTGTACTGCGTACAATGGTAATTTTTATTTCTTGCTGTATTATTATGTGTAAATATATTAAAAGCTATGAATAACATTTTTTAAATAAAGGTATTTCTGATTATTTTGCTAAAATTCTTAATTTTTTTATGTAAATAAGGTGAAGAAGTATAAAATATTTAATTCCATATCTAAAAGTATCTATGAAATGTTTTCCTTTTGATAAAGATTTTTAACTATTTGATTTAAAAATTTAAGTAAAAATGTCTAAAACTAGTGGTACATGGAAAAAAAAAATTGATTCTTCTGAAAAATCAGTGGTTATATATATTGTTTTTACATTTGTCTTAATAAATATTTCTAGACTTATTTTCTTATATTAATCTCATAAACCAGTTTTAAAATATTTCGTTAAAATCAGACTTCAACTTATTTCCATGTTAATTTACGATACATTGTTTTAAAATGGTGTTATTTTGTAAAGTATAAATAAAAATACACAATTACAAATAAAGTATTTTACTTAAATTTAATTATTTATTTCTCCCAGTTTTTGTATTATATTTTAGTTTACTTTAATTTTGTGCTTATTTGAAATGCATTAATGCTGAGTATTTTTAAGCATGGTGGAGTCAATATTATGGATGATTAATACAAACGTTTTTGTTGCATGTTTAGAAATTTTAATGCCATTACATATGTATTGCATACAGATTGATAAGTTATTTAAAATATCTAGAGAATATTGATAAAAATATTTTTTGATTTATTCAGAAATGTAATGATTACAAATTGAGGGATAGATTTTCATAAGAAATATTATAAATTTTCAATTATAGTTGTCAATAAATTTCCGTTTTTCTCAGAAAAATTTTAGAACATTTTAAGAATAATATAAAAATAAAATCCGATACAAAGATACAATCTCTCTTTCCTTTCCTAACATGTATTATTTGTCATTCAATCTTATCGTGGATGTACGAATCCAGAAAAATAATTTTCAGAGTCACATTTCTTTCTTCTGAAAGTATCATGGAAAATCTTTTAAAAGTAGTCCTTAACTTTTTGAATATTTGAAGCACCTAGATTTACAATCAGTTTTCCTGAAAGGAAATGCTAGAACCCAAAAGAGTTTTCTAGAACATGGAACCCGATTGAAACCAAGATAGATTTACAATGAAATAAATGAACGAAACTAAATTCACATCACATTTTTTAAACATTGGGTGTGTAAAAAATACACATTGATTAAATGTAAAGTCAAGACATTCATATTTTTGAATTATTTAAACTTTAAACGAGACTGATATTTGTTTTACTTATTGTAAGTTTTACTTTATGATTTTTTAATTTTAATATAAAATTGCTTTTTGAAAATAGTTAATATTTTTGTAAACATTTTCATTATTTATAAAACTTAGTAAATATTTCCAACACATGTCAGAATTCATAAGGTCTTAATCTAATATAATATAAGCTTATGATGTTATCATTATTGAAAAAAACGTGAATTTTTTTATGGTTTTCTGATATCTTCATGAACAGTAAATCATTTTACTCTTTTAGGGGTAATAAGATTTCTACAACTATTTTTTCTAATTATTTGTTTGCAGTTTTTTATTCTTATTTCGATTCCCTCTACTTCATGTTAAAAAATTTTAAGATAAGACTGTATGAAATAAAATTAGATATTGTGTGATAAGCAAAATTTTATCAGAGATATAAAAAATAATTTATTACATTTTTATAAAATAACTTAAAACTTTTTAGATTAAAAAAATTTATTTACATGAAATATAAATTACGGGTCGAGTGTGATTCAAAATGATGTTAACACATTTGCTGTATTTAAGTGAAATGAAATTTTTAGATATATCTAATTAATATTTTTTAATCAAATCAATACATTATTCCCCATTTTATCTGAAAAAAATTTACATGAAAAAAAAAACATTATCTTTATCAAAATCAGGCATTAAATAAATTTAGTGGTAGGGCTATTCTTTTATGAGTAAATATTTTTAGGTTGTAACTAAGCTTCTACTTAAAAATGAAAATAAGTGGGGATATTTTCTGCGTGCACCTCTAGCGGAGTTTGTATTTCAGAGTTTTATGCTTTTTTCTTTTAAATTTAAATAGATTCTACTCACACATTTAAATAGATTCTACTGACAATGTTTTTTTACTTGAAGATTAAAATTAAATAGATTCTAAATATATTTCGGTTGTTATTTCTTGCCCTCAACAGTGACAGTTAAATAAAAAATCAGTTTTTAACAGTTCGTTTAATAAGTATCAAAGTGAATATTCCATGCTAAAGTTTAGATTGTATCCGCTTAATCCCTATAGAGATGATGTTATACACATTATTTTAATCTGAAATATTCTCCATTTAAAATGTTTTATTAAGTATACACGTTAGCAGTAGCTGTAAGTTTTATCTTTTTATTTCAAGACATACAACTATTTCTTATTTCTAAACTGAATAATCCTATTGAATCAAGAATATGTAAATTATACACAGTATCTATACCTAATGTGTATTTTTAATATTTTGCATATATTTTATTATGGACTCCAATAATTTTCGGCATAATTCAATTATACACACACTTTGGACATTTTATTTAAATAGTTAAAGGCTTTCATTTCTTATGCTTATATAATTCTTGTCGAAATTGTTAACTAATTTACCTTTACGTATACATTTTAAAATCCTTACTCAAAAGTGCTGAATTGACATTTTGGTTTGAAAATAATTGATTAAGAATATAATCATATACGAAAATTGGTGCAAACTGATATATAAACACCCGATTTATTAAATTAAATTGTAAGGATAATTTTATTCAATATAAAATTAATTGGAACTATAAAAAGATAACATTTTATTTTAGAATGTACATTTAATCAATGAAAAATATTTTTTAAATATTTTCTCTTTATCATAAATATTTGCTGTTCAAATTACTATTTAAAATTTTATCACAGCTTTTGATATATTATGTTTTTTTTTTAAATGATAACATCATTAACTTTTACCAAAATATTTATTTTAAGGAAAAATGAACTATTTTATGTAAATTTTTTTAAATACATATGAGAAATTTTTAAAAAAAAAACTAAATGTTTACTGAAACAGTATTTTATAAAATATTTTTAATAAATATATAAGGTTTATGCTTTTATCAGTGGAAATTAATAATTAATAAAAGTATCATAATTTGAAAAAATATTCAGTAACATCTTTCAAATTAAAAGAAACTTGGCTTTGCAATATACAGAGATTTTGTATACAGTTTGATTTCATTATCTTTTTGAGAGAAACAGAATATTAAAGTACTTAAAAATATTCTTTAAGAGAATTCTATGTGTCCTTTGAATGGTAAAAATCATTGAATAAAATTGTCAACAAATTTTCAAGAAATACTTGATTAATAACTGTATTTTGATGATGCATTAAATTTTACTTAAAAAATTCCTTACCAATGGAAATTTTAAAATACTATTCTTTTTGTTTTGATATCCCAGAATTATACTTGTATAAGTAACTTATCCCTTTTACTAATCTTTATAAATACATTTTAGTCTCATCATTGTCTAGAGATAAGATAATGACCCTCGGATTGTAATGCAACTGGTTCGATTCCAGCCGTTTTTGGAAGTGGAAGAAGAATGTTATTTTTCTTCCTTTTGCTTGACAGAGGGATACTTCTGTCAGGGGGAGTCCTCGGGAGATTTTTAAAGTTTCCTCACTTGTTACAAACAAGTATGGTCTACTTTTTATAAAAGTTATATTAGTAAGACAAATTATATCAAAACTATTAAGGTACTTTCGGTTTTCAGGTTGTTATTCAATCATTCTTACACGATCTCAAAACACTTGCCAATTTATATTGTTGAATATGTCATCATGTTATAGATGCATTTTAGTTAGTGCATATTATATAAGTTCACATGTCACTTTGAATCCTTATGATATAACTTACAAGTTGAAGGAAACAAACATGAAATAATCCTTATTAATGAAGTTCTCGTGAGAATTTTGGTTACAGAAAAAAATTTAAATTTGAGTTTGAAATTCTCAATTTATTTTCATTAATTCTTTCCAAATAAGTTTTTACAATATTATATGATATTATGAGCGATTTTAACGTATTTATATGAAAATCGTTCAATTAATTTTAATAGATGATATTTTTTTTAATATTGCAAAAATAAGAAAAATGCATCGGTAAAAAAGTTTATTTCTATAAACCGTTTTCAATTTATTTTGGTTATTTTTTTAATACAGTTAAATTAAATTTGTCACTTTTGAATATATCAGCATGACAAAATTTATATTTCTGTCAAATTTTGCACTTTCAAAATCCAAAAATGGGAAATTTAACTTTATGTATTGTGTAATACAATTTCACTCTTTTTAACGAGATAGAAAAAAATTAATAAAATGTGTTTAACCTTAAAAATACTTATAAACCTTTAGACTGAAATGTATTTGCTTTAGTAGGCTTCATAAAGTCTATAGATTTTATCGCTGCAACAAAATTTTGTCACACATTTCTTACAAGTTCTGCTTTTACGACGAATAAAACACGTTTTTGTAAAGTATACAGAAATAACTTCTGTAATGAAATTTTTGCATATGCTTAGAAATTTATGCTCTGTTCATGTATATTTGAATGAAAAAGTTTTTATTTCGTATCTCATAAAAAATAGAAGGAACAGTTATCGAGAAATGAATAAATATTTCACTGGTTAAGAGTAAGCCTATAAAAAAGAAAGAGTAAAACCGCAAATGTTAGATAAAAGTGGAACAAACTAGTTTACTGAAACTTTCCCACATGCTTAAGTATATATTTTGCGTTGCTTAAAGCTCCCCCTCGGCAAAATTTGTCAAAATTTAAGTTTATAACATTCCCTATTTTTATAAAAAATCATGATTTCATTAATTCAAATTGCTATCGATTTTTTTAACATAATTTTTATCTAAATAACAGTTTTCAAAATATCACTGATTATTCCAATAAAATAACAAAAAATGATAATTGCAGCCATTAATTAAAATTATTTCTAAATAAACTTTAATGCACATATAATCGAAGTAACGCACTACATTAGAGCAATTTTTTGTTATTTTCTAATAAAAAAGATTTATCATAAGTTCGAATATGATAAATCATAATTCTTGATTACAACACAATATAGTTCCATTTATTGAGACATAAAATGAAATATCTTTATGATTAAGAAGGAATTTTGTTTTCTTAAAATACCATTTTCTAAAATTTATTGCATAAATGAAATAATGAAGTTTCTGTTACACTTATTAAAATAATTACACAAATAATGATAAAAAATTTAATATTATTATTGTCTTAAAAGATAAGAATATAAAAATTTATTTGAAGAAAGTACTGCGACTCAAAACCTCATTAATTATATAATATACAAAATCTTAAATTAATTATATAAATTTGATATTTGGACAATACCACATTCAGCGTAGTTTATCTCAATTTAATTTATGGAGTTACGATAACTTTTCATCATAAAACTATGGTGAATTTACTGCATTAAATATTTATGATATCACATTCATTGGAGTTATATGTGATGATTATCTGTTAAAAATGATTAGATAAATAGAATTACGGTAAATCTTTATAAGAATAGTTCAAGTATTGTATTTATGCAATCAGTATACGCTCATTTATTAAAATTTAAAAATACTATCCGTAAAGAATTTATTTTGCAAAGTAATTAATAATCTATAGCACATTAAGCATATCCAATGTTGTTTTTAAAATCAGAAACATTAACTGATGAAGTAAAATTGCTGCCTTTAAAGTAAAGTCATTACAATCTGGTAAAATGTAACTTATGGTCTGCAACTTTTCAAAAATCAAAACATAAATGAGAGAAAAAGAAAAATAGAATTTTTTTCTAAATCTATATGAAAGATGAAAAAGTAAATAATACTAAAAAAGCGTGAGATTATGATTATAATACTACAACATTAATATTTTAAATCAAATGAAAATATGTGTCTCTTTTAAACAAAATTGCAAATACTGGCACAGTCCCATACTTTTTCTAGCACTTCTTACATATATTTAATTCTTTGTGTTACTATTAAACCACAATAAATTTAGAATCATTTTTTTGGAAGAAGCCATTACTTCTAATCTTAGAAATTAAATTTATTTGACTTACGCAAACATGAAGAATTCATGTCGTTTTATTAACTTACCTCAGTAAGAATATTATTATTAATTAATTAAATTAACGTTATTAATGATATATATATATATATATATATATATATATATATATATATATATATATATATATATATATATATATATATATATATATATATATATATATATATATATATATATATATATATATATATATATATATATATATATATATATATATATTTATTTATATATTAAAATTATAACTAATTTTTATTTCTCTGTATGAACAATTTTGGAAATAATATTTATACATTTATTATGTTGCACAAAAGAAATTTTTAATAATAGTAATTTTCTATTGATGCTATAATAAGTGACATTTATGATAACACATAATATTAACTAATTTGTCAATTATTGAACATATTAACAACGATTACAGATAAAAATTGCAAACTTTAACCATAAACTATATTCAAAAATTACTTCATGCAAATTGTAAAATAAAAATAATAAAGTAAATCAGCAATTTTTTTATAAAAAATAGCTTGACATTATGCTTAAATTATTACTAAATTTTTTTATGATATCAACCAAAATTACACTAAAACTTGCTTCTTGGAAGTAATGGAAATCAAAAAAAGACTTCGAATAATAAGTTTTACCTGGACATTACTAAATCTAATTTGTCTTGTCACTACATTATTATAACATTAATAAAACAGATTAATGAATAATTGGAAAATAATTATACCTTCTTTTACCATGAATGAATGGTAAAAATTTTAGAATTTCAACTATAAATGTTACGTATGACGTTGTCAAAAAATCTGAAATAATCTCAAAGCAACTGATAAAATAAGGCATATATTTAAAAATAATTGAAGTTTTATAAATATGCAATTATGTCCTCAAGAAATAACATGTAATTAGTCATTCTCCGATTTAACAAAATGACTGCAACAATAAAATACTAAAAGTTCATTTTTGAGGTAAAAATATATAATAAGTAAAAATAATTGTTTTAGTCAATAGATACCTAGTTTATTTATTATTGATGGCATAAAGAAGTTTCAAATAAAGAATTTATCAGAAGTAAAGAATTTTTTGTTGGATTTATTATTTAACATACCATAAAGAAAAGAAATAATACTTTTTATGAAAGGAAGGAGATATTGATTAAATGACATTATAGTGACAATTTTTAGCCATGGAAATACAGAATAAGCTCATGATATTCGGTTTACTTCATCGATTGGATAATAATCATTACCTTTTCAACAAATGATCGAATAATGCTGCATTTAATGTGATAATATTCTATCAGCATATTTTTATTGCTTTGTAATTTTTTTAATTTATTTTCAAAATTTTCATTATAAAACTATGTTTTAACTTTATGAAATTAGTTTATGAAGTGTTAATAACCATTTATTTTTTAGTTCAACAATTTATGGTTTGTAGTCAGCCCTGGCATGTTGGTGTTCGTTATAAAAATGCAGTTCCGGATTTTAGCTGTAAAGAAAAGAAGAATCCGTAATGTACAAAAAAGATCGACCAGTGGACAAATTCTTTGAATGCATGAAATGATGAATGCATGAATTTAATAAAATCTTTGAATGCATGAATTTAATAAAATGCATGAAATGTGCATTATGAGTTGATAAAAAGAGGTTGGAATATATAACAATTGTATCCCATCATTTTCATGTATTAAGAATACATAAATAAGGAAACGATTAAAAATTACATGTATTAAAATTAAAACATGAATTAGAGAAATAATATTTCAATGATTTCACTTAATAACGACAATTCATTATTTTATTTTTATATTAAAAATAAAACTTCACTATGACTTCTTTTGTCATTATACATTGGAATTAACAATATATGCATGCAGACTTTCAGCTATTTATTGTTAAATAATCATAATAAAAATAAAAATAAAAAAAGCAGAAATTTAATTTACAATCCATGTATTTTCCTTAATATAAAAAAACACGGTTGAAAAGATAAATTTTCTTCAAATACATGTAATGAGAAAAAAATGTGAAACTAACAAACGTCTTTACAACTATCAACCTAGGATCGTGCTTGACGGCCACCCGCTTTTATATGAAAAACACCCGAAATATTTGGGATTTATACTTGACCCTGGACTAACCAGCAACAATCACATTGACCATCTAGTGAAAAAAGCAAGAAAGAGACTAAACGTCTTAAATACATTTCCGGTAGGGACTGGGGGTTGATGCGTCTACCCTCAGAACGACCTACACATCCCTCATTAGACCTTTATTGGAATATGGGTATCAGATCTTGCGAACAGTATCTGATACCATTTTAAAGAAACTAGAAAGGATCCAGCTTAGTGCTGCTCGAATCATTACAGGGTTACGTAATAGCTGCCCTAACGAGATTGTTCTTTATAAGGCTAATCTCCAACCACTGAGTCTGAGATGGTCTTCCAATATATCAAGATATTTTAGTAAACTATTTAGCTTTGGAGACCAACATCGAACTGCTTCATATTTAAAAGGTTGGAAAAACAATCTAAGACTCAAAAGTGACAGCCCCTTTAGCAGAGCAGCCAAACAGAATCTCTTATTTCCTGAGGTTGAATCCTGCCTTTTGGGGCCCCACCAAAGTCCACTAGAGGATCTTTCTAGAGTTTTCTTTCATTAAGAACTATTGTCCTTCAGTAGTAAAAAAGATATGCATCCAGCACATCTAAAGCAATTGGCTTTGGAAACAATACATAGTTCCCCATTAGGGGCAGCTCGGATATTCACTGATGGAAGTAAACAAAACAATGGTAACACAGGCAGTGGAGTCGTGATTGTAATTCCCGACGGCGTTACAAAACTGAACAGGAGAAACCCAAACTTTTGTTCTGTCTTCAGATCGGAATTGATAGCCATTGACGAGGCCCTAAAATTTATGATCTCGATTAGCGGCACTTGCGACATCTGGATTTACTCAGACAGCAGGAGTTCCATTCAATACCTTAGCAGATGGAGATGCATTAATGACAGGCTCGGCATGGACATTGTAAACAATCTTAAGAGTTACTCTTCACATAATGACATTCATCTACAGTGGATTCCCTCCCATGTGGATCTCCACTTCAATGACTTGGCCGATGAATTGGCTAAGGACGGCTCTGCTGAAACAACTGAAAATGGTGGACTACTTACGTTTAGTGAAATTTTCTCAAAGGTCAAAGCCGAAAACAGCAAGACTTGGAGGATCCCACCTACTCATAACTGGTACGAACAAAACCATCCTGGGGCTGCCCTGGAGCTGAAGGGCAATAGGAAATTGCAAACCACTATTACCAGGCTCATTACTGGACATACTCTTACCCTTACATTCGTTCAGGGTAAAAAAAGTGTTCCCTGTGTGCCTCAGGTGTAATTTCCACCAAGCTTCTCCAGACCATCTGCTCTCCTGTCTGGGTTTGGAGAAGAGAGATCTTCTTAATAACCCTGCGCTGGTTCGGGACTTTCTCTGCGCGAACGATCTACTGAACTTGGTCTAGATTGTACTGGATCAAGTGGAATAAGGAACAACAACAACAACAAAAATGTGAAAAATTAAAATAATGAATGAATTTAATTATAAAATGCTGAGAAGAAAAAACTAAAAGTACACTCATGGACAAAAAAATAAGCGCACCAAATAGGAATCGTCAAAATTAAATGAAATTTTACTTATGTAATGACTACTTTGATATAAGTAAATGATAAGAAAATCGAAGAAAAAGGATAATTTATTTCAGAGAAAAAGGCAAAAGAACGTAGTAGTTAATACTCCGTTGGACCTCCTCTAGCGCGAATTCACGATGCGATCTTATCGGGCATTGAGTCATACAAGCTCTGTAGGATGTCTTGAGACATTTCGTTCCATATTTGCTGTAACCTTACCTCTAATTCGTTGAAACTCGTAGGATGTACAACTCGTCGTCCCAAATGATACCAGATATGCTCGATTGGAGACAAATCTAAGAATCGGGCAGGGCAAGGAAGAGTGGTAACATTGCAGAGACAGTCTTGTGACACCCTTCAGTATGAGGCCGAGCATTGTCTTGTTGAAAAATGGCTCCTAGGAGCCATTGCATGAGTGGCAACACATGTGGTTGCTGGATTTCATGAACATACCGCTGGGCAGTCATGGTTCCACGGAATAATACTAGAAGTGACCATGTATTGTAAGCAATGGCACCCCATACCATCACGCCAACTGTGGGAGCTCCAGCTGTGACAGCAAAGGCATGATTAAAGCGTTCACCATGTGCTCTCCACACATGAACATGATTGTCATCACTGCCCAGATTGAATCTGGATTTATCACTAAAGACGACCTGGTTCCATTCCGCAGCAGTACAGTTTCCTTGTGCGCGGCAAGACTCCAGATGGAGGCATTGATGGGTGAGTGTCAAGGGCAGCACACGTAATGGGCGCCGAGATACCAACTATCCTTCAGCCGTACACCTTCGCATGGTTCGAGAAGACACAGAAGCCTCTGGTGAAGGTGCTACCTGTGTCTGGACATTTGAGTAGCCATTTGAGTAGACATTGAGTAACATTTGAGTAACTGGCCGATGAAGTAGTTGGCTGTAAGCGTGCATTTCTTACGATGTGGTAGTCTTCTCGACGACTGGTCTGTTGAGGGCGTCCTGAGCCTGGTCTTCGTGCACATGACATCTTTCGGGTCCACTGGTCCCAACACCTCCTCACAACACAATCAGAGCGGCCTAATTGACGAGCTACTCGCCTAGCTGACCACACAGCTTCCGTCATCCCGACGATTCTCTCCCTCTCAAACTGCGACAACTGCTTATATTGTCTTCGAACTTGGCGTAATGGCATGTCTACCTCAGCTCTTCCTTTGTAAACGATTCAGCAGACTCAAACAATCTTTGGTTACCTGTTTTATACTCCACAGAGTTCGATGTTCAACGCCCTCTACCGGCTATACGTAATGCGCAATAACGGTGCATTTCTAATCGCTTGCCTATCTCCCCGACATGTACCTTCATTGCAAGTTTCGTTATGTTCCCGGAATTATTTCTTTGGGCGCTAATTTTTTTGCCCATGAGAGTATTTACCTAGAGACACATAAAAATTACAAAATTCTAGTTTGTGCTTATTTTTTATGTTTGTTACATAATATGTATCAGTAACTCTGACGGCCCTGGAACCAGGGGGTACGTGTACTTTCCTGGGGCTTGAGCAGCCACCAGGCGCATCGGCAAGTGGTGGATAGCCGAATGTTCTGTAAGAATGACAGGATAGCCTTGAATATAGAATCAGAGGCCGTGAACCAGCTCCCGTAAACCCTGGTGTTATGCGATCCGTGCCTAGGGCTAATTGGCACCGCGGTATTGGTGTCTTAACGGAGCCTCTAGTTGCTTGGCGAACTTCTAGAGTAATTTGCCTTGCCCAGTAACTCAGGCAATGCTGGGTGGACTTATATTACCTGAGCTTTTTAATTGTTATCTTGTGGCTGAAAAGCCACAAGAAGTAACAAACCTTTCTGTATTTGGAGGTGAAGCCTCTAAAGTAGACCTTGCTGAAAAAGACAAGGGAACTCAGAGGCATTCTTGTAAAGGGGCAGCAATGAATCCTTCACTTGAGGTAGAAATGACCTCCAAACCATCTTCTTCTGGTTAAAGTCAGGAAGCTATTCATAGCATCACTGACTTTCCGACCAGATGGGACTGTTTCAGCAAGACCTTATCTGCTGAAAATGTCATATGCAAGAGGAAACGGCAGAGCATGTCATTTACGAATGTGAGGCTCTTGCCCTCCATAGATTAACTTCTTTAGGCTTCATCCATACTAGAGAGTTACACCTAGACTCCATTAAAGGGTTATCGAACTTTATTAGTAAAGTGGGTGACCCGAGCAACTGGAACTAGGAAACATTGGGTTTGGAGTTAATGGTACAAAATGCTGATAAAAGCAGAGGTGCCCAATGACATACAAACCCAATTTTAAGAAGAAGAAGAATAAGAACTCTGACGGCATAGTTATAACCTCTTAAAAATATATATGGTGACCTAATTGGTAAAAAGTGTCATTTTTTACCAAAACATATAGTTAATTGTATATTCCTGACCAAACCAAAAGTCTATCCTGTTCATAACAGTTGAGTGGAGCGTCTAAAAACTGGAGCAAGGGACAGAATCGATAATGGCAATAGGGTATTCTATGAGTTTGCCTCCACCACCTTGAAAAAGTGTGTTCGTAATTTTAAAGCAGTTTTTAAATAGAAGTCTTCCCAAGACACGACACTTTTTATTGCTAAAAATATGATTTCATATGGGTGGTATGGCAACCATCATCTATTTTGAGTATCTCAGCAGCCATTGATGAACACTTAAGACTATTGCTTAGGTCGAGAACTGTACTAACGGACGGCAGCATTTCTAACCAGGAAGGCCATATTTTCATAATACGTGAAATGGAGATAATTCAGTAAATTTATGTCATTTATTACATATTTTATTTTCGAACTACAATTAAAAATATATTATATTAAGAGTTTCTGAATTTAAGAAATTTTACATTATGGGAATCTTTAACTATGCGACGTCACTAATAGTAAAACCGTAACCATTCCAGTCTAAAATGGTAAGTATTTAAGATATAATAATGACTTTAATAAATTGGTTTGATTTAAAAAATGCTTGACATATATCATACATTTTTTTAAAATTTTATTTTTAAAATTTTACAAGATCATCAGTTTATTGTTGAAATTATTTATTATAGCAATGAAATCAAGTACAGTTATAGTTTATCCCTTGATGTATTATAAAATCATGAATGAAGACAGTTACGTGACAAATGCCCTATTATATCCTACACGTGTTCGTTATGAATCAATTATCATGAGATCACATAAAATTTTATTCTTAAAGCAAACTTTCTACTTTATTCTTAAACTACATTTGTATAAAAGAAACATCAAACTATTATGTATAAAATATATAAACTAATGAATATTTTGTTTGTGTTATGTTTATAATTTTTCCCTTTGCACCAACAATTTTCTAAAAAGAATCATGAGGTTTTTACATCAAGGTTTTTTTGAGAAATGTGAATTTTTTAACTATTATTATCATCGAATGCATTTAGCTTCTTTATAATTATTAATTACACACCTGTGTATACTATATTAGAATATATAATATATTTTGATGAATGTAGACTGTGCATAAATTAAAGTAATATAAGGTAAATGATTTTGTTTTGATTTTATGTTTTAATTTCTAAAATTTATTTATAATAAACTAAACTAAACCATAAATGATTTAATTATTCAATTGTTAAAATTAAAATAATTAAAAAAACAGGTAATGTCTTGTGATTTCATTTAAAAGAAAATTGAAATATAGGCAATAAATGTTTATAAAGAATCATATCAAATAAAATAAATAAACTTGTATAAATTTTATTAATTCATTACAATTTCACGAAAATAAACAAATCAAGATGAAATTTGAAGAAAATAAAATGCTGTAGAGATTATAATAATTTTTACTTATAGAAAACATATCTACGAGCAAGAGTTAGAAATTTCAATTTTATCACTCGAAAGATTATCGATCTATTTATATAGTGGTTGTTCTATGAGCGTTTACATTATTAACCAAGGGCAAAGTTCTTATAAACTACTACAGCATTTATGTGATATATTGTGTTATTATAATTTTATCAACTGATATAAAATAATTTATAATCAATATTTCACACATTCGTTAAAATTTTTAAAAATCTTTACAGAGATTATTGAATTATAATGTAAATTTAATTTCAATCGATTGATCTTCCTTTCTTATGTAAACCTTCAATTTTCGAAATTAACTGAACATCACATTGAATGTAATATGTTTGGTTATTTAGGTTCTCTTGTTTTCTATATAAAAATATAAATTATAATTAAATTTAAACTAATTACAATTATATTAATAAAAAATTTTCTGTGCATATTTTTCTTTCCATTTCATTAAAATACATTTTTGCAAACTTTTAATAATATACAAATTCTAGTTTTTGTTCAACTATGCACGAGAAGTTAAAAGCCTATTATTTGGGGATTACATGTTATACGAAAACTTTCTTAATTCTGTAGAATCTGTTTATCAGAATAAAAATAGACAATCCTAACAATTTTAGTGTATAAAAGACAAGTATTTATTATAACTTATCAGAAGTGATTTATTGTTTGCCTTAAGCTGTTCTGGCCCTTCGAAAGGAGCTTTTGGTAGTAATTCTGAATTTAGTAAGAAAACAGTTTCATAATATGAAATTGAGCAGTGCATGCAAAAATCACTCTTATTTGATATTCAAATAGAAATAAATTGCCGTTTAGAAAATAGACAAACATTCTTGATCTACATTGGAACATATTAAATTTAAAACATTTTGTAGTTGAGCAGTGCATGCAAAAATCGCTCTTATTTGATATTCAAATGCAAATAAATTGCCGTTTAGAAAATAGGCACATATTCTTGATCTACATTGGAACATATTAAATTTAAAACATTTTGTAATTGAGCAGTGCATGCAAAAATCGCTCTTATTTGATATTCAAATGCAAATAAATTGCCGTTTAGAAAATAAACACGCATTCTTGATCTACATTGGAACATAATAAATTTAAAACATTTTGTAAGAATAAGCTTAATGTTGTCATTAAAAATCAATATTTGGAAACATGGATTCTAATGTTGAGATATTTTACGCAAATATTTAGTATGTAAAAAATTACAATCAATAATAGAATTAAATATATAACTTAAGTTAAATATTTCTTATTGCTCTTCGTCTACATTAGACCTGAGATATTACATAAAGGAAAATGGGCATATTTCTTGAACACACATATTTATAAGGTTTCAGTATGAATTTAGAAGTCAAATAGAGAAAAATAACATAAGTTATTATTTTTTTTATATTTTTCCTTACTAAAGATTCATTTTATATATGCAATCAAACTAAATTCAAAAGATTACTTATCATGTTGATGCAAATATGTCACGCACAAGTAACAATAGAATGATAACAAGTACATACTAAATGTTTCATGAAAAATTCAAAGATGGTTTAAAATATCCAACGAAAACATTTAACGCATACTTCTTTGCATTTATCTTCAATGTTGCTATTATTTGTTTTCTAAAACATGAATTCTAAGCAATTTTAACCTTCAAAATCAATATATTTCTTATTGAATCTTTTATGAAATTGAATGCTTATTTTATAAGGCCATATAAAACTTATGAATAAAATTTCACTTCCGTTGGAAGGTAAACTTAATTTTAGCTTCAAAACCCTCAAGGCCTCTTACGTGGGTAATTGCAAAATATATTAGAAGAGAATGTCATAAAATCTACATATGTTATTGTTATATTTTCAAGTACTATATAATAATACATTCATTATATATTAGAAAAATATCTCTCGCCTTCTTAAGGTTATAGACTTGATTTCGTTGAAAAGTCAGTTTTAAGAAGAAAATATTTTATAGACAGAAATTAAAAATGCTTTTAATAATTATTTAATATGATTTTATTTATATATTTAATTAATTGGTGAAAACATTACCTTTGAAATAGTCTTGATCTAATTAAAGATTAAATATATTGTGGTCACTTATAGTTTCATAACTGTAATAAGTATGATCAAATTCAATTCAGTAATTCTTTAAATTGAGTAAAACAACTTAGTAAAATATTTTTATACCGACTAACTTGATGTACATTGTTAATTTACAAGAATCAGTATTAAACTCATTCTAAATTATCATATACCTATCAATATACTTTTACATACGATAAAAAGATTTAAATGAAAAACTGAAAAAAATTACAAAATTGGAATATATTTACATATTTTTTATTTTCAAAATGGTCCCCTTGGGCATCGATTCAGAGTCTTAAGCGCCGCGTAAAATTTTCTGCAATGGGCCGCAGTTCAGCAGGCATTAATTTAGCCCATTCCTTCTTAAGAGTAACCTTTAGGCATTCCAAACTTCGACGTGGCTTAGAGCATACTCTTGATTGCAGAATAGACCAAAGTCAAGATTTAAATCAAATAAATAGGGGGCCACATTTCCACAGGTATGAAATATGAAGATTTGATTGACACCAGTCTTGTGTTGCTTTTGCTCTATGAGAAGGTGTAGAATCTTGTTGAAGTGTCCAGATGCTGTTTTTAAAAGGATTTTGGGTACAAGGAAGTAAAACCGACTGTAAAATCTCATTGTAGCACATACTTTTTTTCATTTTGATGCCTTGATTTATAAAAATCAAAAGAGTTTTTCCAGATTCACAATTGCCTCCCCAAACCATAACTGGTTGTGGTTTTCGCCGACGTTCTACTCTTGTGGAAGTTCTAAGACGATCATATGACCAGTAACGGTCATTTTGTCGATTGTAGGATTGTTCAATTGTGGAAAGTGTTTCGTCCGTGAGGATTAAATGCTTTAGTGCGCCTTTCGTTGACTTTCGAAGGAAAGCTCGGCATCTTTGCAATCGTGTACACTTATTTTGTTCAGTTAGTTTCTGTAATTTTCGAAGTTTATATGGCTTAAATCCAGGTTTTTCTTTTGCAATTTGTCTAACTGATTCTTTATTAACCCCCATTTATTTAGCTATTTTTCTCATTGAGTTTCTTGGATTAAGTGGATTTAGGTTAGCTCATGCTTGTCTAAAGTGCGGCCCATGGGCAGCATGCGGCCCAAAAGCCTTTAAAATGTGGCCCAAACGCAAATTATGAAAATATTTAAATTTACACATTTTTATTAAAAAAAATAAATGTTGCAATATTTTTCATATATAATCGATTTGCTGACATTTATTTTGAAATAAAAATTTAACTCTTTAACCCTTTGAATATCGAGGCTTGAATTCTTAGGAGTACTCAAAATACCAAAACGCCCGAAAATGTAGTTTTTCGTTTCCGAAGATTTCCTCCTCCCCCCTCCCGGTGTAAGAGTTGAAGCAATAAATTTTCCGAAGTTTCGTACAATGCAGTGTTGCACTGCATTTTTCTTCCCTGGTCAAACTTGTATGCAGTACATTTAATTGTATTTTGATTTTTGGCCAAAGGGACCCCTCACAGAAAAAGGGGCCATCAAACGTTCGCAAAAGTTCGCCAAATCGACCCGGCCCGTTGGCCTTCTTCTCGCTGAATCCCGTTCTGCGCGTCATCTTGGCGCATGGTCACGTGCCAGTTCCTACATCATGCATCGACTTGTCCCATTCGCGCGTCTGCTGCAGCTGGGGTTGTTCCAGAAAATTCTTCATGCTCTCCGAGTCTATAAAAGGGATCCTTGACCGGTCCACGATCAGTTTTCAAGACAGCGTTACCACCCATCAAATTAGCTAGTAGTGGAGTAGAAATATTTTATTTTCTCTGCGAGAGTATATTATCCATCTCACCGCACAAATCTGACTGCTCCGGCACCTTTTTCTACTTTTCCATCCACCTTCTGCCTTACTTCCATTACTGTACCGGTAGGTGCCTTGTGTCCCAGTTTCAGTATTCATTTTTGATTTATAAAATTTACATATTCATTTGAAATTTCAAGATTTATGTAATTATTTTTACTATTTTGTTAAAATATCGTGTAAAACAATCTCATAAAAATTTAATATTCTTTGAAGGATTACAATATTTGTTTGCAATATATTGCATTGTATTTTGATTTCCTAATTTTTGTATCAAATTCTTTAAAAAGATATGAATAAATCATACTCATTATGGATATTTGCTTATAAAATTAAAATATATATTTTTCTTTAGGTGGTCTCCATGTCATTAAAAAAACAATCAGAACCTAAAACAAGAAAAAAATTGGAGATGAAAAAAGAGTTTTCAATAAAAACTGGACAGAGAAATACTTTTTTATTCAGGAGAATTATAAAGCACTTAGCTTAATATGTAGGGACGTTGTGCCAGTTTTTAAAGACTGCAATTTGAAACGACATTATAGTCAAAAGCATGCCACAAAATACGATGTATATCTCGGCGTTTGCCGTAAAGATAAAATCACAGAACTAAAAAAAGGGCAATTGTCTGAACAAATTTTTTAAAAAGACAGCTGCTCAAAATAATGTCATTGTAAAAGCAAGTTATGTCGTAGCAAATTTAAAAGCGAAAAAATAAAAACCTTTTATTGATGGCGAATTTATAAAAGAATGAATGGAAAGCGTAGCCAAACATAATTTGCCCTGAAAAAAGTTGGATATTTCTAAAATCATTTTATCACACCAATCTATAGCCACAAGAATTGAGGAGTTATGGATTCCAGTTGAAAATTCTTTAAAAAGCAATTGTACCAATTTTAAGTTTTATTCGTTAGCCATGGACGAAAGCATTGACGCTTCTTTGTGTGCTTCAACGGCACAATTGGCAATTTTTATAAGAGGAATCGATGAACATTATAATATCACCGAAGAAATGGCTGCTTTAGTATCGTTAAAAGACACAACTAAGTCTGTAGATTAAAAACGACTCGGGAAAGGTTTTCCTTATCTATGAAAAATTTATCAGCTATCATAACCGATGGAGCACCTGCCATGGTTGGTAAAAATAGGGGGCTCGTTAAAATGGTTAATAATGAAGCCGTCGCTGCCGGCAATACGATCTTGATGGCATATCATTGTATTTATTGTATATCAGGGCAATTTGTGAGGAAAAATTTTAATAATAGAAAGTGTGTTAAGCGTTGTTATAAAAACCATTAACTTCATAAGAGCAAAAGGACTTAATATCATAGACAATTTCAAGAATTCCTCAAGGTAGTGGGCACTGAATTTGCAGATGTTATTTATTATACAGAAGAGTAAGATGGCTCAGTAAGGCTAAAATGCTCAACAGATTTTACGATTTAAGAACTGAAATAAAAATATTTATGGAATCAAAAGGGAAACCTGTAACTGAATTTGAAGACGAAGATTGGGTTTCAGATTTAGCTTTTTTAGTAGACTTAACAGAGCATTTGAATGATTTATATTTGATACTTCAAGGAAAAAATCAAGTTATTAATAATATGTTCCAAGCAATAACAGCGTTTGAAAGAAAGTTGAAATTTTGGCACAATCAAATAATAGTGAAAGATTTGATGCATTTCAGTGCGTTGGCTGTACATAAACCTGTGAGTTGCACAAAATATGCTGCATTAATTTTTGATTTAATTCAAGAGTTTTAAAGTAGATTTCAAGATTTTCGAAAAAATGAAGAGTATTTCAACATATTTTCTATTCCATTTTCTCTAGAAATAAATAAATTACCTTCAAATCTTCAAATGGAGTGCATTGAACTGTAAAGTGACATTCAACTGAAAGAAAAATTTGGAAATGTTTCTTTACTGAAGTTTTATAAAGATTACCTACGCCGCGATAAATATCCTAATTTTCACAATCATGCTTTATTAATGTCTTCAGCTTTTGGTAGTACTTATATTTGTGAAGAATTATTTTCAAGAATGAATCATACAAATAGGACAAAGATTACCGACAAGCATCTTGAAAATGCATTAAGAATTGCAACCTCGTCTATTTACCCCATCTCGATTCGCTTGTTAGACAAAAGCAAATTCATCCATCTCATTTATTTGATTATTTTTCCATTTTTATGAAATCCAAAATAAATTAAACGAAACTTTTACAAATTTAAAATAAATATGTACCTATACATATCAAATTAAAAATAAAAAATTATAATAAAACGAAGTTAATTTATTATAATGAAACTTCATAAAGTTAATTTTTATTTAAATTTTTTGAAAAAATATTTTACGCGCGGCCCAGCAAAAAAATTTTTTTTGCCATGCGGCCCATGAACGGTCATAGTTTAGACACCCATGGGATAACTCATTTCTTGATAATTTTGCGAATTTCATTTGTATTCACAGTTTTTTTTGTTTTAAGTATCTATCACCGTCATTGCCAAGGTCCAAGAATCGTTTTATAGTATCGTTTTATAGAATAAGAATTTTTCCACCTCTCTTCTTTGTGTTGCCAAACCAAATTTATAATATTCTTTGCAAAATCCTTTACAATGACAAATTTCATCATGCTCTTGTTGTTCTAACGTCATTTGTCGGATTTTAATTTGATGATAAATTTACAAAAGAAAATTGTATTATTCAAACTTTATGTCTGAGTAATATTTACAAAATTATGTTTAAATATCATGCAGATCGATAAGAGAATATTTCATCAATGTAGCAACTTATTTTTTAAAGCTTTAAAAATTGGTTTAGAAATAAAAAATATTCTCTGTCCCTCTTATTTATTAATTTGTACATAAAATGTAAGAAGTATATCTTTCAAATAATAAAAGCTAGATTATAAAATATACATTTCTTAATTCTTTAGTACTCTAATTGATAGAATATAATTGAAACTATTACATTCTAATAATTTACCATTTTATTATACATGCATAGTTTGTTTGATATTTCGTTGTGTGTTAGGAGATGGTTCATTTTAACAATAAATAAATGTTTGATCCATTTTTTATACTGGAACGAAAAAGTTTTTTTCTCAGAAAAAGATTTAAAAAAATTTCTGCGATCTAATTTTCTTAAAATTGAAAAGAATATGTTAAGTATAGCAGAAAAGAGGATTATAAGAAGTTCAACTTTTCTACAATTCCGGAAAGCTTTTTTTTTAAAAAAAAATAAAATTGTGAGTTTATAAAGCCTTTCCAATAACAGTAAGATTGTGAAATATCTAAAACCAAACGTGTATCAGATTATCCTTTACATTTGTTTTCTTTTTTCCTTAAAGCAAAAAAAAAAAATTTAATATATAGTTTTTTTTAAAAAAAATTCTTCGTATTTTATTTCAAGACTAAATTCAATAAAAATATTAAAGAATTTTTTTTTTGATTTCCATTTTAGTCGAAGAAGCATAATTTTTTACCAATTCAATATGAATTTATTACTTCGCATCATTTGAATATGTGATGTTTAATTAATATTCATTTAAAAATGACTGTCTGCTTACTTTTAGTATGTTTCATTTTCCTTAGACTAATATACGAATTTGGTAATCATTTTTCCTGCCCATCAAATAAGAATGTTTAAAGATAAAAATGTATATATGTCTTTACCTATGTTTTATTTTGTCATTCTGAAATGCTCTCTTTTTTACATATGAAATTCGGCAATATCGTATTTATATGGTATTTTGCATAAACCAGAAGTCTTAAGAAACATTACAAAAACAGATGACTAATTTTACTAAGAATAGATAAAATTTCAGTTCTCAATGCGATTTTTTACAATAAGATAAAAATGTTAACTTTTGAAAGTTTGTTCTACTTGAAGGTTCCTTAATTTTCGCAAAAGTTAATTTTTTTTTCTCTAAAGAATCTTACCTACTTTAAAGTAATCCATTTACAAAAGTTTTTCGTCATAATTACCTGAAATTCATTGAATAAAACTTACTCTTTTATAAGTAAAATGAACTCAACATTTTATAAGTAAAAAGTAAAATGTTCTTTCCAATGCTGTAACGATAGTCTCATAAAGATCGATATTTTAGGTTTTATCATTTTATATTCCGTGCACAGCAATTTACCCATAACTTTACTTATTTAGTTGTAGTCTCTAAGAATTCAGAAAAGATATCTAGTAGTTTCTTACTTTGATAAAGATGAAATACTATACAAGGAATTTAAGCATATATTATCCATAAATTTAAAAGTTTGACTTAAATTTATTTATATATTATTTTTATAGGCTTACTAATTAAATGTACACACAAAATTAATTACTATGTTTATAATTGAAATCATTAATAAATCCATTCTGAAAATATGCTGTTGTTTTATTTAATGGTTTTAAGATGGTACATTTTGAGTTATGTTTCAAAATTTCACAATACTAAATCCTTTGCAAGGCAAATTGCAAGTTTTTACATTTAAGATCTTTTAAATTTCAAATTTCAATTTTCCTTACAAAAATCATATTTTAAATAAAAGTCAATTTTAAATTAAGGTATACGTATGTAAGGGCAATATGTGAATTATAAATGCTATCAAAACTGATATTTGTTTGTAATGAAATAATTTAAATCATTCTATCTTATTTTTGTTTACAAAAAATACCGTTTTCAAAGCTTAATAATTCGGAAACAAATGTAAGGAGTTGTTGTTGTTACTGACATGAATTTCATGAATTGAAAATGAAATTTCCCGAGTAAATAAAAGTCAGTAACAATAAAACTGAATGTCTTAAAAACTATACAGAAACTAGAAATTGTGAACAATATAAAAGTAATATTTCAACATAACTAAGCCGATTTTCTTTATCAGATCATTTTCAAAAGGTAAATTGCAGAATAAATACATTGAACTCAAAAGACTAAAATAATTGTTATCAACAAAATTGATTTTATCATTAATGTAAATAATAATAATGTTGTTTTATTAACAATGTCATTGGTAATAATGTTGTTTTTATTAATAGTGTAATTAAAACTAAAATGTGTTTTTCATTAATTTTATTATCAAAAAAATATTTGAGAATGTATTCCGAAAATTTCATTAGTAAAATCATAAATTAATTCCAAAATTCAAACAAAAATGCAGTTTTTCAAAGTATTTGAATTCGTTATTGTATTTGAATTCGTTATTGTATTTGAATTCGTTACTGTTCATTGTATGGTATATATTTTAATATTTCAATAGGTAATGAGTCACATGTTCTTTCATTCCAACTTTTCATTCCTATTCCTAACTAATCCAGCTGTCAAACTCTTACGGTTGAGTTAAAAATTCTTGCAAATATAAAATTCCATTTCAGAGAAAACTTTTCAGATAACTGAACACCATAAGTATGCAGGAGCATTAAAATCACGTTAGCTGTTCCGTTTGCACATACATGAAAAGAAATCATTTGTTTCCAAAACTAGTTGCCAACGAAGCATGCGTCCTTTACAAAATTGAGTGACAAATAATAGATTGCCAAAAGTGTGAAGTGATTTGTATCTTTTCAGTTACAATACCTTCTAGAAAATGTGAGAGAAATGTTAATGGCAAATGAATGAATTATTCATGAAGTGCTTGATGATTTATTACTTTTGAAGAACCTCTTTGAATCTAACTCTGAAAGCAGGAGAAAGAGCAGTGATTTTTTCTTTATTAATGTGAAATATGCAACAAGAATTCATTATGATTATTCATAACATTTTTAGTGTTACATCTTATTTAAATTACTACATAGGTTTAACATTGTCTTTCAGGGGAAATAATTTGCTCTAAATATATATATTTAAAAGTAAATATACTTTTTATTGAATTTCCTGTCAACTATTTGCAATAACAAATTGCTGCCGAAAGTTAAAATGTTGATCATTTCTCAAAATGTAAAAGGAAAAAACGCATTAATTAGCATTCTTTTTATTGAAAGGGATTGATGAAAACTTTATTGTTAATTTATTCTTTAATTTTTTCAATATTAAATTTAAAACTTGTATCAGCTATAATTTAAAAGGCATGAAGATGCACGTTTAAAAAAAAACAAACAAATAATGTAATTCAAGAGCATTTACTAAGCTTCAACATTTGAGGACCTTCTTTTAATGGAAATATTCAATACATTATACAGGTACTTTGAATAACGCATTATTATTCCATATGAAAAAAATTTAAATATTTTCATGGTGTTTTTCAATTATAAAGTTCTAAATGATTTTAATCCTAGTACAATTAATTTGTCATATTTCCACAAAAATTTTAAAATTATTATAATATTGACAATCAAATTTTTTAATTTTATATTTTCAAGTTTATACAATTTTCTAATTTTAAATACAGAAATGTTTTGCGAAGAAATTGACAATGATGTTAAAGGTTATTAGGTTCATACATAAATAAGCTTTTATAAAAGCATAAAATATTTTAAAGTGTTAATTTTTTAAAACAGAACAGGATGATTAAGGTGTCTGCAAAGTATGTATTCAAGATTTATATACAATGTATTTATATAACACAAAATCTGCATAAGCTGTTTATTTCTGTCAAATAATGATATAATTTCAAGTAATTTACTATGTAAATTTGCTTAGAAATAAGCAAAATATCTAAGATATATGTTTAAAACTTGTGAAAATTAAATTTTAATTAAAATTGACCACTTATTTTGATTAATTCATTTTGAACAGCATTTATTTTATTTGGATTACTTTAGTGATTATGTTACTTATATTATTACTTTTTCTTCAGTACTCTGAGATTTCCAATGAAATGGAAGAATTTTAAAAGTTATTAACAATAAAATATATTCCAGTGTGAAGAGATAACTTTTTATGATGTTTTTACTATATAATTAATGGACATTAGTCGATTATATGAAAACTAATGTTTTTTTTTCATAGGAAAAATATAAAATTTCATGACTTTTCAATAAATGAGTGAGAAAATTTTTAGCAACTGTTCATTAAAAATTTTCTGACACAAATAAGAGAGAAAACTCTAATTTGGAGCATAATTATGTTGTTTTTTAAGAACTTTATATAACATTTCTTTAAAATTATACAGTTACATCAAAAATTATATACAGAAGAAGAATTTTACGTAAATGGCAATTTCTTTTATAACCTTATTTTATATTTTTAATTAATGAATTATATTCCTTAAAAGTTGAAACTCCAATGTTATTATTTTTTCGTTATTGTTTATTTTATGAAAATTTATTTTGATTTAAAACTAATAAATAAAAATAATTATTTTTGAAAATTATATGAAATGAAGTAGAATATTATTGTAAGCCACACAGATTAAACCTATGTGAATAATTAAGCTTTCTTTTTTATGATCTAACTATTATTTTCTTATTGTAAATAATGAAATCTTCAAAGAAATCCTTCGAAACGAAAAGTATGTATTAAAATTATGTAATTTATTATTATTTGAGCAAATTTAATGTTTTAATAATTGATGGTTATATTTTCTGTTTGTATTTACTAGTTATTTTTTCTAATAGAATCACATTTCTTCACGACAAAATGGGAATTTGCATAAAGGATATTTTATTTAAAATGTTTTTGACTAATATCGCCATAAATAATAATTAATTCTTTCCTAGAGAAACTTTAATTTGAATTGGAGTGTTTTCTATTTAGAATTAGAAGATATGATACATTAGTTTTAAATAATAAAATAATTGTAGCTTGTTACTGATAATCTAACACAATAAAGGGAGTCATATATTTTTTATTTGCATTTATTTCTCAAATGTTTGCTTCTTTGATTTAAAAATAAAGTTAATTAATAAATTATCTTTTAAAACAAAAAGATACAATGAGTTTAAAAGAAAATACTTCTGTTATTTTAAATTTAAATTTTTTCATAATCATAATTTTTTACACATAATCGAAAAAGATGTTTTATGAACTATTTTAAATATTGTTCATTAAATTGTATTCAATATATTTTTTTAGTTTCAATGTGGGGAAAGTAAATGTATACAACCAAGAATAATAAAAGATAAACATCAAAAAGTGACACAAAAAAACTAAAGAAAGACCGAAGTCATTTCCGAAGAAGTTCTCTCACTCGCCAATTAAAATCTCGGAGCCAAGTCCAGTATGAACTACAGCAATGGAGATAGTAATGGTTTATGGATTCCTTAGAATTACATAGTAGACAACCAGGATGGTCATAGATCCGTTGGTGATATAAGTATTCACCCAGGAAGTCGTGACCTGTTATGAGGAAAAAGGTTGCAGAATCTTGATAAGGCTTTTCTGGTATGCCTCAAAATCTGCCCCACAGCAGATCTTGTTTCCAATCCTTTCTCATAGCCAAGAAGAGTTATTAATATATATTATTTCTTTTATGTATAGTTTGACGGATTGGTAGGACATCCTAGAGGATTTTGGCTGAACTATCTGAGTGTCATTACAATCTAGAAACTCAGAACCATCAACATAATCTCGTTGCCAAAATTGCCATATGTCAACGAATCTATGTTCTGTAAAAGTTTTGTTTTTCTTTATTAGAAGTCTGATGAGCTTGGAGTATACTATCCAATATAGTACCTCCTTTCGAAGTAATTACTTGGATTGCAGCCTGGGAATCAGAGAAAAAACAACTTTTTAAAATTTATAGTTAATAGTCAATAATTGTTTCAATGCAATAAATAGAGCTTCCACTTCGCCTTCAAAAGCAGTTCTGTATTTCTCAGCAGATGCCTAGAATGAAACAAATTTAAAAAAATCTCCAGAACCTACTGTCTTGATGTTTCCAATATTATAATTGATAATAATTGTGTTGTTTTAATTGTGATCTAAAACTGACAGGTTTGAAGACTGTGAAGCTTGGAGTCTTGATTTCATCAACGATAACTTATAAATATTAAGTTGCTATAAAATACATACTATAATCACTATATAATCCTACTATCGATTACCATAAGCAAAGTCTGTACAAAACATTAATTATTAAATCAAAGGAAAATTCTTTGGTCTTTTATGATGAGTTTTCTCAATTTATCAGGTTTATTCATAAACGTATTCGTATGAATATTCTTACTTTAAATTTTTATATGTAATTAAAAGAGTTATTAGCTGAAGATGTGGCCAGGGCAATGCTCCATGCCTTTGATCCCATATGACTTGTTTTTTTTACCTTTTATTTACTTTTTTTCTCTTTGCACTTGTCACACGACAACAACAAAAGAATTATTTGTTTGATTCAGTTTTCAATTATTCAATAAAATGCAATAGTAAACATTTATTTTATAATAAAATTATAATAGTGGTATGGAATTTCTCTCGTAACGTAAATTTAAAGTAAATTATATATTTGTAAAAATAATGTGTGGGGATTAAAGTGTGAGAGTTAAAAATTTTTTTTAATCAGTTAATCTCACTAAATGTAAGAAAATGCTTGCGATTTCAGTAAGGGTAACTTAAAGTTTTATGCAACAAAAGTAATTCTTCGAGCAAAAATAAATTATTTAAAGCAGAAAAAGAAATCTAGATACTTCTTGAACTAGTGAAAAAGATTAAAAGGGATTACGATTGTTTTTTAATGAATCCGTAGAATATTTATATTTTTTTTTAAATACTTAATTATTTTCTTTTTCAAATAATTTGGGGCTATTTAATTTTTTTATTATGAAAGTAAATTTTGCGTTTTTGAAAACACAATGCACAGAAGTAAAAAACAAACAATGGAAATTTTCAGAATCTTAAATTTCTTCCTTTCTCTTTAGTTTAAGATAAATTTATTTTCTAAATGTAAAGAATGACTTAATAATTCTTTATAACTCTCAAATTTAATCAAAGTGATTATACTATTCAATAAATAAAACTCAAATAAAAGCACCTTGAAAGTTTCATATAAATTAAAACTTATTATTTATTGTTCATCTCAATAAGTTAAAAACAATTAAAAATAATATTGCAAAAATATTACTCTAGTTTTCAGGCATTAACTTAATAATTTCAATAACTATATGAAAAAGTTAGACAATAAAGATTTAAATATTTTCTTATAAATTATAAGTTTGATTATTTAAATTTATTAAAGTAATTTATCTTATATAAATACTAATTTCTGATATTATATTTAAATTTATTATTTCTTTCTGCAATAATAAACAAAAATAAACTTTGTTGATGGAATGACTTTGTCAGATTTTCAATTCTGAGAATAATTTCTCTCGTTAATCAGATTTATAAAAGCAGCAATATTTAAAATCCACTAAATAACTTGAACAAAAAAAGGAGCTTATTAAGTATATTGTTAATTGTTAATTTAATGATTCTCTTATTATATTCAACCTAAAACGTTTTCTTTTACATATTATATTTGTTTCTTTTTCACAGAAAGATGTACAGTTGTTAGCAATTTTTACTGTTATTGTATTGTATTGGAATATATAATAGCAAAAGAGCTCTATTTTAAAAGTTTTCTTTAAATTTGCTTTGAACAAAGACTATGGTGCAATGCTTCTTTAACTTTTTTGTTATTTTGCGAAGAAATTTTTTTGTTTGCTGTTAATGCATTTCATTTTTCTCAGTCAAGTAAAATGAAAAACATTAACTACATTTATTTTAATGTTTTCGTAAAACAAATTTACGTTATTCTTTAAATAATTTAATAAGTTTACAAAATGTCATTTCATAGAAATCTTTCTATAGACATACATAATAATCATCATTTATAATTTAAAAGGAAATATTATACAATATTTATCTCAATATGTCAATAATAGTAATCTTTTTAATTTAAATCACTGAAAATGAAGCTCGAACGAAATGCAGATTCGTTTTAAAACCAAAGATTAAGAAATAGAAAAGAAAGAAAAAATTTAAAAAAATGAAAAATGAAATTTGATATTTTTAAAGTCCAAGTTTGAAAAAAATTATAAAGTAGAGGACCTGAATAATGAAGATCGAATGAAATATGGACCATTTTTATAAGTAAAGATTAGAAATTAAAAAAAAGGAAATATAAGAGAAAAAGTATGAAACATTACATCTGGTAAAACTTTATCCTTTTTATTTTATATCCTCGCTATTTAAGGACTTGAGATTTCCAGCCAGATGTATTTAGACTTGGCTTCAAACAAGACGTTGTTCCCAATATATAATATCAGATACGATTTAAAATATAGAGAGCAATGTGTGTTTTTATTTGGTTTCTTAAAAAATAAATTTGTTTGGGGGGAAATTCTAAATTTTAATATTTTTTAAATGAAGATTTTTTCTGATAATTATTTAAACATTTAAATTAAAAATTACACAAAGAAATCATGTTATTTTTTCACACAGCAGAAAAATTATTTTCCCCGTCTATTAGTTCAACCGTATATTTTAGTAAGCTATGTTTGTTTATTGACATTGTAATTTTCCCCATACAAAAATATGTTGCTTTATCAATATACAATAATTTACATAGATACGTTTCACAATTAATGATAGAATAATTTAGATGTACAATTAACACATGAAACGAAAAATATTAAACCAATATTATTTTCATTCGTATAAATAAAATATATTAATTTCTTATCGTAAATAATGTTGTTTCAAGAAGATTGACAAGTAAATTTATGTTACACACTTTAGCTCTTTATTACACAAATTATTGACAAAATTTAATATTTGAATAAAAACCTGAACGAGAGATGACTTGAATCGCCAGAATAAAGGGATAGGAAGAATACTAATCATCTCAATCGAACATGACTAGGAAAGCGAAGAACACTTGACGTCTTGTGGAATTCAGATGACCATTCCACTTGGAATACAAAGACATCTGTCCTTTGAACAGGATGAATTGAATCTCTAGAATAAAGGGATAGGAAGAAGACCAATCATCTTGATTGAACGTGGCTAAGAAAGTGAAGAACACTTGACGTCTTGAGGAATTCAGATGACCATTCCACTTGGAATACAAAGACATTTGTCCTTTGAACAGGATGAATTGAATCTCTAGAATAAAAGGATAAAAAGAAGACTAATCATCTCGATCGAATGTGTTTAGGAAAGCGAAGAACACTAGTATGCGTTTCAGATTGGCTCGTTTGATGTTCTACTGTGTATCTTTATTAGTGTCACTGGTTCGATTACACGAGCTTCGTTACATTGTAGTTCACATTTTTTCTGCTAAGTTGGTTACGAATTCCAAGTTTCCAATTCTTCGTTCGAGGCGTATTTGTATTTCTCTATTATTAGACGTCTTCCGAGAGAGTCCATTAATAAGTTGGAATTGAAATTTTAGTCCCAACATCTTTACTTGTTTCAAAGTGCGTGCTTGTGATTCTTCTCTATTTTTTTCCAAAGACTATTTTATGTTAAAACAGTCATTTTCCTCGTCTTCATTACTATGTAAGCTTGAATATAGTGAAATGGTCTAAGGCTCCGTAAATTGAAGAAAAATCAGTTGATCCAGATTGAATGAAATTCTTGAGATTTGAGAAAAATTTGTGTGCTGATGGACAAAATTGTTGTCATTAGCCTAGAACTTAAGATTCAACAGACAGAACGTCTCAGATAAATGTGGATTCGATCATGCACACAGAAATTTTTTTTCTACAGGAATAAAACCATTCGTAAATCGTGTTCATTGCGAACAGAAACAACGTTGACCGCCTTGCGATGGTTGTCCGTACGAAATCGCTTCTATCCTTATTATCGTTTGAAATGATGGTTCAATAACATTTGAATCGATAAACTTTGCAAGTTCCATGAATAAAGTGGAATGGATTCAAGTGTGTTCGAAATGATTTGGTCCATAATTCAAACGACATTTCTTGAAAAAATCAAGAGATTTCATTAAACATTTTAAATACAAACGTTTAATGTATTCCGTTGATTCTTGTACAATAAAGAATTTCGGAACGAATCGGTTATATGAAATGTGAGCATTTGAGGTTCTTCTTTAAGTTTTTCAGAAAATATTTAAATTGCTTCAATTGTCAATTTTCATGTTGTCCTTTCCAAATGTTTTTCTTATAATGTAAGCTTGAATAAAGTGAGTTGGTCTTACCATCCGTAAATTCGAGAAAAAAAATATCAGCTGGTCCAGATTCCGTCTGTTCGTGAATGAAAGGAAACATAAGCTTGTCCGTTCATCATCATAAAGTAACAATGAAATCGTTCGATCGAAGACTTGTAAAATTGCCTGTAGATTCTTGTAACTTTCTTTATTGAAATCCGTGAGAAACGAGAAGAGACAAAAAAATTCTATCATCAAGAAATATCGCTAATATCCCAGTGCGTCAATGAAAATAAAACTCGAACGAAAAGCGGATTCCTTTTAAAGCCAAAGATTAAGAAATAGAAAACAAAATTTGGAAAGAAAAAAAATTAAAAAATGAAAAAGAAATGTAATTTAAAAGTTTTAAAGTCCAAGTTTGAAAAAAAATTTGATGACCATTCGTCCTGGAAATCAAGATTATATGGAATGCGGAACCTTTATATACGCAAAGATTATAGAAAATTTAAAAAAGATTTGAAAATATGTATAAAAGATAAAAAAAACATGAAACATAAGGTCAAAATTTATCTTTTTTATTTTATATTCGCGCTACTAAAAATTGGAGATTTCTGGTCTTTAAGATGTAATTTGCATCGTTTCAAATAGGACGCTATTCACATACCAGATATGATTTTAAATTTATACAAAGTAATGTTTTTATTCGTTTTCTTAAGAAAATAACTTATTTTTTGGAATTTCTGAATTTCAATCTTTTTTTTAATGAAGGATCTTTCTGATAATTCTTTAACCATTTAAATTAATAATTAAACTAAGAAATTATGCAATCTTTATTTCTCACATAGTGGAAAAATTATTTTTGCGTCCTTAATATGCTATATCTGTTTATCGGAATTGTTTTTTCCACTACGAAAATGTGTTGCATTTTCTTAATACACTAGTTTATATAGATACGTTTCACAATTCATGTTTGAATTATTTAAATGTACAATTTACATATGAAATGGGAAATATTAAACCAATGTTATTTTCATTCATGTTTTGATTTCTTATCGCATAACATGTTGTATTGAGAAGATTGACAAGAGAATTTATGTTACACACATTAGCTTTTTATTTCCCAAATTATTGACAAAATTTTAATATTTGAATAAAAACCAATTTTGAAACACTTGTAAAAATTCATTTTATGGACGACTTTGCAAATGCAGTGTGTTATCGGAAAATTAGAAACAGAGTGAATTGTCTTATTTTTCAATACGTCGACTTTAATGATCTCATATCATTTTTTACGGACAAGATGTTGGATTATTTGTGAAACGAATCATATTCAACAACAAATTGAAGACGAACATTTTTTAAATTGTCTGCAATGGGTGCAATTCTTTTCCTTCAAGATTATACAAATCATTTCTGATGACCATTTTTATTATTATGTGATAAATAATGAGCTAGACACACAAAGGAATATTAAACGTTTTTCCAAAATTGGTTAATAGAGTGTCGTAAAAAAATCGCAGAGAGCGTACACAGATGTGTATCTCTGCGATTTTTTTACCCCATTAATTTTTTTCTAAGGCTTCGTACCTTTCAAGGATCTCACCATTCCTTGATCTTCATCATTTCGTTGATTGACACCTTGGAAAATCGTATACGAACAGCAAACAATTTCGCAAGTAGCTGAATTTTCAGGGCTCGTCACTGGCAATGCTTGGATTAAAACCGTCGTCTATTTTCAGAAATTTTTTGTACAGTTCATTTTTCAAGAATTCATCAATATCTTTAATCGAAAAGATGAATTTTTTATGACAGTCACTTACTGTCGTTGGCATTTCGAAATATGTTAGACCAGAAATGACGGAAATATTTTTTCCAATCGAATGTGCTAGTAAATTCTGACTCTCCTGCAACTGTTTCATTTTTATCGTTCTGAATGAGTTTGAGTCTTGCGATGAAATTCAAGTTGTAAGTCATTGTGGAAAAAGAAATAAAGAAACGCTAGAACTGAGAGGGAAGCAAAAATTATGAAAAGTGTCCGTTCCAGTTTTCCACATTTATAGAGGACCAGCCGGAAGTCCTTATCAACATGAAAATCTTTGTTCTTGTCTCAACGTTTGGAGATTAAGAAAAAAGTTTTGTTAAGATAAGCAATATCATTTTCACAAGATGTATTGAAAACCTTCAAAAAGCGTACAAGAAATAAATAATCATTATCAGTATGAAGCTTTTGGAAGATTATATAGATACATTCAAAATTGTTGAAGACTTATAGAACAGAATGTGTCCGTTCCAGTTTTGTTCTCTAAAACAAAAAAATATTAGTGTGTTGTGTTTTAAGAAATTATTTCGTCCAATATTGGTCATTTTTGTGGTTTAAAAAATTCGAAGAGAGACGCACACTTTTTGTGCAAATCTTTTCCATTATTTCGTATAGCCACGTCGTCGGAGATTTTCTTTTTATATTACATCCGTTAATAAAGCCGACAGGATTTGTTAGAACTTGCTTTATTGATGAAAAAAAATCAGAGAGACACATGAAATGTGGTTCATGCTATGAAGCGACCGTTTATATACCCAATAAAGTAAGAAATGAACGATGAAATATAAAATATGTTTCGTTCTTTTCTTCACGAAGCGATTTGGTTAGATTGATAACGGATTACAGCTTAACCGGACAACTGCCTTACTCTGTCGTGCTATTGAGATTTTCCAAGAATAAATTACATTTTATTTTGCTTAAATATTTTATGTACTTCTCTGACCAGGGCGAACCTTGTCCGATGGATACAGAAATTTTTTTATTTGCTTGAGCTCGTTTTAAAGTGCATGCTTGTGATATTTCTGAGGTACGCGAAAATATACAATTGTTGTCGCTTAAAAATTTTACGTGATTTTCAGAACTAAACGAACCTTGTCAAAAAAGTAAAGAATTTTAATTGCTCAAGCAACTCGTTATAAAATGCGAGCTTGTGAAATTTCAAAGATAAAATTAGTAATCGATAAATTTCTCATTACGTGATAGTTTACAATTCCTTTGCTAGATTTAATCTTAAATAAAGTTTTAAATACATTACACAATTTATTTAAATAAATTTTTTTTTCATTTAGAAATATTTCGATATTTTCGATGCGGACAAAATTCGAAAGGTTACCGTTACCCACACATTTTTTCGACCGTCTGTACGAGGTGTGGCTATTAAATAACAAGATTGTCTTTGTAAAAAGTTTTTTTCTTATTTTATACATAATTATTTATTATCGCCTTCAATGTTCACCCCTTCTCTACCCCTGCAACGCTCCATGCTAATTTTCCATTGTTGGAAACAGTGTTGGAAGTCATCTTTTGCCAATTCCTTCAGTACTCTTGTCGCTTTCTCTTTAACAGCTTCCACGGACTCAAATCTTGTTCCTTTTAATGCAGATTTCACCTTAGGGAGCAGTTAGAAGTCACATGGTGCCAGGTCTGCAGAGTAAGGTGGATGCTCTAACAGTGGGATGCTGTGTTTGGCCAGGAATCTCTTGACAGATAACGTGAAATGAGCTTTATCAATGTTTACAGTTTCAGCTATTGCACGAATACTCAATCGACGATCAGACCGAATCAAACTAGCCACTTTTTGAAGATTTTCATCCGTTTTTGACGCTAAAAGGAGACCTGGCCGCGAATAATCTTCAACGTCTTGTCGGCCATTTCTAAAACGTTTGAACCACTCAAAAACTCGTGCACGGGATAAACATTCACTGCCGCATACTTCTTTCAGTAAATTATAATTTTCAGTACCAGTTTTTCCAAGTTTGAAGTGAAATTTAAAAACAATTCGTTGCTCTATTATTACACATACCATTTTTTCGCCAAAATAAAATAACTATGTTAACGGAAATGAAGGTTATGACTAAACCGTGTTATTTACGCAAATGAGGCTTAGGACATTTTGAAGAGAAAGTTTCACACTAAACAGCTGACAGTCAATGGTGGACTACGCATGCGCATTTTTGCCGCCGCAGCGTCAGTTTCGTTATTTAATAGCCACACTTCGTATGTATATGATATATATATATATATATATATATATATATATATATATATGGATACATACATATGTATATATATATATATATATATATATATATATATATATATATACATATATATACATATATATATATATATACATACATATATATATATATATATATATATATATATATATATATATATATATATATATATATATATATATATATATATATATATATATATATATATATATATTGATTCTAAATTTTATTTACAAATTAAGAGGGTTGAAGGGTTGATAATATCCATTCGTACAAGCATAGGAATATATGGCTGCAGTCCACTTTTAGAATCAGAAAAGAGGAAAGTAGAAATGTATTAAGATTCTATCATGAAATTACCTAATGCAAATTTCCACAGAGCAGAAGCTGCATTTTGCTCTTATTGATTAGAGGAGAAAGCCAGTAAGAGTATATGTTGCCCTTTAAAAATGGCGCAACATCATTGCTTCAAGTATTATATGGATAACATTTTCCGAAAATTTCTGTGAGTGCTATGGTGGCCAACATGTACAAATAATTGGCTCTGTTATGCACCACAAACACTTTAAATTAAAAGGGAATGGATGCGAAGATCGAAGGTTGTAAGAAAAGCCTATTCCGACTCATCGAATTCCAAGTTATCCTTTTTTTTCTAGTGTTGAACGACGACTCCGAGAAAACGGTTCCTTTGCCATCTCATACAGCAATACAGGACGTTCACAAAATTCACAGACGTCATGAATAGAAGACCGAGTTTTGACTAGATTTGAAGTACTTCCTTACACAAGTAAGTGAGCGGTAGCTTACGAAATGGGTATTTCTCAAACAGCATGGTGGCGTATTTTTCATAAGGAGCGCATGCACATCTATCCCGTGCAAAAATTGCAATCTTTTCAGAAAGAGGATTATTCTTGCCGGGCAGACTGTGCTGTGGATGTTGAGGATGAGGAAGAAATCAATTCACGAACTCCCGCATTAGTATTTCAGAGCACAACCAATCAAAACATTTTATCAGATTCTAGAATTGGGATAATATATTTTTTTTAATCTTTGCATTTGTCAGATGAAGTCTATAAAAATTTTAGAAATTAAATTCCGATGAAATAATTTTATAATAAGTTTACAACATTCCGCTACACATATAATAAGCAAATATCTAACAAAGTATATTATAATTTCTAGGAATAAATAGGCAATAAAGGTACATTAGGGCCATTACTAATTTTATGTGTCTTATAGCGATTAAGTGAATTCGATGGATTTCACATGGATTAGGTATAAAAACTTGTATTTTCTGATCACGGGTACGACGATTTTTGTCAATCAGGCCATGACATTTTAAAAATTATGCTAAATGAAGATTCTGATGTCCAATTCTGATTTCAATCATTCAACAATTTCCTTGAGATTATCATTATATTATTTTTTACTTAAAAATATGTTTAAAAGTAAATATTTTGTGCTTCATTTTTCTATCCAAAATTTTGGAAAACTTGGGAGGACAAGAAAGATGTCAATTGTGATATATTAATGTTTACTAGTTTATTTTGTAACGCGTAATTGAATACTTGTTTAAGATACTGTTTCAAAGTGCTACAACTAATGGTACTTAGTGGTACAACTAACGGGTATTTTTTACTCTAATAGCATAATATGTGATTTTACAGGAGCTTATAAATATGTTTTATGAAACATCTAATGTTAAATTTTAGAATAAATAATTTAATAGTATATTATTCATAAAGGAAAAAGGAGCAATAAAAAGCATTTTTCAAAAAAGATATTAAAAATATGTTAAGGAAGAATAATTTAGATATTAATCTGGAATAGTCTTCTAGCCTTTTTTGTAAAGTATCTTAAGGCTTATTTAAGATATGTTTAAAAGGTCATTATTAATTGGTAAATTTTTACTCCAACAAATCCTGTGTACAATACATGGCTTAACAGCAGTTTTATGAAAACAATAATGTAAAAATGTAAACATTTGAATTGTTTTAGTGTTCTTGGAAGAAAAAAGTGTAATAAAATGAATATTAAAAAAATGATTGTTTCAAAACGACTTAGATGCAGATTAAAATTGGCGAGACCAAACTTAAAGTGGATTACCAAGTATAACAACAAATCTTTAGTAGTGCAAGCAAATTGAAATTTCGAAAAACAAGGTTAAGGGATTTTTTAGACATGCATTTTATGAAGATTTAATATAAGGATATGTGTGTGCAAACTCTTTAACCAATCTTTAACTTTTTTATTTTGACTTTAAATTAAATAAAATTTATTTAATTTAAAGTCAAAATAAAAAGGTTAAAGATTGGTTAAAGATAAAGTTAGAACAAATTTCTAAAAACTATAAGGTTTATTAGTAAGATGTTATGGTAACAATGATATATCTGTTACTTAATTGTTTCGTAATAAATTTAGCTGTTTATATACTGATTTAAGAAGACCAACATCAACAGTGAATATAAAATGCTGCAACTGATGTGATAGTAAAACTATGTGGCACATTTTTGAAGTATTCAAATGCAAAATTTTCTTCGATATTTTTTCGTGGTATGAGTTTTTCAAGAAGAATTTCAGAAAATATTTTGAATATGGCCAGTGTGGTGTTCAGGAGAGAGCAAAATCCAGAAGAATATTCGGATCTGTTCACTTTGGTAGCAGAGAATTTTATGGAACATCCGTATAATACTGCCTTTGTCTTTACACATGATGCACGTGAACTGATGATTGATTACGTTGAAAATAACAGGCCTGATGATTTTAGAAATTGGTTTCATCGCTTACGAACAAATATCAGACGATATATAAATTACCGATTAAGATTTGCTGGACCTATAAAATGTGCATCTATCATTGCAATGGCAGGAATTATTGCTGAAAGTTTTGGCATAGAAAATGCCAGAAGTTTTACAAGGGAAATTATCAGTCGTCTTCTGTTTGAAATTGGTATTGAAGAATCGTATATTGTTTATCCAAGAAGTGTGATAAATAATCGGGCTGATTAACGATATAAATAATACGTGAATAACTTAAAAAAATATCTTCATCAAACAGCTTTCATATGTGCAAGTACAATCTCGTTGAATTTTCCCATATTATATCTTATTAAGTCAAATGAAAAAAAAAAGTTTTCAACTACTCTTAGAAATATGAACCATATATGATGTATAAGCAGTTATTCAATTTTATCTTTTAAGTTTTATTTTATTTTAAACTTTGACGATAAAAATTGATTTATGAAAAATTATGCTGTAATAAAATAAATAAATCTGTCTGGGTAGTTGGATTTTAATTTGCATTTATATATCAAAAATAAATTTATTGCACAATTGTGTGGGAAAGCATTTATACATATAAATTTAAAAATTCAAATTAAGAAATATGGGATTTATAATCTTTCAATTAAAATTAATTTGAAGATTTATTATCAACTTAATAATTTCTAAAATATTTTGTTGTCAAACTTTTGAGTCTGAAAATAGTAAATACATGAATCTATCAAAAATTAAAAATTTTTAAACCTGAATTTTAATTATAAATCTTCAATATTTTCTAAAATGAATAACATTTTTACATCTTTATTTTGTTTAATCAAATTTAATTTGAAAATTTCCTGCTGGCTACTGGCATTATACTTTTTTTGTATTTAATTTTATTGGAAAAAATATGAAAATTCATAATTATAAATGCTTTAAAAACTGAATTTTTGTTATTCCTAAATATTATATATTTAATGTAGATATCTTTAAAATTTGTAGCATGGGTGAAAATGAAATTTGAAAATTAAAGCTTTCCATATATATTCAAACATTTTCCCTCATATATTTAAAATTGTATTTTGTTGAGTTGAAATTCTGAGGAGTATGAATTTTGTAATATAAATTGAATAACGTAAGTTTACAATTTGGTTTTGATCCAACCTTATAGAAATGCACTTTAAATTTTTTAAAAATTTAGAGTAAATTAACTCGAATATATTTAAGAGTACTCTTGTAAAACATTAAAATATATTTTTTCCATGGCCTTAAAATAGTTTCGATTGAATATTTTCTTAATTACGCTGAATCCATAATCTACAAATTTAAGAAATAATCATTCATTGAATAACAAAGTTTTTTAAAATATTTCAGTAAGTAAATTATTGAGTACTCCAAATTTTATGATGCGATGAATGTAATCATAATAAAAAAACACTTTTAAAACATTTATAAGTTAATTATTGGTTTTGACGGTAGTTATTTATCTGGTTTTGAAAATTGCGTTTGTCCAAAAACTCAAAGGGCAATAATTTAGCAATAAAATTGAGGCTATGAGATAAGCATGTTTAAGAATGCTTGTGAAAACTGCAGAGATAAATTTTAGCAGTTGATATGTTTCTAAATTATCCCTTCTTAAATGTCAAGAAAATTATATATGAACAAGGTAAGCATTTTGAAATTGATAATTATCAAAATTTACTTTTAAAAACTATTATTATTATTAAATTATTGATTTTATATGATACGTAGTAGTTAACTCAGATTTTATTTGTAATTTCAAACTATCAGTTCACAGTAACAAATATATCCTAATTATAGAACTGAAAATCTAACGCAAACATGGCAGACTTATCTGAAAAATTTCATAATCCTATAGTTTGACTAAAATTTTCTACTCATTTTTAGAATAGGCTTGTGATAATTTCAGATTTTCATATAGATTACGAAATATTCTATTTATTTAATTTCGTTTTTTTGTACATAAAGGTGTGTAAACAATTATGATTCCATGAGAAAATACAAGTGCGGACTTAAAAGAATAAATAGTTCTTGTGTAAAAAATTTTAGAAGAAACAGTTAGAAGCAAGTTTAGCGTCTTGTTGTTGCGCTGGAGCACACGAAAATGTCCATTGTAAGGTTGCTGTAGTGTTTTCCTAACGAAGTCCCGCCGGAGGAAAACGTGTGATGAAGTTGAGAGCTCTCCATGGACGAACGTTGGACGCTTACCATGGTGCTTGGGGTGGCTGTGGTCGTAGAAGATTCATGTGGGCATGGGGCTTACCCACAAAGCTGGCAGGATCAAAGTTGGGTTTGCTTTTGTGGAGAAATTCTCGTGGAAGTTCCAGGGTCTTTCCAAAGACCATATTTGCTGAGGTACAACCGAGATCTTCCTTCAGAGACACACGGAAGCCAAGAATTGTTGGGAGATCATTTGTCCAGCGTTCAGTGGCGTGGCACTTTATTGTAGTTTTGAGTGGACGAGTGAAGTTTTTCGATCATCTCATTGTGATTTGAGGGTGGAAACTCGTTGTTTGGGTACGGTGTGTGCCAAGGAACTTCCTGAGGGTCCGGAACAATTAAGCTTCAAATTGACGACTCTGATCTGTAGACATTGGCAGGGTTTCCATATCGCGACCCCCAAGTGGTAAAGACCGTCTCGGCAACAGTCTCCGCTGTGATGTCCTTGAGAGGTTGTGCTTCAGGCCACCTGGTGAACCTATCAATCATTGTCATGCAATAACTGCACCCATTGGAGGAAGGAAGTGGACCAACTAAATCTAGGTGAACATGGTCGTATCGTTGAGAAGGTTCGGTGAAAGTTGATAGGGGTGATTTGGTGTGAAGGTGGATCTTCGATTTCTGGCAGGCTAAATAGTGTTTTGACCATTTGGCAGAATTGTGGAGGATATCGAGGGCCACACAAAACGGCTCTTCAACAAGTGAGTGGTCTGACGTGTACTTGGGTGTCCCAAGTTATGTAAGGCTGACAACACATTCCGACGGTGCTCCTTTGGAATGTATGATCGTGCCACTCCAGTTGAGAAATCGCATGTTATGCTTGGCATGGTTATGCTTGATATCCTAGACATGACATCAGCAGCTATATTCCTGGTCCCGGGGACATGCTGGATACTGGTAGTGAATTAGAACAAGAAATCAAGTTGGCGTGTTTCACGAGGAGAACATTTGTTGCTTTTTAGGCGAAAGGAAAAGGTCAGGGTTTTGTGGTCAGTGAACAAAGTGAATTCCCGACCTTCCAACATGTGTCGGAAATCCTTGACACTGGCACATGCATCCAGAAGTTCTTTATCAAAAGCCGAGTAGGAGAGTTCAGCTGGAGTCAATTTTCTGAAAAAGAATCCCAGAGGCTGCAGTTCTGCATCGACGATTTGGTGCAAGGCTCCTCCAATTGCGTAGTCCGAAGCGTCCACATGCAAATCAAGTGGAACTGAGGGTGCAGGATGAGCTAGAAGTGTCGCTTCGGCAAGTGCTTGTTTGCAAGTTTCGAAGGCTTCAGCAGCCTGAGGAGTTAAGGTGATCTGTCGGGCATCTTTCTTGCCACGAGAACCTTTTAGGATGTCGTGCAACAGGTGTTGGTGTTTCGCATCGTTGGGTATGAACCGTCTGTTAAAGTTGGTAAAACCCAAGAATTTTCTTAAGGCTGTGACGGTTTTCGGTAGTTTATACTGGAGTACTGCATTCACCTTTTCTGGAAGAGGTTTCAGACCTTGATGTGTGACAAGATGTCCCAGAAAAGTTAATTCGGCTACACCAAATTCATATTTCGAAACATTCAGCTTGAGACCATGGGATTTCAGTCGTTGAAAAATGGTCGTCAAGTGCTACTTATGTTCTTCAGAGCTATCAGAAAAGCAAAGGATGTCGTCCAAATAGACGTAGCAGAAGGGTAACCTTCTTAGAACCTCATGCATGAAACGCATAAAGGTCTGTGGGGCATTAACTAACCCGAAGCATAGGCGAGTATATTCGTATAACCCCCAAGGTTTGGTAACAGTAGTCTTGGTTATATCCTCTTCAGCAATCGAGATCTAGTGGAATACATGAAAGATATCCAGCTTTGAAAAAACCTATTTTCCATGTATAGTATGGGCGAAGTCGTGCAAGTGTGGTATGGGGTAACTGTCGAACTCCGTCACTGCATTTAGACGTCTGTAATATCCTACCGGTCGCATAATGGAATCTTATTTAGGGACAACAGGTAGAGGAGAAATCCAGGGGCTCTTTGATGGGCGAATGATGCCCTGGCAGTGAGGAATTCACACTGGGATTTGACTGCGTCATGCACCTTGGGATGTAGTCGCCTGGGATTTGATGTGATTGCAGGACCTTTTGTGATGTGATGGACCGTGTCGTGTGGAGTTTATCCTTCGAATGCAGTAGGATTTGTAATCACTTGGAAGTATCTCAGGATCTTTCCAAAGTCATTAACGGCTGCACAGATGGTGGTAACTGACGGCTGAGATGCAGACATCACTGAGCAGGATATATTTAGGGATGTTAGTTTTTTGATCAGTTTCTTTTGTTTGAGGTCGATCAACATATCAAAGTGGGTAAGGAAATCATCTCCTATGATTGGTGATGTAACATCAGCAACAATGAATATCCATAAGAATGGCTTTCTCAAACCAAGGTGGAGTTGTTTATTTACAAAGCTATATGCTGGAATTTTGGAATTAATAGCAGCATAAAGGACATAATTGGATTGTGACGATATTTTCTTGTTTGATGCTGGTGGGAGCACTGAGATCTCCGAGCCAGAGTCGACAGAGAACTTTAGTCCACTCTTACGGTCATGGATGAAGAGCCTGATGGTCTTGGTTGTAGCCTTCACCGTGCCAGCTATTGTGACGGGCCTAACAGGTTTTTTGAAAAACACAAGGTTGTATACAGTTCAAGACACGATCACCAAACTCTTATGGTAGAAACAAAGTTCCCTGTTGTTGTTGTTCGATCTGGGTTGTCTGTTCGAGTTCGATTGGCTGCGGGACGATCGTCGGGACGGATGTGTTTCGTGAGAAGTTGCGGCTTCTAGACAGCTCAGCGACCTGAAGGGATAGCTCTTCCAGCTTACTTGCTAAGATGTTCGTAGCTGAAGGTGTTGGCGGCTCAGTTGTGGTAGCACATACAGCTGTAGGGGACACGATCTCCACGACCTTGTATGCAATGATCGCCAGCTTGTCCAGCGAATCAGACGATGCTGAAAATACCGTCTGGATGTGGGGTGGCATCCACTGCAACCACAGGTTCTGCAGGAAGTCTTCTTGCAATTGCTTGCCAGCGAGGCCGTGCATCTTCCTGAGGAGATGACTTGGTATTTCGTCACCCAACTGGAGATCACGTTGCAGCTTCTGAATCTTTTGTTGATCAGACTCTGCGAATTCTGATATTAGGCGAGTGGAAAGGGCTTTGTACTTCTCCGCCAAGGAAGGATTGAAGACGAAGTCCACCACGTGCTCCAAGGTTTCTGCGTCGATGTTAGCCACTAACGCTGAGAATTTGGTGTCGTCGCTGCTGATGCCGTTATATGCGAATGAGTTGTCACACTGGGCAATCCAGAGGCGAAAGTTACTCCTCCAGAATGGTGGAAGACGCAGTGCGACGCGGGAGATCTGGGCCGACTCAGGCGATGAAACATTCCCAGCATCGTCAGTGTTGTCGTTTGGCATGTTGAAAACTGGCGCGTAGAAAAGAAGAAGAAACGTACCTCTAATTGAGGCACCGGAAATTCGTCACGCCTGCCGGGTTTGAAGAACCGCTTGGGGAAAGAAAATGTAACTCGCGCTACCTCGTGTAAAAAAAATTTTTTTTTCTTAGTGCATCGTAGATTGTTATCTCAGTAAATACCGTTATTAGATGTGTTGTTCATTCATATTAAGTTTATTAGGTTTCGTGATGTTCAAAATAACTCAACAAGGTTCAGTATCTAATGGATATTTTTAAGCGTACAACATCGATCGTATCAGCGAAGTGACTAAACATGGCGCTCAAAAATATGTTTTTTCAAGTACAGTTCAGTTTCCAGTTAATATTGAGATAAACAGTTAAAAGATATAAAAGTAAAATTACATAAAACTGAAATATAAATTACCAAAATAATTACAAAAATTAACAATGATTAATTTCTTTTGAATAAAATAAACTTAACATTTATTACTTATGGAAATAGAATTAATTTGTTTTCTTTATAACCCTGTCAGAGAGATCATTCAATCAATTTTGAGAAAGCTGTATGACAAGTGCCGCCATCTATTTGCAAAAATAACAGTAACTGTTGTCATTACATTACTTTCTCACCAGTAACTGAGTTACGATAATCAGATAATCATGGTAAGAGAGGTTGAATTATAGATATGTATTAAATACAATGTTATAAGTTCAATATTGTATTCTACTATGGACACTGTATTAAAATGTGATAAATACTATAAATTAAACATTATAATTTAGCATAAATGAGAATTAAATCAAAATATCCTTGCACATATATATATTAAACAAAAAATAATTTATATAACATAAAAAATGAAATTATATTGAATCTTATTCTCATATCAAGTATTACTAATATGCAAGAAATTTCAGGATCTATTAATTAACAAGATATATTGATAATATATTCACACAAGATATATTAATTAAAGATCAGGACATATTACTTAAATTTGACGCTAAAAAAATCTATATAGAATTGAAATACTATACACACAAAATATGCCATAAATCCATACATACAATATCTTCTAGTTTATATTTACATAGTCAATGTGTTATGCTTTGAATGACATGAAATAAAGAACACAAATGATTTTGTAATCGCATTATGTTGTGACATGTATAATGCATTAGGTAATAAAATTGGATAAATGTTTGTAATATTTGATGCTGTTATATGAGATAGAGAAAAGACCAAAAATCACACAATTAAACATAATTCCTACATAGAGAATTGTATCATGAAAATAATTTGTATATCGAAAGAATAATTTCAAAGAGAAATATAATATAATAAGAATAATTTGTATCTCTCTCATAAGAATAATTATATAATCATACTTAATTCAGAAGATAAAGTATATATGTTGATACAGGGGAAATTGCGAAAATTGAGATATATTGATGTAAATAAAGCAATAAAATTCAAACAATAAAAATGCATATTCATGTACTATTAAGGAAAATATTTTTTTAAGAAATAAACAAATGTTACACATAAAGAGGGGGTGAGAATCATAATCAATATATACATATACCTCAATATCTAAACTTTAATAAATGCCATATTTGATTTGTGTGCTTATTTATACAATATAATGTAATACTCATTATGTCTATCACTACATTCAATAGAATGAAGAGCATAAACTATATTTGCAATATTATATTATTTGACAAAATTTAAGGGTAACCAATAGAATATGATGAAATTATTTATTTTTATATATATTTACAACATAATTGCACACTGGATAAGTTTTGATGAAGAATATAATTGAGGTAAAGGTATAGAAATAAAATTTTTAATCTTTAAAACTTTCTGGTTGTTTCATTTTTTGACCACACCTAGAAGTTGTTTGATTATTAATTGGGAGATGTGGATCTCTGTGATCTGAATTCTCATCTGTTTGTTTAACTTGTGCCTGCTTGTTATCTTTGTCCATGACCAACAAATAGGCAGGTTTTAGACGGTCAATTGAGATATTTAAATTTTTCTCTTTCATTAACAAAGTGAAAAATTTATCAAAACGTTCAACTACCCTATATGGTCCTTGATAAGGTGGTTCAAGGGCCTTTCTTACTCTGTCTATTCTTAAAAAAACATGAAAACAAGACCTTAGATATTCATGTACAAATATTCTTTGCTGGTAGACACTACCTGACGGTACTGGTTTCAGATGTTCCATGAACTTCTATAAATGTGAGTCAAAGGTTTCTCGCTCCATTTTGATGGTAGGTGGGTCAAAGAATTCTCCTGGAAACTTGATGCTTGAACAATACACCATTTGTGCAATTAAGTGATTTGTATCTTTTTTAATGGCAGCTCTCAAAGCAAGTAATACTGTAGGTAGGGATTCAGGCCATCTTATGTTGTAATTTGGTTTTATAGCACCTTTCAGGATCATATGCTGTATCTCTATTTTTCCGTTTCATTGAGGGTAATATGAGGTAGTATGCGATACTTTAGCACCACATATAGCAGCAAGACATCTGAAAAATTGGGATTCGAAATGTCTTCCTCTATCTGTTATAATTTGAGCAGGGACACCAAACCTGCTAATCCAGTTTTTGTAGAAAATCCTACTAACTATTTCAGCCCTTATGTTAAGTAAGGGAATTGCTTTTATCTATGAAGAATACCGATCAATACAAGTTGGGCAGTATTCATTGCCTTCCGAAAGTGTTAGTGGGTCAATCAAATCTATGCGCACTACACTAAATCTTGAATCTGGAATTTGGTATTCTCCAAATTTTGACTTGGTGTGTCTGTTTACTTTACATTTCTGACATCTGATATATGTCTTTTCCAATGCTTCTACTAGCTTCGTCATATCTGGCGAAATGAATTTTCTGTCATTTGTTTGATGGTGCTTTTATCTCCAGGATGAGAAAAACCATGTATTTGTCGAAACATCTCTATTCGAAATTCCTCTGGAATGTAAGGTCTAATATTTGATGTTGAGATATCACACTATAGTGTCTTTCCTGATGGTAACGTTGATGGTTTAAGTTGTAAAGAAGGACTTTCCTGCATTAATTGATGTAATTCTTTATCATGCACTATCTTTTCAGCTATAGCATCATAGTCAATGATCGAGACAGATTTAATTCGTGATAAAGCATCAGCAACTACATTATGTTTGCCTTGAATATGTTGAACATTAGGGGAAAATTCAGAAATATATTGTAGTTGTCGTAGTTGCTTTGGTGATGCTTTTCCATTTATCTGTCGAAATGCAAACCTGAGAGGCTTGTGATCAATATAGATGGTGTAATCGTTGCCTTCTAACAGATGTTTGAAGTGTTTTACAGAAAGGTATATTTCCAGCAGTTCTTTGTCATAGGTACTATACTTTCTCTGTGAACATTCAGTTTTTCGGAGTAAAAAGCTATTGGCTTCCAACTCTTATTTTCATACTGTTGAAGTAATGACCTAACTGCAAATTCTGATGCATCTGTGGAAAGTGGTAAAGCCAATCTAGATCTTGGAAATGATAGAAGAGCAGCTTCAGCAAGGTCAGCTATCATACACTTTTTAAAGCTCTTTATTTTTTCATCAGTCCAAGGCCATTTTCTGCGGTCCTTCTTTCTTGCTCCTTTCAGCAGTTCACTCAGAGGTGCTTTGGAGCCGTCCGTCAATTGAAGAAAATATCCGTTGATCCAGACTCAATCAAATTCTTCAGATTTAAAAATTTGTGTGCTTTCTTCTGATGGATGACACCCCTCAGGGGGTTTACCTTCTTTAGGTAAACATGGGTGTCCCAATCCCGAGGTACCCCAGTGATTTGTCTTCCTCTTTATTTTCCTCTCTCCTCATTCATCTGCTTTACGTTCCTTTTCTCCCTTAGTTTGGTTGCCTCGTAAGAGTTTGAGGGCTGCCCTCGAGTAGCTTTCAACGCTCTGTTGATATTAGCTCCTCTTGGGGACTAAATAATCTACGTGTTTGCCGTGCGTGGAGACCCGTGTCCCTGGAAATGAGGGTCATGATATGTGAGGCCCTCAGAGACCAACACATTACTTTGTCCTCTGCTTCAGGTAAACGGGAGGTGTGTTGTGGTCATCAGCACATCAATCGGCTTTATGGATCAAGCGATCGGTGCATCTACTGGGTGGCTCGTTAAGGGTGGAAGCCACTTCAGGGATGTACTGTGAGCGTATAGGACCTGACTAGCACTGGTGCAGCTGGTCTGCATCCCCTTGTTGCACTCGGTGGTGGGTGGTGTCGTCGAGTCCCGAATTTTCCATTTTTAATATGGAACAAACACTTTTTTCTTCTCTCTCACAGGAGCACACATTGAATATAATTAAAGCAAGATTATACATTCTATAACGAAAAGAAGGTACTTTTCTTAATGTATCTCCTTTTCTAATCCAGATAGGTATTTCTGGCAATATCGGCGAAGTAAAGAGCATTCGGAAACTGCGTTCTGGAGATTCAATAGTAGAAGTTGCTTCAGAAGCACAAGCTGCTCTTATAAGAAACATGAAAATGTTCGTTAACCTTGAGGTGTCCGTTCAACGTCCTATTAATCTTAACTTTTCACGTGGTGTGGTATCCGCTAAGGATTTTCTAAACACGCCTGCGGATTAGATCTTAGAAAATCTCAAAGATCAAAAGGTCTGTGCATCACTATCAGACGGGAAGGGCAGATTATTAATATTAAACATCTCGTACTGACATTTGCGACGCCAGACTTAGCTCAGCATGTTACAGCAGCGTACATCCATCTATCCATTAGGCCATTTATTCCTAATCCTTTGCATTGTTTCTAGTGCCAGAGATTTGGTCATTCCAAAGCGGCTTGCAGGGGCAAACTGACTTTATCTCGCTGCGCAGCAGTTGGCTACGACAGTTTGTCTTTTACTGCAAACGAGAGGTGTGTCAACTGTAAGGGTGGCCACCCCTCTTACGCTAGAAGTTGTCCGATCTGGATACTGGAAAAAGAGATCACTACCACCAAAGTTAAGAATAATTGTTCCTATCCTGAGGCTAGATGGGCTGTTACAGCAAGCGCACATCAAGTAGGAGTCAGCTATGCGACTGTTGCAGCCAAATTCACCAGAACGGCTAGTACGCAAATGGATGCTCTTTCACTTCCAACAGTCAAATTGTCCCCTACATCTGAGAAAAGGCTAAAAACAACATACACAACCATTCCCCGTAGAAAAGCTCCGATTGGAAAATCGAAAGCCCTAAAAGCCTTAAAACTAAAATTTGTATAGGAGAGCAATTCTAGGCCCTCCATATCCACCCGTAAAGTCTTATCCCTGGAAGCTAATGCTGTATATCTACATCCCTTCGACGAAGATCTGTCACTCGAGGAGAAGTCAGATGACATGCCTTCCAGCTCCGGGAAAGGAGCTTTTCGAATTCAACAATAACTTCCTTTGTTTCTTGGAACTGCCATGGTTTGCATTCTCATCATGATGACATCATGTCTATAATTTCAGCCTACAACCCCGCATGTGTTGCACTTCAAGAATCATTCCTGAATAACTTTTCCATGCGTGGGTTTAAAAGCTTTAGAAAAGACTGTGGTGACGATTGTGTAATGTCTGGATATGTTTGCATATTAACATCCAACAACTATAAAAGCACTGCATAACCTTTAAATACTACACTACAAGCTGTAGCTAAACAAATTCATACAGCATGCTTGTTGACAGTCTGTAGTTTGTATTTGCCACCACACGATGTCATCCGCCAAGAGGAACTCGATACATTAATAGATCAGCTGCCAACACCATTTCTGTTGTTAGGTGACTTTAACGGCCATAGTTCTTTGTGGGGAAGTGATGATACAAATTCTCGCGGTAGGCAGATAGAGCAGTGTATTTCAGAAAACAGTCTCTGTTTGCTTAACACCGACGAGAAAACTTACTTTCACATACCCACAAGAACATTTCATTCTGTCGATCTAGCCATTAGTTCTCCCTCAATTCTGCCATTGTTAAATTTAAATGTAGGAAATGATGAGCATAATAGCGATCATGTTCCTCTCGTCATCTCCCAGACTAGAAGTAGTAGTTTAAGACAACGTCTGCCTACTTACGTGTACAGTCGGGCTGATTGGACGTTATTTACACAATTTGCAGTAATTGACAATGAAATGGTTTCAATCGATGATATTGATAATGCGTATCTAAAGTCACTGAAACAATTATAAATGCTGCTGATGCATCAATACCAAAAAGTCCCTCTGTACCATACCGGTGTTGTAAACCATGGTGGAATAATGAATATAAACAAACTTATAGAAAACAAAGGAAGTTATGGGAGTTATTTCGGAGGTACCCCACAACGGAGAATCTTATCGCCTTTAAGAGAGCAAAAGCATTAGCTCGCAGTGCTCGTCATCGAAGTAAGAAGGAGTCTTGGTCTCGCTATATTTCATCAATAACTTCTTCCACTTGCTGTAAGCAGTTGTGGAGAAAAGTGAAAGGAGCTAGTGGAATATATAAGGAATTCTCTATTCCTATCCTAAAATCCGGAGCTGCTGTATACTCTTCTCCTAAGGACATCGTTAACATCCTTGGTGAAACTTTTGCTAGTGTCTCAAGCAATGACTCTTATAGTCCTTCGTTCTTAAGGACAAAGAGTATTGCTGAGCGAATACCAATTCGTTTCAACCATGGACAAGCTTTGCCATACAACTTTGAATTTCGAATGTTGGAATTGAAGAGAGTTTTACAGCAGGTCTTGATGGGATCAGCCATCAAATGCATCGGTATTTAAGTCCAGATTCTCTGTTGAATTTGCTGTTTTTGTTCAATAGGATCTGGACTGAAAACAAGTTTTCCATAATTTTGGAGCGAAACAATAGTCATTCCGATCCTTAAGGCTGGTAAGGATCCTCCTGTTCCTACAAACTCTCGACCAATAGCTCTGACGAGTTGCTTATGTAAGACTCTTGAACGTATGGTCAACGCCCGTCTCGTATGTCTTAGAAAGAAACAAATATATACATATCAATCAGAGTGGCTTCCGTAAAGAAAGATCCACTATTGATAATATTACTTATTTGGAAACGCAGATCCGCAATGCTTTTGTGCGGAGGAATCATTTGGTTTCCATTTTCTTCGACATAAAGAAGGCTTACGACCGTACGTGGTGTTATGGAATTCTCCGTAAGATGTATGATTTTGGCTTTAGGGGTAATTTGCCGATATTTATACAAAACTTTTTACTTTTCCGTGGTTTTAAAGTTCGTATTGGTTCGTTTTTGTCCAATACTTTTAACCAACCTGAAAGTGTTCCTCAGGGAAGTATTTTAAACGTCACTCTTTTTAATCTTCATATCAGTTGCATTCTACATTAGCTTTCAACTTCTGTGCATGGTACCTTGTACGTTGACCTGCAAATATCTTGTGAAGGGTCTAATATGAATTTAATTGAGAGACAATTACAAACATCTGTTAATAAAATTGGTGCATGGTGTGCTGAGAATGGCCATACACTATCTCCTAGCAAGAGCAATTGTGTTCATTACTGCAGGAAGACTAGCCTCCACAATGATCCTGTTATTCGTATAAAAACCAACCTATACCAGTGGTCAGGGAAGTAAAATTCCTCGGAGTGATATTTGACCGTAAATTAACCTTTCTTCCGCATATATTATATCAACGGAAGAAGTGCGAGCGATCGCTCAATATCCTCAAGGTGCTTTCAAATACATCTTGGGGTGCTGATCGCATGTCATTCCTCCGAGTTTATCAATCACTAATTTTATCCGACATAGACTACAGTTGTGTTGTTTATGGATCCGCTAGGTCTTCTACTTTACGCATACTGGACACTGTCCATGATTCTTCTCTGAGAATATGTTCAGGCGCGTTCCGGACATCACCCGTCCAGAGTCTTTATGCAACATGCCAACATTTGCCTTTAGACCTGCCACGTAAGCAGCAGTCTCTCAATTATTATGCTAAAATCATGTCGACCCCTGATCATCCATTACGTTTTATGTTTCCTAATGCCTCTTTAAAACGACTTTATGATGCTCGACCATTGGGCATCCAACCTTTTCTCACAAGAGCCAAATCACATCTCTGGCTCACATACCTATTTGACGTTCGGATAGAAATTATTGACCAATTTCTCTATCCACCTTGGTATGAACCGGCAAAAACTTTCATTAATACCTTTGTTCAGTATAGAAAATCTGAAACAACACCTATTGTTTTTCAACAGTTATACTCTTCTCATCGCAAACATATAAATCTGTATTCAAAGATGGTTCTAAAACAGCAGGACATGTGGGCTGTGGGTTTTTTTTATAATACAGATTTTACTTACAGCCTAAATCCATCCTGCTCCATCTTTACTGCTGAAGAAACCGCTCTATACTACGTGCTTCAGCATGTGAATACTGATAACTATCATCAATATTGTGTCTACACTGACAGCATGAGTATTGTATAAGCTTTGAGAAACAATAGTTTTACCTGTCACCCTGTTGTGTCCAAGATTTTCAGTGCACTGGATTCCCTTGCTGGCAAGGGAAATGAAATCGTATTTTGTTGGATACCAAGCCACGTAAGCCTTGTTAGAAATGAGAGACCGGATGCAGCTGCCAAAACTGTATGAGGTACAGTTTTACCATCAGTTCCTCTCTCAGATGCGAGAAAAGGTATTAAAATGTTTATACATTCTCTATGGTAGGAATCATGGAACTTGCAGGAATCATGGAACTCTATGGTAGGAATCAGGAAATAGCAACAAACTACATACCATTTTTTCATCTCTCATCCTATTATCAGTTTTACTGTTACGAATTACTGATGCTTGATTGAATCGCCTTTGTATCGGACACACACGTAATACACACCGACATATACTTTTACATGAATTAAATTCTTGGTGTGATACGTGTGATGAACCATATACTATGTTTCATATTTTAATCTCATGTCCTTGTTTTAACGACTACAGTTTTAAATTTTTCAAAACAAACCTTTTAACCATGTTTGATTTTCTGGGGGAACCACCCCACAGAAACCTTTTTGCTTATGTGAGAGCAATAGGTTTTTTAAATTTTATATAGTTTATATTTATAAATTTTAAATTTGTATATATATTTGATTTATATTATTTCATATTCTATAATTAGATATATAGATTTTAAGATAATATGTACACTGATTTTTGTTTTTTAAAATTTTAATGTTGCTTGGGTTTTCAAAAAAAAAAATAATAAAAATAAATAAGTAAATAAAATGAAAAATATACTATTCCAAAACTTTATTCTTGGCCCAGCATGTCCATTTTTGGACCTTGTGCCATAAAACCCAACCAACCAATCTGATGGATGACAAAATTGTCATTAGTGTAGAACTTACGATTCAACAGAACAGCACAGATAAATGTGGCATTGGCATCTTTATTATTAGACGTCTTCCGAGAGAGTCCATTAATAAGTTGGAATTGAAATTTTACTCCCAACATCTTTACTTGTTTCAAATTGCGCGCTTGTGATTCTTCTCTATTTTTTTCCAAACACCATTTTATTTTAAAACAGTCATTTTTCCTCGTCTTCACTATTATGTAAGATTGAATAAAGTGGATTGGTGTCAGACTCCCGTAAATTGAAGTAAATATTAGTTGATCCAGATTGAATGAAATTCTTGAGATTTGAAAATTTTGTGTGCTGATGGACAAAATTGTCGTCATTAGCCTAGAACTTAAGATTCAACAGACACAGAACGTCTCAGATAAATGTGGATTTGATCAGGCACACAGAATTTTTTTTTCTGCAGGAATAAAACCATTCGTAAATCGTGTTCATTGCGTACTGGAACAACGTTGAACGTTTTGCTAAGCTTGTCCGCACGAAATCGCTTCTCTCTTTATTATCAATTGAAATGATGGTTCAATAACATTTGAATCGATAAACTTTGCAAGGTCCATGAATAAAGTGGAATGGATTCAAACGTCTGTTCGAAATGATTGTGTATGTGGCTCCGTGATTCAATTATTATATATTTCTTGAATATATATAATAATTGATATTATTTTTTTAATATGTATTTCTTGATACGATATTTATTTAAAAAATTAAGAAAATTCATTTAACTTTTTAAATACAAACGTTTAATGTATTCCGTTGATTCTTGTACAATAAACGAATTTCGCAACGAATCGGTTATGTGAAATGCGAGCATTTGAGGTTCTTCTTTAAGTTTTTTCAGAAAACATTTAAATTGCTTCAATTGTCAATTCTGATGTTGCTCTTTCCAAAAGTCTTTCTTATAATGTAAGCTTGAATAAAGTGAGTTGGTCTTGCAATCCGTAAATTCGAGAAAAATATATATCAGCTGGTCCAGATTCTGTCTGTCCGTGAATTAAAGAAAGCATAAGCTTGTCCGTTCGTAATAATAAAGTAACGATGAAATCGTTCGACTGAAGACTTGTGTGCGTGTAAAATTGCTTTGAGATTCATTTAACTTTCTTTATTGAAATCCGTGAGAAAAGAGAAGAGACAACAAAAAAGATTCGATCATCAAGAAATGTCGCTAATATCCCAGTGTGTCAATGAAAATGAAGCTCGAGCGAAATGCAGATTCATTTTAAAACCAAAGATTAAGAAATAGAAAAAAAAATTTTAAAAAATGAAAATTAAAATTTAATATTTTTAAAGTTCAATTAAAAAAAAAACTTTTTTTAAAGTCCAGGACCTGAATAATTAAGATTGAATGAAATGTGGACCTTTTTTATAAGTAAAGATTAGAAATTTCAAAAATTACAAAATTTGGAAAGATAAAAGAAAAAGTATAAAAAATTACAGCTGGTAAAACTTTATCTTTTTAATTTTATATCCACGATATTTAAGGATCTGAGACTTCCAGCCAGATGTATTTCGACTTGGCTTCAAACAAGACTTTGTTCCCAGTGTATAATATCAGATACGATTTAAAATATAATCGCCGAATTCATAATCGAATTATTTAGATGTAGAATTAACACATGAAACGAAAAGTATTAAACCAATATTATTTTCATTCGTATAAATAAAACATATTAATTTCTTATCGTAAATAATGTTGTTTCAAGAAGATTGACAAGTAAATTTATGTAACACATTTTAGCTCTTCATTACTCAAATTATTGACAAAATTTAATGTTTGAATAAAAACCTGAACGAGAAATTACTTGAATCTCCAGAATAAAGGGATAGGAAGATTTCCAATAAACTCGATGGAACATGACTAGGATAGCGAAGAACACTTGACGTCTTGTGGAATTCAAATGACCATTCCACTTGGAATACAATCCCTCAGGGGGCTTACCTTCTTTAGGTAAACACGGGTGTCACAATCCCGAGGTACCCTCTCCCTCTCTCTCTCTAGTGATCTGTCCTCCTCTTTCTTTTCCTCTCTCCTCTACCCTTTTTGCTTTTTCTTCCTTTTCTCCCTCATTGTGGTTGCCTCGAAAGAGGTTGAGGGCTCAACTTATGTAGCTTTCGCCGCTCTGTTGCTATTAGCTCCTCTTGGGGACTAAATCACCCACGTGTTTGCCGTGCGTGGAGACCCGTGTCCCTGGAAAGGAGGGTCCTGGTAATTGAGGCCCCCAGAGACCAACACATTACTTTGGCCTCTGCTTCAGGTAAACGGGAGGTGTGTTGTGGTCCTGAGCACATCAATCGGCTTTATGGATCAAGCGATCGGTACATCTACTGAGTGACTCGTTAAGAGTGGAGGTCACTTCAGGGATGTACTGTGAGCGTATAGGACCTGACTAGCACTGGTGCAGCTGGTCTGCATCCCCTTGTTGGACTCGGTGGTGGGTGGTGCCATCAGGTACCGAATTTTCCATTTTATTCATGGAATCAAATATTTCTATTCTCCCACGGGAGCACACTTTATCTATTATGAATGTACAATTTTATGTAGTTAAACGGAAAGAGGGTACTTTTGATACAGTATCCCCTTTCCTGATACAAAAACTATTAAAGGCACAATCGGTGATGTGAAGAGCATCAGAAAATTTCGTTCTGGAGACTTGATGGTAGAAGTTGCTTCAAAAACACAAGCAACATTGATTGAAAATATGAACATGTTAGCTACCCTTGAGGTGTCTGTCTCACCTCATATAAAACTTAACTTTTCTCATGGTGTGATATCCGCTAAGGATTTGCTTAATACGACTACGGGTGAAATATTAGAAAATCTAAAAGAACAAAAGGTCTGCGCTGTAAAACACATTACTCTAAGGAGAGATGATAAAGTTATTAATACTAAACATCTAATCCTGACATTTGCGATGCCAGACCTACCGTGGCATATTAAAGCTGCGTATATGCATCTATCCGTTAGGCCATTTATTCCAAATCCTTTGCGTTGTTTCCAGTGCCAGAGATTTGGTAACTCTAAAGCAGTTTTCAGGGGCAAACTGACTTGCGCTCGCTGCGCAGCAGTTGGCCACGATAGTTCGTCTTGTTCTGCAAAGGAGAGGTGTGTCAACTGTAAGGGTGACCATCCCTCCTACGCTAGAAGTTGTCCTATCTGGTTACTGGAAAATGAGATCACAACCACTAAAGTTAAAAATAATTGTACATATCCCGAGGCGAGACGAGCTGTTACAGCTCGTACACCTCAAGTAGGAGTTAACTATGCAACTATCGCCGCAAAAGTTACCAGAACGATTAGTACACAAACGGATGCTCTCTTACTTCCGATTGTTAAATTTTCCCCTACATCTGTACAGAGGCCAAAATCAACCTAAACAACAACTCCCCGTAGAAAAACCCCGATTGCTAAATCATAAGCCGTAAAAGCTTTAAAACTAAAATCTGCAAAAGAGGGCATTGTTAGGCCCTCCATATCCACCCGTAAAGCCTTCAACCTGGAGGCTGACGCCATATATCTACATCCCTCGGACGAAGATCTATCACTCGAGGAGATTTCAGATGACATGCCTTCCAGTTCCGGGAAAGGAGCTTTTCAAATTCAACAATAACTTCCTTTGTTTCTTGGAACTGCCATGGTTTGCGTTCTCATCATGATGACATCAACTCTATAATTTCAGCCTACAACCCCACATGTATTGCACTTCAGGAAAATTCCTGAAGTCAAGCAATAACTTTTCCATGCGTGGGTTTAAAAGCTTTATAAAAGACTGTGGTAATGATGGTGCAGTGTCTGGAGGTGTTTGCATATTACCATCCAACAACTCTCCCAGCACTGCCCAACTTTTAAATACTACACTGCAGGCTGTAGCTGTGCGAATTCACACATCATGCTTGTTGACAGTCTGTAGTTTGTATTTGCCTCCACACGATGTCATCCACCAAGAGGAACTCGATTCATTAATAGATCAGCTGTCAACACCATTTTTGCTGTTAGGTGACTTTAACGGCCATAATTATTTGTGGGGAAGTGATGATACAAATTCTCGCGGTAGGCTGATAGAGCAGTTTATTTCAGTAAACAGTCTCTGTTTGCTTAATACCGACGAGAAAACTTACTTTCACATACCCATAAGAACATTTCATTCTGTCGATCTAGCCATTAGTTCTCCCTCACTTCTGCCATCGTTAAATTTAAATGTAGGAAATGATGAGCATAATTGCGATCATTTTCTTCTCGTCATCTCCCAGACTGGAGATAGTAGTGTATGACAATGCTTACCTACTTACGTGTACAGTTTGGCAGATTTGACGTTATTTACACAATCGGCAGTTGTCGATGGTAAAATGGTTTCAATCGAAGATATTGATATTGCCGTTAGTAAAGTTACTGAAACAATTAAGAATGCAGCTGATGCATCATTACCAAAGAGTTCCTCTATACCACGCAGGCGTTGCAAACTTGATGGAATGATGAATGTCAAAACACATATAAGAAGCAGAGAAAGTTATGGGGGCTATTCAGAAGATACCCCACAATGGATAATCTTATCGCCTTTAAGAGAGCAAAAGCATTAGCTCGCAGAGCTCGTCGTCGAAGTCAAAAGGAATCTTGGTCTCGCTATGTATCATCAATAACTTCTTTCACATCCAGTAAGCAGTTGTGGAGAAGAGTGAAAGCAGCCAATGGAATATATAAGGAATTCTCTATTCCTAATCTAATATCCGGAGCGGCTGTACACTCTGCTCCTAAGGACATCGCTAACGTCCTTGGTGAAACCTTTGCTAGCGTTTCAAGCAACGACTCTTATAGTCCTTCGTTCTTAAGGACAAATAGTCATGCTGAGGGAACACCAATTTGTTTCAACCATGGACAAGCTTTGCCTTACAACTTTGAGTTTCGGATGCTGGAATTGAAGAGAGCATTACAGCAGGCCCATGATACTAGCGCAGGACCAGATGGAATCAGATATCAAATGCTTCGCCATTTAAGTCCAGAATCCATGTAGAACTTGCTGTTTTTGTTTAATAGGATCTGGACTAAGAACCAATTTCCATAACTTTGGAGCGAAGCAATAGTGATTCCGATCCTAATAAGGATCCTTCTGCTCCTTCAAGTTATCGACCAATTGCTCTGACGAGTTGCTTATGTAAGACTCTCGAACGTATGGTCAACGCTCGTCTCATCTATGTCTTAGAAACAAATAAATGTATCCATATAAATCAGAGTGGCTTCCGTAAAGGAAGATCCACTCTTGATAATATTACTTATCTGGAAACGCAGATCCGCAATGCCTTTGTGTGGAGGAATCATCTCGTTTTCATTTTCTTCGACATAAAGAAGGCTTACGACCGTACGTGGCATTATAGAATTCTCCGTCAAATGTATGATTTTGGAGTTAGGGGTAATTTGCCAATATTTATTGAAAACGTTTTACGCTCCCGTGGTTTTAAAGTTCGTATTGGTTCTGTTTTATCCAATACTTTTATTCAGGCCGAGGGTGTGCCCCAAAGCTCAATTTTAAGTGTCACTCTTTTTAATCTTTTCATGAGTTGCATTCTTCATCAAATTTCACCTCCTGTTTATGGTACGCTTTATGTTGATGACCTGCAAATACCATGTGAGGGTTCTAACATGCGTTTAATTGAGAGACAACTACAAACAACTGTTAACAAACTTGCTGCATGGTGTGCTGAGAATGGCCACACATTGTCTCCTAGCAAGAGTAATTTTGTCCATTTATGCAAGAAGAGCAGCCTACATAATGATCCTACTATCAGTATTAATAATACACCTATCCCTGTTGTCAACGAGATAAAATTTCTGGGAATAACTTTTGACAGAAAATTAAATTTTCTTCCGCATGTTCTTCATTTGCGGAAGAAGTGCGAGCGATCGCTTAATATCCTCAAGGTGCTTTCTAATACATCTTGGGGTGCTGATCGCACGGCACTACTTCGTGTCTACCAGTCATTAATTTTATCTCGTATTGACTATGGGTGTGCTGTGTGTGGATCTGCTAGGTCTTCCGTTCTACGCAGATTTTATACAATAAATCACTCTGCTTTGAGAATATGCTTAGGCGCATTCCGCACATCACCCGTCTAGAGTCTATATGCAATCTGCCAACAACTGCCTTTAGACCTGAGACGAATGCAGCTATCTCTCAATTATGCAAAAATTATGTCTGACCCTCATCATCCATTAAGATCCATGACTGCTACTCCTGCATTAATAAGGCTTTATGACGCACGTTCATACAGCATTCCACCTTTTCTCACTCGGACAAAGTCCAACTTATTATATTCAGACCTATGTGATGTCCGTTTTGACAAAACAGACCTTCTTCTACACCCACCTTGGTATGATCCACAGATTAAAATCATCAATGCTTTTGCTCTTTATAGGAAATCAGACACAACAACTACTGTTTTCCAGCAGCTATATGCCTCACATCGCTGTCAGTACGTCACGTACACACCAGTTTTCACAGATGGATCAAAATCTGCAGGATATGTTGGATGTGCTGTAATTATTGAAAATAAAACTCTTAGTTACAGCCTCCATCCATCCTGTTCCCTCTTCTCTCTTGAAACAACTTCTATTTACCAAGCTCTTCAGCAGATGAATACATGTGAAACTCGTAAATACGTATATACACTGACAGTTTGAGTGTGCTGGAAGCTTTGCGGAACAGTAGTTTAAACTGTCATCCTGTTGTGTCTAGAATTTTCCGAGCATTAGATTTCCTTGCTGGCAAGGGATATGACATTATTTTCTGCTGGATCCCATTATTTCTGCTGGATAAAGATTTAAATAATGTTTACCAAAATTATTCATAATGATACTAGATTTTTTCTGAATTCTTTTGTGATTACACTTATTTCAAAGAAAATAACTTTTGAAACATAGAATTTACTAGAAATAAATTTCATTTTGTTTTTTCAAATGAAAAATATATAATACATCTTTTAACTACAAATAGTGTATATGTTTCAGTGACATGATAAAGAGCTTATTGACATAAAATATCTAATAAAATAAAAAATAATTGTTACTTTGATTATGTATAATAACCGACCATAGTTCATAACATCCACTAAACTCGATAAATTAAGGTACCCGAACACGTTCGGAAGAATTTTTTCGGAGAATTCAAATCACAGTGGCTCTTTTTTACGTTTGTTGCAGTAGATATTTTAATACTGGGGTATTAGGTTTTGGGCGTTGTATTTAGCAACACACTTTATAAATAACAAAATAAATTAAGAAAAGTCTACAAATTAAGTGGAACAGAATCAGATGGATTCAAAACACTATCGTTAACAGGCGAGCGGCTCGAGCGAAGTGAGTTTTTATTTATTTATTACATTACATATATTCAAACTTGAATGCTTGATTCTTGAGATCCGCTTGTAAGTCTTCGTAGATAATAGGACAAATAGCACAATGACAGATGTAGTAACCACAGAATATTACGAAGAAAACACCAGGGCCATGGTGGGAATCGAACCCACACTCCTACGCTCTCAAGCGATTAGCGGAGTGATGCTTTGACCACTCAGCCATGGAGTGCCCTGCGAAGTGAGTCTTCGGTACAAGTTTTATGAGGTAAACAGTCTGTCGATCGGGGTTGAGTTGTACATCACTGCAATGTAATAGCACAAATTATATACATGGTGTAAAAAATGTTGAAAACACATAATGTTCAAAATAACTGGAAGTAAGTGAAGCCTAGATTGTTATCTCAGTAAATACCGTTATTAGATGTGTTGTTCATTAGTATTAAGTTTATTAGGTTGCGTGATGTTCAAAATAAATCAACAAAGATTAGCATCTAATGGATATTTTATTAAGCGTACAGCATTGATTGTATCAGCGAAGCGACTAAACATGCCGCTCAAAAACAACATGTTTTTTTCAAGTACAGTTCGGTTTCCAGTTAATATTGAGATAAACAGTTAAAAGATATAAAAGTTAAATTACATAAGACTGAAGTTTTTTTAAAAAAATATGACTTGATTGAAAAAAAAATTAATCCATTGAAAATGGCAAACACAATACAGAAAAGAGTCTGGGTTAACATTTAAAGGAATACAAGAGAAAAAATTAATAATGTTTCAAGCAGACATGATGCTGGATTTCAAAGAGATGGGTCCTGGCTTCCCAGTAAAGGTGACACAGGTCGTTCCTCAACTGGGCATCGTTGCTTAGTCCTTTACATGAAATAAGATGCACCATTCAGGGTGCCTTCACCACAAATATGACAGTCCTTAGAGTTGAGTAAAACCTAGTCTTTGTAATTGTTCTGCTAGCCAGTCGTGTTCTGTTTTCATTCTGAAAGAAGCCACCGCTTCCTTTCTAGGTTTTTGGCAGAATTTAGGCCAGTCTTTTTGAATGTCTTCCTATGCTTTTCCTCTAGAACGATCAAGAAGAATGTCATTCTGAAGTTCCTGTACTTTTCTCTGTGCTACTTTGTTTAGGGTTTCAGTGGGTATCGGTAAGCGCTCCTGTGGGACTTCGGTGCCGATTTTGGCAAGGGCGTCTGCTTTCTCGTTTCCGTTGATTACCACATGTGAGGGAATCCACTAGAATACTATGACTTTATTCAAGCTGTAGAAAGTCCAAATACTACTTCGAATCTTTGAGGTGGTTGGAGATTCTTTGCTCTGATTACCAGTAAAACCCTGGATGGGGGAGCTTGAGTCAACCAGTATCACAGCCTTCGAGAAAAAGTCCTTATGAAAGTTCAGTCAATTGCCGCAAATTCGGCATCATAATTTGACATGAATCTTCCCACTGGAGCTGATCTGAAAAAGAGATCACAGAAAACTCCGACACCTGATGTACTTCCAATTTGCGAACCATCAGTGTAGATCTTAGTCCACTGAGAAGAGGGGAAATTTTCGTTTATAGTACAAAGAGACAGGGCTTTTAGGATATCGTAAGGAGTTTCCTTCTTTCCATGGTTCAAATCTGGGAGATGATGTTCAATATGCATGAAGATCAGCTGGTTTCTAAGGCCATAAAAGACGGTGTTGCTGACTGAGACGTCCAGTTCTTCGAGGATACGGTCACAAGTTTCTATTGGTGATATTTGTGTTTTCATTTTCTTTCAACTATTCTTCAAACTATTTTTATATGTATGCATCCATTTGGCACGATTCGAGCATTTCATTTTGACATGGATTAACACGGAATGTTTCATAATTTCTTAGAAAATGGAATTATTGTTCGTATATAACTGTAATGTTTCTATTGGAGTTGTTCTCACTGCCCTAGTTATTATTCTAAGGATTATTTTTGTCGATGGAATAAATGCTTCTTTTTTTTTTTCAAGATATCCCAGAGTCATTATTGACAATTTCGGTCTTCAATTTAAATATCGCGTAGACATTTCGGCCCATAATTTTCGTATGTTATATTGAAAGAATACCATTTTTTACCACATCGAGAAATCGAATTAGGAATTATTTAAATTAAAAACGAAACGTAATATAAGTGGAATAAAACTGAAATATAAATTACTACAATTATTACAAAAATTAACAATGATTAATTACTTTTGAATAAAATAAACTTAACATTTATTACTTAAGGAATTGAATTTGTTTATTTTATAACCCTGTCAGAGAGAGAGAGAGAGAGAGAGAATGAGAGGGAGAACATTCAATCAATTTTGAAAAAACTGTTTGACAGGTGCTGCCATCTAGTGGCAAAAATAACAATAACTGTTGTCCTTACATTACTCCCTCACCAGTAACTGAGTTACGATAGACAGATAGATAATCATGGTAAGAGAAGTTGAATTATAGATATATATTAAATACAATGTTATAAGTTCAATATTGTATTCTACTATGGACACTGTATTAAAGTGATAAATACTATAAATGAAACATTATAATTTATAGTATAAATGAGAATTAAATCAAAATATCCTTGCACATATATATATTAAACAAAAAATAATTTACATAATATAAAAAATGAAATTATACTGAATCTTATTCTCATATCAAGTATTACTAATATGCAAGAAATTTCAGGATCTATTAATTAACAAGATATATTGATAATATTTTCACACATGATATATTAATTAAAGATCAGGACATATTACATAAATTTGATGCTGAAAAAAATCTATATACAATTGTGTGTGTGTGTGAAATACTATACACACAAAATATGCCATAAATCAATACATACAATATCTTCTAGTTTATATTTACATAGTCAATGTGTTATGCTTTCAATAACATGAAATAAAGAACACAAATTATATTGTAATCAATAATGTTGTGACACGTATAATGCATTAGGTAATAAAATTGGATAAATGTTTATAATATTTGATGCTGTTATATGAGAGAGAATACCCAAAATCACACAATTAAACATAATTCCTACATAGAGAAATGTATCATGAAAATAATTTGTATATCGAAAGAATAATTTCAAAGAGAAATATAATATAATAAGAATAATTTGTATCTCTCTCATAAGAATAATTATATAATCATACTTAATTCAGAAGATAAAGTATATATGTTGATACAGGAGAAATTCCGAAAATTGAGATATATTGATGTAAATAAAGCAATAAAATTCAAACAATAAAAATGCATATTCATGTACTATTAATGAAAATATTTTTTTAAGAAATAAACAAATGTTACACATAAAGAGGGGGTGAGAATCATAATCAATATATGTTGTTGTTGTTGCTGATCCCTGTTGTCTAGCAGCGATAGACTAAGTCTATGATATTGTATACTCTCAGGAAATCAATGACCAATAATGGTCGCTCCAGAAGATCTTCTTTATCGAGTCCCAAGCACTCAAGGATATGATCCGGAGTGGCTTGGCTTTTGAAATACTTAGCGCAAATTGGAAATTTCTTTTCTTTGTTGTTAAATGCCAATGATCTTAGGTGGCCACTTCGAAAACGAGTTATTGTAGTTTGTTCCAGTCTGCTGCACCGGAGGGATAGAGATCCGCCAGGACGATTACCCTGGTACCAATGGTGCACGGGGGAATGGCAAATGCAGACCGAACAAGGCCTTTCTGTCTAGAGTATAGTTCAGAATAGGTAAGAGACGCCGGAGTAAGCAAAGGCTCGTCAGTACCTCTTTTTGCTAGGGCATCAGCCAATTCGTTACCCGCAATGTCTACTAAGGGAAGGGATCCACTGTAAGTGAATCTCACGAGATAAGGAGAGTCGTCTAAGCTTGTCCAAGATAGCTACTCCTGTATTATCACGGACTCTGTGCCAGTTAGTAAGATGCTGGATGGCGCTCCGGCTGTCCGACAAAATCCAAATTTCCTCATTCCCAGGGAGAGAAAGAACCGTATCAAGACCCACATTAATTGCAATAAGTTCACTGCGAAAGACGGAACAACCGTCGGGGTTTCTGATTGAGATTTGGTGGGATTCGTTTTGATACTTAATAAATACCCCACTACCGGAACAAGTTCTGTCATTTCTGCTACCATCCGTGTAAATAAGCACAGCTTCATCATGGATATTGTTGATCAACTCAAGAGCAAGTTGCCTTAAATACTCAGGAAGATCTGAAGACTTGTTAACCTCGATAGGAAGATTAGGGTGAAAATATACCCCGTTAAGACCCTCAGATGGGTCAATGCATGGGTTCAAGGAATGCGACTCTACAGTATTAGAGATAACATTATCACTGGCTATCTGACTAAGGGGACTTTTTCTTTTTAGTCTCTGGTTATTATTCCAGCCCCTGAGAAAGTCCGAGGTTCGATTTTGGGAGCCATAACAAAAGAGTTTATTAAAATACTTCACAAGATTTGAGTCTCTTCTGTGACTGAGTGGTAGCAAATTCGCCTCGTATAGAACAATGTCGTTAGGACAACTGTTTCGAAGACCAGTAATAATCCGAGCTGCGCTCAGTTGAACTCGCTCAAGCTTCTGAAGGCTAGTCTTAGAGGCACAGCAGTAAACTGGGAAGCCATACTCCAGGATGGGTCTTAAGAGCGCGATGTAAGTATTTCTAAGCGTAAATGCTTCTGCTCCCCAGTCGCGTCCAGATATATATTTCAGGAATCAATATATACATACACATACCTCAATATCCAAACTTTATTAAATGCCATATTTGATTTGTGTGCTTGTTTATACAATATAATGTAGTACTCATTATGTCTATCACTACATTCAATAGAATGAAGAGCATAAACTATATTTGCAATATTATATTATTTGACAAAATTTAAAGGTAACCAATATAATATGGTGAAATTATTTATTTTTATATATATTCACAACATAATTGCACACTGGAGAAGTTTTGATGCAGAATATAATTGAGGTAAAGGTATAGAAATAAAATTTTTAATCTTTAAAACTTTCTGGCTGTTTCATTTTTTGACCACACCTGGAAGTTGTTTGATTATTAATTGGGAGATGTGGATCTCTGTGATCTGAATTCTCATCTGTTTGTTTAACTTGTGCCTGCTTGTTATCTTTGTCCATGACCAACAAATAGGCAGGTTTTAGACGGTCAATTGAGATGTTTACATTTTTCTCTTTCATTAACAAAGTGAAAAATTTATCAAAACGTTCAACTACCCTATATGGTCCTTGATAAGGTGGTTCGAGAGCCTTTCTTACTCTGTTTATTCTTACAAAAACATGAAAACAAGATCTTAGATCTTCATGTGCAAATATTCTTTGCTGCTTGGCACTACCTGACGGTACTTATTTCAGATGCCCCATGAACTTCTGTAACTGTGAGGCAAAGGTTTCTCGCTCCATTTTGATGGTAGGTGGGTCAAAGAATTCTCCTGGTAACTTGATGCTTGAACCATACACCATTTGTGCAATTAAGTGGTTTGTATCTTTTCTAATGGCAGCTCTCAAACCAAGTAATACTGTAGGTAGGGATTCAGGCCATCTTATGTTGTAATTTGGTTTTATAGCACCATTCAGGATCATATGCTGTTTCTCTTTTTTTCCGTTTCATTGAGGGTGATATGAGGTAGTATGCGATACTTTAGCACCACATATAGCAGCAAGACATCTGAAAAATTGTGATTCGAAATGTCTTCCTCTATCTGTTATAATTTGAGCCGGGACACCAAACCTGCTAATCCAGTTTTTGTAGAAAACCCTACTAACTATTTCAGCCCTTATGTCAGGTAAGTAATCTGCTTCTATCCATGAATAATACCGATCATTACAAGTTGGGCAGTATTCATTGCCTTCCGAAAGTGTTAGTGGGCCAATCAAATCTATGCGTACAACACTAAATCTTGAATCTGGAATTTGGTATTCTCCAAATTTTGACTTGGTGTGTCTGTTTACTTTACATTTCTGACATCTGATATATGTCTTTTCCAATGCTTCTACTAGCTTTGTCATATCTGGCGAAATGAATTTTCTGTCATCTGTTTGATGGTGCTTTTATCTCCAGGATGAGAAAAACCATGTATTTGTCGAAACATCTCTATTCGAAATTCCTCTGGAATGTAAGGTCTAATATTTGATGTTGAGATATCACACTATAGTGTCTTTCCTGATGGTAACGTTGATGGTTTAAGTTGTAAAGAGGGACTTTCCTGCATTAATTGTTGTAATTCTTTATCATGCACTATCTTTTCTGCTATAGCATCATAGTCAATGATCGAGACAGATTTAATTCGTGATAAAGCATCAGCAACTACATTATGTTTGCCTTGAATATGTTGAACATTAGGGAAAAATTCAGAAATATATTGTAGTTGTCGTAGCTGCCTTGGTGATGCTTTTCCATTTATCTGTCGAAATGCAAACGTGAAAGGCTTGTGATCAGTATAGATGGTGAAATCGTTGCCTTCTAACAGATGTTTTAAGTGTTTTACAGAAAGGTATATTCCCAACATAGTTCTCTGTCATAGGTACTATACTTTCTCTGTGAACATTCAGTTTTTCGGAGTAAAAAGCTATTGGCTTCCAGCTCGTATTTTCATACTGTTGAAGTAATGACCTAACTGCAAATTCTGATGCATCAGTGCAAAGTGGTAAAGCCAATCTAGATCTTGGAAATGATAGAAGAGCAGCTTCAGCAAGGTCAGCTATCATACATTTTTTAAAGCTCTTTATTTATTCATCAGTCCAAGGCTATTTTCTGCAGTCCTTCTTTCTTGCTCCTTTCAGCAGTTCAAGCAGAGGTTCTTGGGAGCCGTCCGTCAATTGAAGAAAATATCCGTTGATCCAGATTAAAGGATATTCTTCAGATTTAAAAATTTGTTTGCTTTCTTCTGATGGATGACAAAACTGTCATTAGCGTAGAACTTATGATTCACCAGAACAGCTTAGATAAATGTGGCATTGAATTCGATCAGCAAATTTTCTTCACGGCGAAGGAATAAAGCCATTCATTTCATTTTCATTTCAAACAGGAACAACGTCTCGCGATTTGCTTGTCCGTTCGAGATTGCTTGTCTCTTTATTATCGTCTTCTAAATGACGTTCCACTTGAAATAGATGGAATTTGCAAGTTCCATGAATAAAACGATTCAAGCGTCTGATCAAAATGACTTGTTTCGAGTGACTTTTCTTGAATAATTTAAAGTACAGGGCAATGTATTCCGTTGATTTTTTAACATCTACAATAAACGAAGTTTTAGAACATTTCGATTATTTGTGGAATGAATAATGTGCGTGCATTCTTCTTTCTTTAATATTCTAGCATAGATTCTTCTTTAATTTTCTTTAGAGAACATTTAAATTGATATGATTATTTTTTTCTGATGTTGTCATTTCCGACTGTATTGTAAGTTTTCGAATTATAATGAAAGCTTGAATAAAGTTAGTTGGTCTTGCCATCCGTAAATTCAAGTAATATATCAGCTGGTCCAGATTCCGACTGTCTGTGAATTAAAGAAAATATCAGCTTGTAACTCCGTAAATAAAGTAAAGTGTTGAGATCACTCGATTGAAAACTTGTAACTGGCTGTATTGAAATAATGAGACAGTGAAAAACGAGAAGAAATAAGTGACAAAAAAATTTCGATCAACAAGAAATGTCGCTAATTTTCCAGTGCTTCAATGAAAATGAAGCTCGAACGAAATGCAGATTTGTTTTAAAACCAAAGATTAAGAAATAGAAAGGAAAAAAAAATTAAATATGAAAAATAAAATTTGATTTTTTTGCAGTCCAAGTTTGAAAAAAAAATTTAATGTCCAGGACCTGAATAATGAAGATCGAAAGAAATATGGACCATTTTTATAAGTAAAAATAAGAAATTGAAAAAAATACAAAATTTGGAAAGATAAAAGAAAAAGTATGAAACATTACATCTGTGGTAAAACTTTATATATTTTTTTATCTTATATTATCGGGGATTTCAGTCCATGCAGCTTCAACACTATGCCACATTTCATTGACAGTAGTGTATGGTGAGTGATGGCGTGCCAATCGCTCTGCAACCATTGGCCACACGTTCTCAAATGGTGACAGATCAAGAGAACGTGCTGGCCAGGGCAACAGTAGAACCTGTTCTGTATCAAAGAAGTTCAGAACAGTACGGGCAACATACGGTCGTGCATTATCCTGTTGAAACAAAGCATTAGGGAGGTCTCGAAGATAGGGCAGAGCCACGGGCCTTAACACATCGGAAATGTAATGATTGCTGTTCAAAGTGCCGGTAATGCGAACAAGAGGTGATCGAGACGTGTATCCAATGGCACCCCATACCATCACTCCAGCAGATGGGACAGTATGGTGATGTCCAATGCAAGCTGACAATGCGCGTTCTCCACGATGCCTCCAAACACGGGTGCGGCCATCATGGTCCTGTAAACAGAACCGAGATTCATCTGTATAGATGACGTGTTGCCATTCCCGAGTTCAGGTTCGTCGCTGATCACACCATTGAAGGCGCTCCTGTCGGTGACGCAGCGTCAATGGTAGCCGAAGCCATGGTCGCCGTGTAGACAATCCATGCTGCTGCAAACGTCGTCGAACTGTTCGAGCAGAAACTTGTTGCCTTGCAAATGACTCCATTTCTCGACTCAGGGTTCGTGACATGGCTGTACGATCAATTTTGATCATGCGGATAAGATGTCTGTCTTCTTTGCTGTTAGTGATGGGGGGTCGCTGAGACCGTGCATGACGTTCCGTATAATTGTCCTGAACCCATCGATTACATATTCTGCTAACAGTCATGGGGTCTCGACCGACGCGAGCAGCAATATTGCGGTACGATTAACGACAATCCCGGTAAGCTATAATCCTTCCTCGATCAAAGTCAGACACGTTCTGATTGGCATTTCTTCTTCTTACACGAGGCATTACAACAACTTTCTTTGCCGAAAACAACGTTGAAATGGAAATTGAGTATGAGAAAACTGCTGTCAAATCTCTGGTTTAATACACATTGTAAATGTCGCTACTGTCGCCTGCTTTGTATGAATGCGCTGAAAATGTAATCATTTGCATATCACAGCAAGTTCTATCTGTCACTACCTGTCATGCAAATTTCACGTGTTTGGTGTGCCGCTTTCCTGATGTAGCAATTTTAATGGCCAGTAGTGTATATATATATATATATATATATATATATATATATATATATATATATATATATATATATATATATATATATATATATATATATATATATGGTGATTCTAATTTTTACAAATTGCGAGGGGTGAAGGGTTGATAATATCCATTCGTACAAGCATAGGAATATATGGTTGCAGTCCACTTTTAGAATCAGAAAAGAGGACAGTAGAAATTTATCAAGAATCTATCAAGAATTTACCATATGCAAATTTTCACAGAACAGAAGCAGCATTTTGCTCTTATTGATTACCGGAGAAATCCAATCAGAGTAGATGTTGCCCTTTAAAAATAGCCCAACATCATTTTGCTTCACGTATTATATGGATTATATCTTCCGAAAATTTTCGTGAGTGCTATGGTGACCAACATGTACAAATAATTGGCTCTGCTATGCACCACAAACAGTGTGAAGTAAAAGGGAATGGATGCGAAGATCGAAGGTTGTAAGAAGAGCCTATTCCGACTCATCGAATTCCAAGTTTTCCTTTCTTTTCTAGTGTTGAACGACGACTCCGAGTAAACGGTTCCTTTGCCATCTCATACAGCAATACAGGACGTTCACAAAATTCACAGAATTCATAAATAGAAGACCGAGTTTTGACTAGATTTGAAGTACTTCCTTACACAAGTAATTGAGCGGTAGCTTACGAAATGGGTATTTCTCAAATAGCATGGTGGCGTATTTTTCATAAGGAGCGCATCCACATTCATCCCATGCAAAAATTGCAATCTTTTCAGACAGAGGATTATCCTTGCCGGGCAGACTGTGCAGTGGATGCTGAGGATGAGGAAAAAAACAATTCACGAACTCCCGTAATAGTATTTCAGAGCACAACCAATCAAAACATTTTATCAGATTCTAGAATTGGGATAGTATATTTTTTTTAATCTTTGCATTTGTCAGATGAAGTCTACAAAAATTTTAGAAATTAAATTCCGATGAAATAATTTTATAATAAGTTTACAACATTCCGCTACACATATAATAAGCAAATATCTAACAAAGTATATTATAATTTCTAGGAATAAATAGGCAATAGAGGTACATTAGGGCCATTACTAATTCTATATGTCTTATAGCGATTAAGTGAATTCGATGTGGATTTTACATGGATTAGGTATAAAAACTTGTATTTTCTGATCACGGGTACGACGATTTCTGTCAATCAGGCCATGACATTTTAAAAATTATGCTAAATGAAGATTCTGATGTCCAATTCTGATTTCAATCATTCAACAATTTCCTTGAGATTATCATTATGTTATTTTTTACTTATAAGTATGCTTAAAAGTAAATATTTTGTGTTTCATTTTTCTATCCAAAATTTTGGAAAACTTGGGAGGACAAGAAAGATGTAAATTGTGATTTATTAATGTTTACTAGTTTATTTTGTAACGCGTAATTGAATACTTGTTTAAGATTCTGTTTCAAAGTGCTACAACTAATGGTACTTAATGGTTCAACTAACTGGTATTTTTTACTTTAATAGCATAATATGTGATTTTACAGGAGCTTATAAGTAAGTTTTATGAAACATTTAATGTTAAATTTTAGAACAATAATTTAATAGTATATTATTCATAAAGGAAAAATGAGCAATAAAAAGCGTATTTCAAAAACGAAATGAAAATATGTTAAGGAAGAAAGATTTAGATATTAATGTGGAATAGTCTTCAAGCCTTTTTTGTAAAATATATTTAAGGCTTATTTAAGATATATTTAGAAGGTCATTATTAATTGGTAATTTTTACTCCAACAAATCCAGTGTACAATACATGGCTTTACAGCAGTTTTATGAAAACAATAATGTAAAAATTTAAAATAAACGTTTGAATTGTTTTAGTATTCTTGGAAGAAAAAAGTGTAATAAATCGAATATTAAAAAAAATGATTGTTTCAAAACGACTTAGATGCAGATTAAAATTGGCGTGACCAAACTTAAAGCGGATTACCAAGTGTAACAACAAATCTTTAGTAGTGCAAGTTAATTGAAATTTCGAAAAACAAGGTAAAGGGATTTTTTAGACATGCATTTTATGAAGATTTAATATAAGGATATGTGTGTGCAAATTCTTTAACCAATCTTTAACTTTTTTATTTTGACTTTAAATTAAATAAAATTTATTTAACAAATTTCTAAAATCCATAAGGTTTATTAGTAAGATGTTATGGTAACAATGATATATCTATTATTTGTTTTGTAATAAATTTAGCTGTTTATATACTGATTTAAGAAGACCAACATCAACAGTGTATATAAAATACTGCAACTGATGTGATAGTGCAACTATGTGGCACATTTTTGAAGTATTCTAATGCAAAATTTTCTTCGATATTTTTTCGTGGTATGAGTTTTTCAAGAGAAATTTCAGAAAATATTTTGAATATCGCCAGTGTGGTATTCTGGAAAGAGCAAAATCCAGAAGAATATTGGGATCTTTTCACTTTGGTAGCAGAGAATTTTATGGAATATCCGTATAGTGCTGCCTTTGTCTTTACACATGGTGCATGTGAACTGATGATTGATTACGTTGAAAATAACACGCCTGATGATTTTAGAAATTGGTTTCATCTTTTACAAACAAATATCAGTCCATATATAATTTACCGATTAAGATTTTCTGGACCTATAAAATGTGCATCTTTTATTGCAATGGCAGGAATTATTGCTGAAAGTTTTGGTATAGAAAATGCCAGAAGTTTTACAAGAGAAGTTATCAGTTGTATTCTGTTTGAATTTGGTATTGAAGAATTGTATATTGTTTATCCAAGAAGTGTGTTAATTAATAGGGCAGATTAACGATATAAATAATACGTGAATAATTTAAAGAAATATCTTCATCAAACAGCTTTTATATGTGGAAGTACAATCTCGTTGAATTTTCCCATATTATACCTTATTAAGTCAAATGAAAAAAAAAAGTTTTCAACCACTCTTAGAAATATGAACCATATATGATGTATAAGCAGTTATTCAGTTTTATCTTTTAAGTTTTATTTTATTTTAAACTTTGACGATAAAAATTGATTTATGAAAAATTATGCTGTAATAAAATAAATAAATCTGTCTGGGTAGCTGGATTTTAATTTGCATTTATATATCAAAAATAAATTTTTTGCACAATTGTGTGGGAAAGCATTTATAAATATAAATTTTAAAATTCAAATTAAGAAATGTGGGATTTATAATCTTTCAATTAAATTTAATTTGAGGATTTAATATCAACTTAATAATTTTTAAATTATTTTGTTGTCAAACTTTTGAGTCTGAAAATAGTAAAAATATGAAACTATCAAAAATTAAAAATTTTTAAACCTGAGTTTTAATTATAAATCTTCAATATTTTCTAAAATGAATAACATTTTTACATCTTTATTTTGTTTATATAATCAAATTTTATTTGAAAATTTCCTGCTGGCTACTTGCATTATACTTCTTTTGTATTTAATTTTATTGGAAAAAATATGAAAATTCATAATTATAAATGCTTTAAAAACTGAATTTTTTTTATTCCTAAATATTATATATTTAATGTAGATATCTTTAAAATTTTTCGCATGGGTGAAAATGAAATTTGAAAATTAAAGCCTTCCATATATATTCAAACATTTTCCATCATATATTTAAAATTGTATTTTGTTGAGTTGAAATTATGAGGAATATGAATTTTGTAATATAAATTGATTAACGTAAGTTTACAATTTGGTTTTGATGCGTTATTATAGAAATGCACTTTAAATTTTTTAAAAATTTAGAGTAAATTAACTCGAATATATTTACGAGTACTCTTGTAAAACATTATAATATATTCTTTCCATAGTCTCAAACAAGTTTCCATCGAATATTTTATTATTTACGCTGAATCCATAATCTGCAAATTTAAGAAATAATCATTCATTGAATAACAAAGATTTTTAAAATATTTCAGTAAGTAAATTATTGAGTACTCCAAATTTTATGATGCCATGAATGTAATCATAATAAAAAAACACTTTTAAAACATTTATAAGTTAAATATTGGTTTTGACGGTAGTTATTTATCTGGTTTTGAAAAGTACGTTTGTCCAAGAACTCAAAGGGCAATATTTTAGCAATAAAAGTGAGGCTATGAGATAATCATGTTTAAGAATGCTTGTGAAAACTGCAGAGATAAATTTTAGCAGTTGATATCTTTCTAAATTATCCCTCCTTAAATGTCAAGAAAATTATATATGAACAAGGTAAGCATTTTGAAATTGATATTTATCAAAATTTAATTTTAAAAACTATTATTGTTATTAAATTATTGATTTTATATGATATGTAGAAGTTACCTCAGATTTTATTTGTATTTTTAAACTATCAGTTCACAGTAACAAATATATCCTAATTATAGAACTGTAAATCGAACGCAAACATGGCAAACTTATCTGAAAAAATTTATAATCCTATAGATTGACTAAAATTTTCTACACATTTTTAGTATGCTTGTGATAATTTCAGATTTTCATTTTAGATTACGAAATATTCTATTTATTTAATTTCGTTTTTTTGTACACAAAGGTGTATAAACAGTTATGATTCCATGGGAAAATGCAAGTGTGGACTTAAAATAATAAATAGTTCTTCTTTAAAAAAATCTAGAAGAAACAGAAGTAAGTTTAGCGTCTTGTTGTTGCGCTGGAGCACAAGAAAAGGTCCATTGTCGGGTGCTGCAGTGGTTTCCTAATGAAGTCCCGCCGGAGGAAAATGTGTGATGAAGTTGAGAGCTCACCATGGACGAACGTTGGATGCTTACCATGGTGCTTGGGGTGGCTGTGGTCGTAGAAGATTCATGTGGGCATGGAGCTTACCCAGAAAGCTAGCAGGATCACAGTCGGGTTTGCTTTTGTGGAGAAATTCTCCTGGAAGTTTCAGGGTGTTTCCAAACACCATATCTGCTGAGGTACAACCGAGATCTTCCTTCAGGGAAGCACGGAAGCCAAGAATTGTTGGGAGATCCTTTGTCCAGCGTTCAGTGGCGTGGCACTTTATTGCAGTTTTGAGTGGATGAGTGAAGTTCTTCTATCATCTCATTGTGGCTTGAGGTTGGAAACTCATAGTTCGGAAACGGTGTGTGCCAAGGAACTTGGTGAGGGTCCGGAACAAAGAAGCTTCAAATTGACGACTCTGATGTGTAGACACTGGCAGCGTTTTCTTATCGCGACACCCAAGTGGTAAAGACTGCCTCGGCAACAGTCTCCGCGGTGATATCCTTGAGAGGCTGTGCTTCAGGCCACCTGGTGAACCTATCAATCATTGTCATGCAATAACTGTACCCGTTGGATGGAGGAAGTGGACCAACCAAATCTAGGTGAGCATGGTTGAATCGTTGAGAAGGTTCGGTGAAAGTTGATTGGGGTGATTTGGTGTGGCGGTGGATCTTCGATTTCTGGCAGGCTAAACAGTGTTTTGACCATTTGGCAGAATTGGAGGATATCGAGGGCCACACAAAACGGCTCTTCAACAAGTGAGTGGTCCTTCAGCCTTACTCAACTTGGGTGTCCCAAGTTGTGTAAGGCTGAAAACACATTCCGACGGTGCTCCTTTGGAATGTATGATCGTGCCACTCCAGTTGAGAAAACGCATGTTACTCAAAATAAGAGTCAAGCAGCGTTACCTTTCTGAGCTACAGGACCGTTCCTGATGCCAGCAAGATAGCAAGTTCAGGATCCGACAGTTGGGATACCGCAATGATTTGATAGTCGATGGAACTTAGCATGGTTATTCTTGATATCCTAGACATGACATCAGCAGCTATATTCCATGTCCCAGGGACATGCTGGATACTGGTAGTGAATTGGGACCAGAAATCAAGTCGGCGTGCTTGTGAACAAAGAGAATTCCCTACCGTCCAACTTGTGGTCGGAAATACCTGACACTGGCACATGCAGCCAGAAGTTCTTTATCGTACGCCGATTAGGAGAGTTCAGCTGGGGTCAATTTTCTGGAAAAGAATCCCAGACTCTGCAGTTCTGCATCGACGATTTGGTGCAAAGCTCCTCCAATTGCATAGTCCGAAGCGTCCACATGCAAAGCAAGTTGAACTGAGTGTACAGGATGAGCTAGAAGTGTCGCTTCGGCAAGTGCTTGTTTGCAAGTTTCGAAGGCTTCAACAGCCTGAGGAGTCCAGATGATCGGTCGGGCATCTTTCTTGCCACGAGAACCTATTAGGAAGTCGTGCAACAGGTGTTGGTGTTTCGCAGAGTTGGGTATGAATCGTCTGTTAAAGTTGGTAAAACCCAAGAATTTTCTTAAGGCTGTGACGGTTTTCGGTAGTTTATACTGGAGTACTGCACTCACCTTTTCTTGAAGAGGTTTCAGTCCTTGAGGTATGACAAGATGTCTCAGAAAAGTTAATTCGGCTACACCAAATTCACATTTCGAAACATTCAGATTGAGACCATTGGATTTCAGTCGTTGAAAAATGGTCGCAAGTGCTCCTTATGTTCTTTACGGCTATCAGAAAAGCAGAGGATGTCGTCCAAATAGACGTAGCAGAAGGGTAACTCTCTTAGAACCTCATGCATGAACCGCATAAAGGTCTGTGGGGCATTCAGTAATCCGAAGCATAGGCGAGTATATTCGTATAATCCCCAAGGTGTGGTAACAGCAGTTTTAGGTATATCCTCTTCAGCAATCGGGATCTAGTGGAATGCATTAAAGATATCCAGCTTTAAAAAGACCTGTTTTCCATGTATAGCATAAGCGAAGACGTGCAAGTGTTGTATTGGGTAACTGTCGAACTCCGTCACTGCATTTAGACGTCTGTAATCTCCTACCGGACGCACAATGGAATCCTATTTAGGGACAACGGGTAGAGGAGTAATCCAGGGGCTCTTTGATGGGCGAATGATGCCCTGGTAATGAGGAATTCAAACTAGGATTTGACTGTGTCATGCACCTTGGGATGTAGTCGCCTGGGCTTTGATGTGATTGGAGGACCTTTTGTGATGTGATGGACCGTGTCCTGTGGAGTTGATCCTCCGAATGCAGTAGGATTTGTAATCTCTTAGAAGTATCTCAGGATCTTTCCAAAGTCATTAACGGCTGCACAGATGGTGGTAACTGACGGCTGAGACGCAAGCATTACTGAGCAGAATGTGTGTAGGGATGTTAGTTTGTTGATCAGATTCTTTTGCTTGAGGTCGATCAACAAGTCAAAGTGGGTAAGGAAATCATCTTCTATAATTGGTGATGTAACATCAGCAACAATGAATATCCATAAGAATGACTTTCTCAAACCAAGGTGGAGTTGTTTATTTACAAAGCTATATGCTGGAATTTTGGAATTAATAGCAGCATAAAGGACATAATTGGATTGTGACGATATTTTCTTGTTTGATGCTGGTGGGAGCACTGAGATCTCCGAGCCAGAGTCGACAGAGAACTTTAGTCCACTCTTACGGTCATGGATGAAGAGCCTGATGGTCTTGGTTGTAGCCTTCACCGTGCCAGCTATTGTGACGGGCTTAACAGTTTTTTTTGAAAAGCACAAGGTTGTTTACAGTTCAAGGCACCTTCACTAAACCTCTTATGGTAGAAACAAAATTCCCTGTTGTTGTTGTTCGATCTGAGTTGTCTGTTCGAGTTCGATCGGCTGCGGGACGATCGTCGGGATGGATGTGTTTCGTGAGAAGTTGCGGCTTCTACAGCTCCGCGACCTGAAGGGATAGCTCATCCAGCTTACTTGCTAATATGTCCGTAGCTGAAGGTGTTGGCGGCTCAGTTGTGGTAGCACATACAGCTGTAGGGGACATGATCTCCCCGACCTTATCTGCAATGATCGCCAGCTTGTCCAGCGAATCGGACGATGCTGAAAGGACAGTCTGGATGTGGGCTGGCATCCACTGCAACCACATGTTCTGCAGGAAGTCTTCTTGCAATTGCTTGCCAGCGTGGCCGTGCATCTTCCTGAGGAGAGGACTTGGTATTTCGTCACCCAACTGGAGATCACATAGCAGCTTCTTAATCTTTTGTTGATTAGACTCTGCGAATTCTGATATTAGGCGAGTGGAAAGGACCTTGTACTTCTCCGCCAAGGAAGGATTGAAGACGATGTCCGCCACGTGTTCCAAGGTTTCCACGTCGATGTTAGCCACTAACGCTGAGAATTTGGTGTAAACATTGATATTCTGTTTTGTAATTTCTCGCACTTAATTATGGCTATTCAATCTACATTCCTTATAGATTAATTTATATGATTATTTAATCGATAATGAATATAAATTAAATAATAATAATTAGACACTGTGGAAATACTAAAAATCAATGATTAATGTAATATTTAAATACCAAGCATTTTTATTATCTACTACATAGTACACTCTATATTTAAAAATAAAAGCATTTATTACTAATTTATTTATTTGCCAGAGTTTAAATATTTCTATGCTTATATCATTTATTTATTTCATGTATTAAGTATTTTTAGTGAATTCCAAAGTTTAAAATTTGATTTCTAGCGATTTCAAACACCCATTCTGCAATTCGAGAATGAAACTTATGAATTTTGATCTAGAAGCCAGAATATGAAGCATTCAACAGGCAATGGTGGACTCATCTTCAGAGAAAGAATTTGGGAACAGGTGCTAATTTTGGCAATTTTTTTGGCATATTTTGTTATGTATCTGACAACCGTGTTTTTATTACGTCATACATATGGAGACCTATAAAAATTCTGCCGAAAATTCTATTTTGGGAACCTGAAGCAGCGCATGTCACGATACGTCATCTTAGCAACATTTCTTCATCGCCAAAAAAATTCAGAATTTGGAGTACTGGAATATACGGCACCTGTGCCAGAATTTGAATTGGGCATGCAATCATGATTGAACGGATAAGCAATGGAGATCTATTTTGTTCATCGATGAATCCCAGTGTACATTACACAGAGAACGATTTTTAATTCAAGATATTTGAGTTTTATTATTTCTCTATCAAGCTGGAGCACCATTCCTAAGAATTTTAACCTGGAAGACAACGTACGAAGTATTCAGATACCAATTAAACTTTCTTTCTGAGTGAGAATTTGAATTTGCTAAGCAATCATTACTGAATATATAAACAATACAGATTTATTCTGTTCATTGATGAATCCCAGTGTATATTATAGATTGATATTTTTAGTACATTATATTATATTTGAATACTACAGTTTTCATTTAATATTAATTATTATACAGAATAGAAAATGTAAAATTCTTTTGGTTACATACATTTTTTTCATAATAATTTATTTTTCAAACTTTTGGAACAAACCAAACAGACTGAGTTCGGCAAGGTTTTCAGTCGTAAAAGTTTACACTTCAGTAACAAATATAATGTTAAATATTTATTTATTCTGTATTCTTAAAAATATTTCAATTACTTTTAACTTGTTACTCGAAAGATATTTTAAGCAGATTTTAAGTACTTGAATAAATACTCCAAAAGTAACATTTTTAATTAATTTATCGACTGGAGTTATGGTAAATTTCATAATCAAGAAATACAGGTGTCCCATGTTTTAAGAAGAAAAAAAATCAATGTCTCCCGTTTAAAGTTACATAAAAAGATACGTGTAGTGATGTTAATTTTCCTGCGTGAAGAGGAATGCATCTAGAAAACCGCATAAACCTACATATCACTTGAAAATATTCATACTCAAAAGTAGAGATTATCTAAAAGATTTCTATTGTTCATACATATGCTACTTCAGTTGCAGAAATCTTAATTTGTAAGGAATATAATTCTTCCCCCATACACTACTGAATACCAATGCAAGCATGCTATTCAAGCCGTAACTCATTAATTCATGCTTAGACCACTTTTCGAAGGCATCATGCTGACTCCAATTCCCTTACCAAAGTCAGATTTCTGCCATCGGTGATCCAGGTCCCTGACCATAGAAGCTGCCTCCTACCCCATACATGATTAATTCACCCAGTGCTTCTCAAGCTGCCTCGATCGCCGCGCAGTCTAAAAGGGATCGCGCTCCTTGCTCAGGTAGAGGGCCAGGTCCGAGAAATATATTACAGTCTCCAAGGTATATGAACTCTTTGAAATTAATCCAGTTCAATATAAATGGTATCTCTTCTTTGACCGCCAGAGTTAAATTAGATCAAGTATTAGACCTGGCCGAGAGATATGGAGTGCAAATTATTTTTTTGCAAGAAACAAAACTAAAGAGTGATACTCTTCTCAAAGTTCTTCTTCTTCTTAGAGTTGGATTTGTATGTCATTGGGCACCTCTGCTTTTATCAGCCCTCAAAACCCAATGTTTCCTAGTTCAAGTTGCTCGGGTCACCCACTTTATTAATAAAGTCCGATAATCCTTTAATGGAGTATAGGTGTAACTCTCTAGTATGGATGATGCCTAAGGAAGTTAATCTAGGGAGGGCAAGAGCCTCGCATTCGTAAATGATATACTTGGCTGTTTCCTCTTGCGTATGACATTTCCTGCAGATAGACTTCTCAAAGTTAAAGGCTATGATGTTTATCAGATGGACAGGCTATTATTAAACAGACATTTTGAGACCTGAACTAAGTGTTCTTCGGGGCAGGCCTCTCCTGACCACATTTTATCATGTTTGGGGCTTACCAAGCGCGACCTGATTCGGGATCCCCTTCTGGTGCTTGACTTTTTTTGGGTGAATGGACTCATGGACCTGATCTAGCTTTGCTGATCACGGGGATTGGTAACAACAACAGCCCTAAATGAGTTTTGAATTGATTTACGTCATCTGTTAGCATTACTTTCTTTCAATGAAAATTAAGGAACTTTATTTCGACACCATTTTAATTCCCACATTTTTATAAGAATATATACACTCTAGGAAAATTTTTGTATTAAATTTGCAAATCAGAATTTATGAGATTTCATGATTGTTGACACAATCAAGAAAAGTTAAAATACCCCCATTAATAATCTGAAAGCTCTTTGATAATCTATTAATTATAAAAAATATTTATGAAATCTTTTTTTTGTTTTTAAATTATAATCTTATTTTGTTTTTAATATCATATGATTATCAGATTTTGAACAGTTTGCTAATTTTTGCATACTTTTTGTATAATCATCAGTTTTCTATTTATTATTTAATATTTAGAAATCAGCGTATCAAAGAGTAAAAATAATTTTATTAAAATAAAAATTTTTCATATAATATAAAATTTTTTTAACAAAATCTTTTTTTGAACTTTTTATATTTAACTATCTACATTTTGTATTTTTAAAAAAAAACTTGTGCAGCATATTTTGTGAGTGCAATTCTTTAAATTTTTTTATGATTAATTTAATGAACTCCAAAGTTATTTTAATACATTAAATAAATGCTTGTTGATTCATCACAACTATATATAAAATTATAAATTCATTTTTCTATTTAAATTCTCAATTTATATTTACAAGATTGAGTTAAATTTTGGAGTTGTTCGAATCTTTTGATAAATTTTTGAAAAATTTAGAGCTAATGCGTATAGACTTATTAGTTTCTACATTGTTATAATGAAAACTGTCCTAATCACAGTAAATCTATTTTCACTCTTTTAAGATAATAATTTATTTTACATAATAATTTCCCATTCCTTAATCTGATTTTGTAATTTTAATTCAATTCAATGAAAATTCTTTTTTGTTTTATTTGAATTCCAACTTTTTCTTAAAAATTATTCTTCAAGCTATGAAAACATTTGGGGAAAAAAGAAATTGTGAGATTTTTGATAAAGCTTATTTGCAGAGTCGAAGTTGCTGAAAGAAAAACAAGTAAAGTTTTCCATAGAAATCTTTTGGTATTAAATATGTGCGACTGCGGAAAAGCACTATTTTTTAAAAAAATTTTTTTGAGGAATATTTAGTATAAGAATGTTATTTTAAATGCAAGAAGAAAAAATTTTGAATGTTAGTTCTTAAAAAGTAAATTTTATTTTAAATTATTTTATTTTTAGCTCAAATATAAAGTTTCATAATGTTATATCTTATAAAAAATAATCATACTTTTTAAATAAAATAAAAGTAGCGTGAGAGAGAGAAAGTGCACATAAGATACTTTTTTAACCCTTTAAACTAAGATGTTTTCCCCCATTTTGACATACCGATTTTTTAAAATTATCTTTAAATACCCAAAGTCAGTAATTAAATATTAAGTCTTTTTTTCACTAAGAATAATTTTGAGATATTAAAATAAAATGTTATTTTGACATTAAGGGATTTAAAACTTATACGATGTTTTGGCTATTATTATATTTAGAGTTTTTCGTGTGTCAATATTTCTGTGAGAAAGCGAAAATTTTTCATAAGTCATTGTACATATTTTATTTTTGTAATTTTAATTAATGGTAGTTTATCATTTGTGATAACAATTAAAGTATTTCTTGTTTTGAAACATCTATTTTTTTGATTATTAACAAATTTATAACTTTATTTTGGCTATTTATATATTGCTTCTATTTAAAGTATTAACATTTTTCAAAATTTCACTATTCGCAGAGACAACGCTTAACTTCAAGCGTGGGACTTGAATATATTTTTGAGTGGTTAAATATAATAAGTTATACAACTTTTAAGCTATATCTTCTGGTATATTGGTTTTGCGATATTTATCGTCAAGTTGGTTGGAAGATTATATCGAATTTTGAAGCATTGGTTTTTCAAATCTTTTAATTGCTCAAGGGATTGTATTTTGTCATAAAAATGTTCTACTTCTGGGTAGAAGATGAATACTGTAAATTTGCTTTTATATCTGAATGACCCTGTCACTGATTCCCATAAATAAGAATTTAGCGAGGGGCTTCATTGAATACTATTTAACTACTATACTATAGGCTTAGCAAATAGGTGAATTATTAGCATTCTTTCTTTCAGATCAATATATATTGTAGGTTCAATCTCCTTATCTTAGATATGGTGCTCATAATGGTTTGAAATCCACTTGAAATGGCAGATCTTTTTAAAATTAATCCTCAAGCACAAAAAGTGATCCTAAAATACTAATTAACCAATACTATATGAAGAGATAATTTTTTCGGTTAAATATTTCTAAAGGCTATAAATGGCAATTATTATTGAAAAAATAATTGAAAAAGACCTTTAGTAAATATTATATTCATAAATAAAATTGCATTAGGTATTGTAAATTCTCAATAAATAGCTTTTTTGATATTTTCATATTCCATTAAGTTAAACACATTTCTATATTGCGATTCCATAAAAGTATGGGAAATCGTATAGAATGATTAATAAAATCTATTAAATAATCCTTTTCAAGTTGTGCAGAAAATCATCCTATATATATATATATATATATATATATATATATATATATATATATATATATATATAATGGGGAATTAGTCAAAAACACTTTAAAATTATTAGTCTTAAGATTTTTTATAACTTTTAAAATATATTTTTTGTTTCCTTTACAAAATGGAATGTTTATAAATACATCTCAAAATAGCTGAGTATTTCAAGACCGCTTTTTTGTACTGAAATCAAACATTAAAATATCAATAAAATGTAATTTTTATTGTTGTTTGAATTAAAATAATTTTATTGTTATGGACGAAATCTCTGTAAAAGAATAAATTATCCTTATTCTTATTATTTGCTATTTAAAAATCAGAATTTTGAACATGTTTTAATTAACAAGCTAAGTTTGTTGCATTAAAAGTAACTTAATGACTCTGGAGATTTTTCGAAATTTTATTGCTTAAATATATAAAAATAATGTAAATAGAATAAGGGCAAAGATTTACCTTAACTAATATGAAAAATTTCGACAAATTCATTATACTATAAAAATATACTTTTTTGTATTATACAATTTCATGTAAAAAAGATAATTTAAATTAAAATATGAGAATTTATGTATGGAAAACTTAATATATATTTTAGCATGAAAAAAATCACTGACAAATTACTTTTAAAATGTTAATTTAAGGTAAAATCACAATAAAAATAAACTTCTTTTTTAAACTGGTACTGCGTTTATTTGTATGTCATTTTGTTTGAAAATTTTAGAGAAAAAATAATTTACCTCACGCGCGCGCGCGAAAAAATATTTTCTTAAATTATAAATTACAAATTTGATTTCATATAAACACTATTTTTGTTTTAATTGTGAACTTTTTCCGTTTCCTTAACAAGAATATTTATTTAATACATATTTGTGTGGTTATTATTTATAAAATAAGTTATTTATATATATAAAAAATGATTTATAACAAGAATATTTATAATACACATTTGTGTGGTTATCATTTATAAAAAAAGTTATTTACATTTGAAAATAACTTCCCGTGTATCCAATTCGATTGATTTCTAGATGCAATTCTAAAATAAATTAAATTGTATTTTTAAATTATCAAATCTCAGCAATTCTAGAATCAAAAACTCGAAATAACGATTGCTTAGAGAAGAACAATTGCACTCAATTAGAAGAGCTCTTAGATGCGATTCACTTCATTTGAAAACATCGTATTCTACAATGCCATACACGTCCCAATTCTCGTTAAGAGAACATTCTTTTTGTTCTTTTCCTCCATACTAAGAATATAGAAAGAAGACGTTTTGAATCTTAATATTTGACTAGAATTCTAAGTTTTAATAGTATAGCTTAATTATTGAATTCTAGAATTTGAATATTGAAATTGTCTTGATCGAATATATATATATATATATATATATATATATATATATATATATATATATATATATATATATATATATATATATATATATACGCTTATTGCAGCGTATAAGAACTAAGCATTATTATAATCTTATTTTTTTTACTATCCCAAGTGGCAATCGGAAGTATAAAATAATTGTAATTATGTAGTTAATATGTAACTAAAGTAATCATGTAAAACTGTTATATTTTAAAGCTCATATGTACCTAAAACGTAAAAATACTTATTCCGAGATTTCAAGAACACAAACTTAAGGAAGTTTTAGAATGCCTGAGGATAATATTTAGAATAATAAAAAAAGTATTTCAATAAATGAATTTAATATACTTATATATAATAAATATGGTAGTAAAAAGTGACGCTATTTGTGAAAACTTGATTGTTATGATAAATGAAAATTTTCCTTATGGTTACTGTTGTTAAATTTAAATGATAGATATAAATTAATAGTTTTCAAAAATTAGTATTTTAAAAAACTGTTTATTTAAAGATTATTAATACATCATTGTAACAAATTCTTCACTCCTAAAAGTTCGCATTGTTAAATTGTTTATTCTACTTAGATGTTTAAAACAATAGATAATAAATTTATTACAGAACATTATGTTAGAAATTAGAAATTTATTCATAATTTATGAAAATTATAAAGAAATTTGACTTTAGTATGGATACTTTGCTTGACTCTCAATGAGTTTTGCACACGAGGACTAATTAGACTTAAAAATTCAGTTTTAAGTGATTTCAGGACCGATTACAAAATCCAAATCCTTGAACTGTTAAGCGAAAGGCCAAAGTTCGACTACGAAGTCTTCTGCCTCCAGTATGGAGGTAAAGAAAAAATTTTGTTAACTCATTCATTACGAGCTATTTTATAATTAACATTAAACTATTTTTTATTATAGTAAGGCTTTGTGTTTTTCATTGATAAAAGCAAACAGTTGGTTTCATACTTAATGATTTGGGATCATTTCCTTTTAAATGTATGCAAAGGCTCTCATTTCGTTGAAAAAGTCCGAGCTTTGACTATTTCCTAAACAAATGGCTGGTTGGGTTTTGCGGGAAAGAGATCCGAAAGAGGACAAGCTGCGCCATCTGAAACAAATGATACACTTCTCATGTTTATGTTTATCGAATCATGTAGTGTCTTTAGCTGCAATCGAGAGCCATAATAACTCCTTCCTTATATTTATGGACATTGTCATGCTGAAACAGAAATGTGTTTTCCTGCATCATTTGTGGTCAAATAAGAGAGATATGTATTATTAAATAGGGTTATCTTTTTTGGGGGTAAATTCAAATTAAACAATAGTTCGTTAGATTGAAAAGCTCTTTGTACTGTATTTTCTCAAAGATGTTTAAAATGATCATTTAATTCCTAGTATTTTGTACACATAATATTAATCATTTTTTTTCAATAAATTTGAATTTTTATTCCTCGGTATGCATGATTCATTTTAAATTCCTTAAAATAAGTATTTCAAACTTGCCAAAATATTTAAAAAATAGTGAAGGTTAATTTCTTTGTTTTGTTTCCATAATCAATTGAAAACTTTTATTCGCATAGACATTTTTATTATAGTTGTTTGTTAATTCACCGTATTGCAACAATATTCTTAGAAATAGGAGATTTTGGTTTGGGATTCGGTTTGATTTTGGTTTGAAGTTTGGTTAGATTTTGGCTCCTACTGAATGAAGGAGTGCTGTGTTTAGCATGTACATCTTTCTTTAGTGTTCAATTATTTATAAAACAAATCTTCCAAGAAAACATTAATAAATGGCTATAAAAGGGAGCTCTTGCATTTATCAAAATATTTGTTAATTGGGCTCACCTTGGTCTAACAATATGACTAAGATTTCAGATGTTGAATGTCCCAGGCTTTGTTTAAGTGTCATTTATTATTCACAGTTGTATCTTTTGTTGATGTCGGGTTAACTGGAGTGCTCTTTTTAATAGGTTTATTCACATTTCTACTACTAAATATTAATTAATTAAACTAGTGAAATATATATATATATATATATATATATATATATATATATATATATATATATATATATATATATATACATATATCCTAAAGTCATACAGTTCTGATTTGATTTTTTAATGACTCTGATAACTGTTAACTGTTTAAATTATAACTGTTTATTTTTTAAAAGGGTTCTTATTTATAAATAACATTCTGTTAAAATTTCCAATAGCATGACATACATATAAGTCTTTATTTTTAAGATTTATTATACTTCTAATATTAACGAATATTTTAACACTGTAACAAATTTCAGAGGCACTTATTATAGTGTTAAAATAAAATATTGTAAGTGCTTTAATATTTCAGATTTGATTAACTCAGCTGCAGGCATAAGATAAACTTGAGTTTTAAATATTTCGAAATTAGTTTAAAAGTTGAAATAATACCTATGAAAAAAATTTGAATCGATAATTTTGAATTAAAATTAATAAAAATTACTAATTCAATAAATCCTCATTTGGAAAATAAAAGATGACCATTATTAAATATTCCTTTGAAAAAGACAAAAAGAATAAAAAATTACCAAACTACAATGTAGAGATAATGGACGTTAACGTACTCTAAGAAATATTCACTCAAAGATCTAGCGCTAAAAAAGATTATCAAAATTTATTAGCAGCATTGTTATCAAAGCACATTTCATAAGGTGAAAGCTTAAATAATATAAAATCTATATATTTGCTAGGGCTTATATTTTGCAATCTAGTTCAAGAACAATATTTCACTTTAATGGACACTATATTAACTGATACGTGGAAACTTACAATACATGTGTCGCAAGACTGCACTTTATACTCGACCGAATACGAAATGAATGCTTAAACAACATTGAACATGTGATGCGATCATTGCTTAGTGTTTTCATGGTATTTTTTACTTATTTGAAGGAACTTATAATCGAACAAGATAAGAAATTTATTCGAATCGAGATTGCTGGTAATCAATAGAAAGCAATATTGCGCTTTTAATTATGTAGTAGAAAATATGAAGTAGCAAAATTAATGCAGTGGATGATCGGTTAACGAACAGTTCAGACTGCGAACATTTCGGACAACGAACACTTTCACGAAAGATTTTTGTGTTCGGGCTACGAACACGTACTCAGATAACGAAATAAAACGAATTCTAACGAACATTTCTCGCCTCCCTAAGGATGATGTGAGGGTTGCCAAACCCAACGGACCAAAAATCGTTTTTCATTTGTTTTGAATTACATTGCTTGCCTATTAAACTTCAAAGTTTCATACTGGAAGAAAAAATTTTTCCAATGGAATATTTATAGTTAAAGTAGGTTATCAGTTTCGGTTTTGATTTCACTCAAAACTTCGTTCATTCATTGAAGAACTGGACGTCAGAGCCATGGTCTTAAAATTGCACCTATTGTGTAAGTTAGTTGATATTTCACTTTTTCAGAAGGCATATTTTTAACTAATAACATTTATTGCAGACAACACAACTTACATAGAAACAAAGATATTTAGGAGGACTTTTAGTATGAGATTTAGAGAGCAAGTGTTCTGTGTTTAGTTCAGATCTCACTGAGAGAATGTATAAACCGCGCCTACAAAGTGTGCTGATTGGTTGGGTACATTTCATGAAGTTAGTACCATTGGCACAAAAATTTGATAGACAAGTTTTTAGTTTCACTTCACAATTATCAGTTTTACTTCACGACTCCAAGTGTTATGTAAAAGGTCAAGAGTTTCTCAGAAAAGATGTGATGACTCATCTCAATTTCTTAGAGAAGTCGTGATGAGTCACTACACACCCAAATTAATATCATATTAGTAAGGTTCGAGATCTTTACAACAATAATACTAATCAATACCGGAAAGTCTTAAAAAAGCAATCAACATTGGACATGTTCTTTAATACTCTATAAGCAAAAACTGGAAAACACTGTTTAATATGCAAGACTATACGTGTTTTTTATTTTTTTAATAAACTTACTAAGAAATTAAACATCCTTTTTTCAATTTAATTTCTAGGCTCTCCAGAATGAATTACTCGATTTTACAAAAAATGCATGGTAACGTTTAACGAACAATTCGGACATCGAACATACTTTGTAATGGATTATCTTGGTTAACCGATCACTCACTGTATATATCAGTGATGGCCAAGACGTCGACCGCGAAGACATTTTAGGTAGTCCACGCGACCATCCCGATAATGACCTCAAATATATATTAAAAATTTCATTTATGACTTGAGACATAGAATTAATGAATTATTTAAATAAAAATTTACTTCATAGTTTACGCTTTAAAACCTAAAACAAACTGTGCAAAGTAATACCATGAAATTGTCGTTTTACAGTTGAGAATTAAATAGAAACAACTTGACAAAGTGGTATGCTTAGATTATATACACTAGCCGGCGCGATGATAGCCACACGGCGAGTCAACTAGTCCACCCGTCACACCCGCCTGTTTAGTTCCAGTTCTCAGTTAATCGTTTTATGTTGCAGGTCACTCACTTTCTGTTGTTGTTGTTACTAATGACACTTGGACAAGCCAAGCTCGCGTTGCCTTGGCTATGCGAATTTAAGACAATTGGGATCGTCTTTCGTTTTAATCAGAGCACCATGAAGGTGAAAGTACGACTTTGCTCTTCAAATCCTCCGATAGATGGCAACACCAGAGGATCTACTTCCTCAATTTTGGCATTGATCTGAAGGGGGAGTAAATTTCTCCAGACCATTGCACCCATGCTAACTGCTCAACGACCGACCACTGGACTTTCGATTCCACAGATTTAATGAGCACGTATATCGCATGTACTCGGTGGGTCTTTGGTGGCATTGGGAATCGAACCCCACCCTTCCGGATGGAAGACCTATACCCTAACGACTAGGCTATCACTGACCCCACTCGCTTTCTACCGCACAGATACGATAATTTGTTGTTTCAACAAACCTTACACAATTACTAAGCCAGGTACCAGTACTAAGAGAAGTAAAACATGCCATTATCACAATGACTAAGAAGATGATTTATTTTTTGTTATGGTGAAGGAGAAATGTGTCTGTCTAATATGTAACTCAAGTGTTTCACTACCAAAAAAAGCAAACGTCGAAAGACATTTTAAAAGTATACACTTAAAATACGCTACAGACTTTTCAATCGGCAGTGAACTTCAAAAAATTAAAGTGCATGAATTAAAGTCGAATTTACATTTAAAGCAATCGTTATTTACGAGACCAGGCACCAAAGCTAATGCAGTAACATTGACGTCGTTTAAAATTACAGAAGTTTTGATAAAGTGAAAAAAACCATTCGAAGATGGAGAATTGACAAAAAAGAACTCTCTATAAAGTGGGAGAAGTGCTTTTCCACAATTTTAAAAACAAATCTGAAATAATATAGTCAAAAAACAATATTTCTTTGCCGAGTAACACTGTGATGCGATTGAATGAAGTAATGAATAATAATTTGGAGGATTTATTAAATGACGATTTAAAAGTTTGTAAGTTCCTATCACTTCCATTTGATGAATCCGCGGATATTAGTGAACATTGCGGAGTTATGAATTTTTGTGAGAATGGTTTTAGAAGATATGATTTCAAAAGAAAAGTTATTAACTATAATTCCATTGAAAGGACAAACGAGGGGCCTAGATATCTACAATTCATTTAAAAACTTTATTGATAAGACAGGATTTTCAGTATATAAATTGGTCTCCATTACAACAGATGGAGCTCCAGCAATGATCGGGAATAGAATCGGTTTTATTGCCTTGTGAAATAAAGATGAGGAAATTCACAGTTTTACCAGCTATTATTGCATTATCCTTCAACAGGTATTATGTTCAAAAATATTAAATTCTAATGGTATAATGCAAATTGCTTTTAAATTCGTCAATTCAATTCGTTCAAGAAGTCTTCAGAGACGACAATTTCGGGCACTTTTGGAAGAAATTGAATTAGAGTACAAAGATCTTTTATTGCACATAGACGTGAAGTGGCTAAGCCATGGTGCTTTTTAAAAAGATTTCGTATTCTATTACCAGAAATAAAATTTTTTTATACAAATGAAAGAGAGCATATTATTGAATTGGAAGATGATAAATGGCTCATGAAACTAGCTTTTCTCTGCGATATCACTGCAAAACTTAACAACTTAAGCCTAAATCTACAAGGAAAGAATAAATGTTTAACAGACATGATGAGCTCGATTAAAACTTTCAAAGAAACGATAAAAAGGCATGCGTATCAATTAAGAAAACATGAATTGAGAAACTTCAAAAACATGGAGGAAGAGTGCACCCATAGACCAAACCGAGACTTCGAAGATTTCGCCGAACACTTAGATGTTTCGTTTGGAGAATTTGAAAGAAGATTCTCTCTGACTTAATTAGGTTGGAAGAAATACTCAATTTTATGATATTTCCATTTAATGAAAATGTCAACATTGATGGAGTACCTGAAAAAATAGGACATTTAATAGATACCACATCAGTCACGGTCGAGGAAGAAATTATTAAATTAAGATGCGATATATTTCTTAAATACAGAGCATCTAGCGCGCGATACTGATTTTTGGAAATTAATTTCTGAGGAAACGTTTTCAAATATTTACAAATTGATTTTGTGTTTGAAATCATACTTTGGATCGACGTATCTTTGCGAATCTGCGTTTTCAACCATGAACGCCATAAGAACCAAACATCGGTCGCGTTTAACAGATGAGAATTTAATTTCGTGCTTACGCATTACAATAAGCTCATACCAGTCACAATATGATAAATTTGTCGCAAATATACAGTGCCAAATTTCAACTAAACGAAGTGAATAGGATGGTCAATTTTTGATATATGAATACTTTGATTATTTTCGTCAGTAAATTTTTATTTTGTAAATTTTAATTTTTTTTATAAATATTAGATAATTTACCATTTTTTCTTGTTACCGAAAATAAATATATAAACATGTACGTTACGTTAATTTAGCTCTGCCATTGGTTGACCACCTTCGATTTTTTAAAAGTGGAGAAGACCACGGATCCCAAAAGTTTGGCCATCCCTGATATGTATCGACGTAATTGCTAATTGAAAAATCTGCCTTATATTGTGAACGCCAGTAATTATGAATGTAAAGACATTATCAACTGTGTAAATAAAAGGGATCGAAGAAGTTAATGAATATAATTGCAAATAAGTAATGCTGTTGACAAAACTCTTGTTTGAATAAAAATCAAACATAAAAAACTAACTTATATGTCTAAAGGAAATCAACAATGTAACATATTAGAGCTTATGCGAGAAAAAAATGAGAAATCTTAACAAATACATAAGTTACGTAATTGAATCTCTTTACTAATTACGATGAATTTCGTAGTTGTATTGCTAAATTGATCGTTTGTATTATTTATATCAGCAGAAAATCTAACAGAATCGAATTATTAAAAAAATATTTTTTATTGAATCAAATAGTTGGTATTGTTGTAATAGCCAGTATATGAATTACCAGCTTTATTTACTGAATTTTTGAGTATACATATTACATATAATATACAGCCAGATATTTGGAATATAATTGTTTAGCAATGGGGATTAAGCCTAAAATGGTTTTCTATCGTTGTTGTTTTTTCCATTTCCAAATTTATATTAGAAAATTTTGGACATATTTATATATTATTGTTTAAACCTATCTGAATAATTACTCTTACCCTGAATGCTTCGTTGAGTAAGTTGAAATCATGATTGGTTGCTGTATGAGTTAGGTTTGTTTACCATTCAACTGTTAATTTTTTGTACAGGGCTAATTAGATTACTAACACAAATTGGGACCTACAGTTTTAAGAGTTCCTGATTGTGTGTATTTTACGAAATATTTGGACTGTTGTCTATCTATTGTTTGAAAGTTTGAGCAATTCTTTGTACACTTTATAATAAAGATTATTTATAAAAATTAATATTTTCACTAACTTTTCTCTATTTTAATTAAATAAGCTAAAATGTAAAAAAGTTGATAAATTCGATTTTTCGTATTAAGGTAACAAAAGTACATATCTATCTATTGGAGTTATGATATGTAATGTCTATAAGAAAAGAAGTAATATAATTCAACTTTTCAAATCTTGAATTGTTTCCAATATTCAATGATTTAGGGATTCATTTCAGTATTTTTCTAGTTATTATATGTAAGCTTATTGTTAAAATTCAATTTTATCTTTTATTATTGATTTTTGATTCAATTATTTCTTAGCTATTTTACCCTTATTTTAAAAAAATATCATTTGAAACTGCATACTAAGATATATCAATATACATAAGACAAAACTCAATAAAGAATTTATGAATTTATAAGTGTTCAAATATTGATACAAAAATTATATTTAATTTATAATTCTTTTTACAATTTTTTCTTTCTGCATAATATTATGAATGCTATTGCGACACACGGTATGGAAAGAGATTGCAATTTAATGTTGGAATGATAACGTATTAAAATGAACATAAAATTAAACAAAACACTATAACAGCTTTTGTACTCTGTTTATAGTTAAATATCCAAATGATTGTGAGTTAAAACTAGAACATTTAATTGTATCTTATATTTTTTGACGGTGGAGATGGAGATTGGGCATAGGTTTGCTCAAACTCATCTTGTTCTATATGATATTCCCAAGAGTGTCCTGAGTTTCTTGATTTAATATCTTCCCAGCAAAAGATCCCGTTTCCTTGGTAACCAGAATTACACCTGCAGAAATGAGATAGTTCGGAATCTCTCAAGACGCAAGTCGCATCCATAGAACATTGGGAGTCTGCCTCACATTTTGAAATTAATTTCGAGAATTTATCCTGAGCATGGATCTTTGTTCGAGCTGGCTTTCTTTCAATCTCTAGAAATATGTGTTCTTTGTTATTGTGATTAGTTTCAGCAGCATCTGAAGTAATTCTATCGTCAGTATTTCCACTATATCCTCTGTATTTATTGGAACTGAAGAGTCGATTTTTGTTGAAGTCTTCATTAGAGGTTGGGAAGTGAGGTTCATCTTTTTGAGACTTAAGTTCATCGTGTTTTCGTCTTTCTTCTAACTCTTTTCTGAAATAAGAAGGCTGTTCAATGATTTCATTATTTTTCCTCAAATCATCTTCTTCGTGGGATTTTCTATAAACGTCTATTTTTTCTAGAGAGTAATCACCATGCTTCGGCCTATCTTCTGTCTGTTCCAAATCACTTAAATCTAGTTTTGTGGTTTCTTCTAATCCAGCATCTTCTCTTTGGTCTTCTTCTGAATCTTGATCATTATAATAATCAAAATCAAGTTGCCGCCTTTTACGTTTATGATCGCTGACTAGAGATGGTCTTGTTGGTAGAAAGAGTAACATATTGGTGCCTGAAAGAATTTTTGTAGAAATATTTAACTGTAATTATTTCAAATAAAACAAACTAAATGTTTTAGTTTTATTGAAATTTATATTTTAGAGAACTGTGAATATAAATTAAATTTTTTAATTATCTAATAAAAAATTACCTATTATCTGCATTTTTTTGTTACTAAAAAGGAAATATACTAATAAAAACTAAAAAATACTTTGATATTATTAAAGACAAAATTTATTCTAAATTTGTAAGTGGTTCTATCCTAATAATTTATTGTGCTTAGATTTGATGAGTGAATTTCAATTATTATATTCTTTTTAATATTACAATTTGCAAATTAAAATTACAAATACATAAATATTCCCTTAAACATTTTATTAATATGTGGACACACAGTATAGATTAAATTTAAGGGTTAAAAAATTATTTCAGAAGTATTTACTTTTGTTTTTTGACAGGTTATTGCAACACAGTGACCACATTCTTGAATGTAGCATTAAATACACTGGCCTATAAAAGTTGTAAAACAATCGGTTTTATTGCACCTAATTTGCAAATGAATGACTGTAGAATCACCAAATTCGGATGACATGTGCATTAAACAGATATGTATTGATTTAAACATAAAAATTCACATTCACACTTCCTGGTAAAGTCCATTTTACGAAAAAAAAGAAAAAAATCAATTTTATGGGGTGAAATGTCACAGAAACGTGACAAAGAAGAATTTTAATTAAGGGTATCCCCACCATTAGATTCTGTAAACCAACTTTCGATGCTGTAAATTAAGCTGTCGTTTACCGAAATGGGAAGCCAAGACCATACGCGGAGTAAGTTGTTTTTCAGCTCTTTTACAGACCTTGGAAGAGGGGGGAATTAAAGCAACTACCTATCTACCAAGATAGTCCCATAGATTCTCTATCGGATTCTGGTCTACAGATCTAACTGGCCAATCCATTCATTTCAAGCCAAGATCTTCAATATATTCGTCAACAGCTCGAATAATCAGCTCGATGAGGTCGTGAGCTATCATTCATCAGAAAGAAATCATTGCTATATGCTCAGGCATATGGGCGAAAATATGGATCAATGATCTCATCCCGATATCTCATATCAATTACAATTTCTTTCTGGTGCAAATGCAGGTCAGTGTGACCACCAAGCGAGATCCCTGCCCAAACCGTTATTTCACTATCGCGGTAAATGTGCTTTTCCACAGTGTTGGTGTAAAAATATCACACTTGATTGATTGATTGTATGTATGTAACTGTAACAGTTTTTCTATTCTTTCTTGTTTTAGACGGTGTGGTACCAGTTAATTTTTGTTGTATGTTATGATAAGCTAGTGGTCTTGTAAAGCGTGTAAAGCTTAATTCTTTCCTTCTACTTTTTCTATTAATAAATCTTTCGTTTTCCATTCGGCCTCTAATATTTTATCTAACAGTTTTCACCTGATGAGCCCACGTCCAGAATCGCTGTCATGTGAGAATCTGGACGCGTTTGTGAAAGTAAGTCCATCGTTGTTTGTCTCAAGAAGTGTGTTCTCATACCCTAGAAAAGCGGATCCATCTTTGTTTTCTGGTGAGGGGGACGCACATATCTGATCGATTTAGAAAAAGAAAGGCATGCTGAAAGACACCTTCACACCATTTTAGCGAATATTCAATTTTCTGATACTAGAGAGTGATCTGCGACAAGTTGCGTCATAAAAACGCTTCTTCTTGAAGGTCAAAGAGCTATAAAATGGTCTTCTGCTGGTGTTGAAGCTCGAAATAGGCCTGGAACATGTCTTCTGGACACAGTAGCGTCGGTTTGATATTGATTCAAAAAACAGTAGTCCATACTGTGGGACACATTAAGATGTCTACAGCATCAGCCTAAGACATATCCATTTTCATCCATCCAAGCAACCACAACTTTAAGGAACCGGGCAAACGGTTTCTCTTGGACATTTCGGGTCCCTCCTGACTATTGTCAACTTATATGCTAATGAAAGTTGTAAATCAACAAAGGTCATACTCGTAACTACAAAAGCCTTATTTTTCACAGTTTTTCTCTCACTTATATATATACTAGTTTTTTTCGATTAAAAAAGTGGTAGTCAGCGTTTTTGCATAAATTTACATAAGGTTGCTTATGTAAACAGTAAATTTGATTGTTCGTGGAATTTTTTATGGTGAGCTTAGAAAAAAATGTTGTTCCTTAACATTTAAAACCTAGTGTAAAATCCCTTCAAATTTGTGTAATAACTTACATTATAATAAACTAAATTTTTCTATTTCTTTATTTCAATGAATGAACATTTTTAATGTAAAAGAATTTCAAGCAGATAATATACAATTGACTTCCATTTGCGTTCCGTAAGCATCAGATTTAATGAAAATATTTTGTTGCCGAAATACTCTACTGTTTTATAAACATTTCTAAATGAAAAGAATTTGTAAGCGAAATTCTTTTAACAAAAACATATTTGACTAATAAAAATTATGCATTTCAATTTTATTTGCGTTTCATCAGATATGATGAAAATATTTTAATTTGCCGAAAAACTCTGCTTGAAAATTATTTTATGAACAAGAATCCTATAGCAAAGAACTTTTCAACTCTGAAAACTAAACTGCTTTGTGTCAAGAAACTTTGTATTAATACCCCGTTTGTCCTGCCCTTTTGAAATCAATTTAAAGTTAAATCTGATATAATTTAAACACCAAGCTGAAAACAGTGTTCGCACTGCCGAAACTGATTTAAGAAATATTGGTTTCTGTTCAAAACCATATTTATCGTTTGTTATTACAAATAATATATTTTTGAATATTTTTTATAATTTATTAAGTAATTACAGACCAAAATGACATTAATTAAGATTATTATATTTCAAATGAGGAATACGAAACCAAAGAATGTCGTTGACAAACCTATTTCTTCTCAAACTTAACATAATTTTTTTGATGTTTATTTAATACTTTTGTAAATATTTGTGTGTCATTATTTTTTCAAATTTGGCTTCTCTTGCATTTATTTTGATGCGTTTCAGATATTTCGACAAACACTGACAACAAGATAACAGAAAACAAGATGGCGCTTAATCAGTTGAAACGTATTTAAGTCCGTTCCCAAAACTGATTTAAATCAGTTCGAACTCACTTAAATCACAAGTTGACACCGCAAGAAAGTTTTACCGAGATTTAAACGCGTTTAAAAGTGCAGTGCAAACGGGGTATAATGTGTTCATCAATAAAATTTTAGGTTATTAAGTAAAAAAAATAATTGCAGAACATAAAATTACCATCTCTAAATTCAAACATACTTAGATTCATCCCATTAATCAAGAATCTTTGCTTTGTAACAAAGATTCCAAGATTTGTATAAACAGAGCAAGAAAGGATTCCTTCTTGTTCCTTTCGTAGTTCAGAGATGCTCAGAACCGCTCCAGATGGACTGAGGCGCATGTTGCTCGGCAAAGTTGATGATTCGCCATCGCTTTCCAGGTACCATTTGAATCTCATAGATGTGGATGGTAAATTTATCCGTCGCATATTGAATTTCAGAGTTTCTCCTGGGTAAACGAATCCTTGGTCTGAAAATAAATTAACAATGCAATTTAGGGAAATAATCACACTTTCTGCTTAATGATGCTTTGTTTTTAGATAACATTTTATTCATGAGATAAAATAATGTGCAACAGTTATAATGTCAACTATTCAATGGTTATTTTAATTTATTTTAGAAAAATGGTTTGTCAAGTAATATTTTATATTATTACATTACTAATAGAAAAACGTTAGTTTCCTCTTTATACTTAACATTTTGTTGTAACCAGATGCAATGATTTGTGATGATATATCAGTGAAAATATATTGGAAATTCATTATACATTAAAAGGAGAGTCTTTCTTCTTCCTAAACAAGCCCTAAAATAGTTTCAATTTTTTAAGGAACATAAACTACAAACATCAATTTTATGTTGCAATTTCGAGGTCAGTTTTATCACGTTTCTTGCAATATTTTCAATAAGGTTTTCAATGAGGTTAAAATGCATACAGTGCGATATATTTACATAAAACTAATTTTAAAAATGGATAAACCAAAGTTATATTTTAATTCTGATAACTGAAAAATTAAATTTCATTAAATTATGTGAAAATACAATACTTGGAAGGATTTTGGCATTAAGTTTATGATTTTATTGAAAAAACACATGAATTCGAAATGTATTTCTTGAAAAATTATGTCATAAAAATAGGTAAGTGTTCATGATAGGAAAAACTTATTGAAAAGTGAAGAAAAAACAAAGTATTTTTCTAATAAGAAAAATGTTCAAATTTGATATTCACTTAGTCAAGTATGTGTAAATTAAAGCAAAAAGAATCATGATGAACAATCATAAATGATTAAATTTTAATTAAAAGATGACTAGTTAAAAAACTTTTTAAAAATTAAGTTTTGACTGTACATTTTTAAATATAATTTATGTTTGAGTATTATCTCTTATTTTAATAAACTGTAAAGTAGTTCAGTTTCTTCTGAATGGTGAAATCATTGTCTGCATAGTTCATAATAATGTACTCGAATATGTCTTATAATGCTGACAGAAATTATTCCAACCCAAACTAACATTTTCTTTTATTTTACAAGAATTAAAAATTTATCGATTATATTGCGTATAGTCTAATAAGCAAATTAATGTATGCAAATTAAAGTTGTAAATTAAAGTAATATAATACTAATTAGCAAATTAAAGTAAAGTGTATGTTACATAAAAATACTAATTAATAATTTTTTATTATTTTAAATTTTTAATAAATTTGCAGACTATATAAATATTGTATAAACATATTAAGTTAAAAATATTTCCAAAGTGAATCATAGTAAGTAAAAAGTTTTTATAATTTATGTGATGAAAATTGAACACCTCTAAAGAAATCTAAAATCTCTTATTTGTCATGTAATAAGGATTTATGATTAATTATTTGTTTATCTTCCTGTATATTTTAAGTATGTGTTTGTTAAAAAATTAACTAAATATATGTACAAAAAATCTCCCGATTAATCACTTTTATCCTAACACATACACACATACATATATATTTATTAGCAATTTATGTGTGAAGGTCCTGATATACAATTCATTGTCATTAACGGTCATGAAAATCCCTCCGACAATTTCCATTCATATAATACTATAAATTTTAATTTGACAAAGTATTATAATGTGCAATATTGAGATTCCATTGAGATAGTTGCTATGTCATAAAATTTTATTTAAATAAAAGTTATTATTTTCTTGATTTTAAATCAAATTACTCAATATGTGTAATCTTCTAGTAATTCACAATTATTAATAAAACATATTTGGAAAACAACATCTGAAACAAAGATGTAGTTTATTTTGTTTATTAGAAAGTAAATGTTGTTTTAAGAAAAACACAAGTGACTTATCTTTTTAGTTATTTTTCAAGAAAATGAACACCAATAAAACAAAAATGCGGCTAGTACTTATTTTAAATTACTCCATTACTTAATATTATATATTTTTTAAGAACACTTGCCTTTTCAGTAATTAGCGTAATTTTTCGAAAAAATTAATGCTTCTTGTATGAACTTCACAAGCATAAGCGTCGAATGAAATGGATAAAATCTTCAATAAGATAATTTATTTATTTCTTTAAAGAGTTAGAAAATACGATAACTAACTGAAATATTAAAAATTTTGACGAATAATTTTTGAAAGAAATAAGTAATTTTCAAATAGATTCTTATTTTTGGCCAGTATCAGCGAAATCTTACACTATATTTTCCGATATTATGCATTAAAGGTAATTTGTAATACTCAACTACGAAATTTGAAACTATCCTTTGATTATGCAGGCCAATGTCTTCGATACCAATCACCGAAAATGTATGCTTGTAGAAAAGAGAAAATGCAATATTCATTAATATTGCAAAATTGGTGAGATCGAATCCGTATTCTTCAACTGAAAAACTTGAATACCATCATTTACTCAAGCAGTCCTTGTCTTTAATTTTATTATTTTTAAAAAACCATCAAAATCATACATTTGTAGTAAAGAGAAAATACAATATTCACTATCTATATCGTAAAAGTGGTAAGATCGAACTTCCCAAACTTTCTCCTCGAAGAAAGCAGTTTTCATATTCAGTAGAAGACATACAGTGATAGAATGTGATTAGCTTTATTTCTTGCGATTTTCTTTAACATTCAAGAACATTAAATAAAATGTTAATATTTGAAACAGCACACTTGAATGCAAAACATGATCATACAGATACGAACATGATGCTAATCAGTTGCGTATTATTGAAGTAACTCTAATACAAGGAGACATTAATTTGAATGTCAAATAATAAGTGCCGTCAAAGTATTAGGTCTACCTGAAAGTTCAATCTGTTAATTGTGGACGATGCTATTAAAACCATGTTAGAGCAAGATCGCTTTCTTACAACATCGGAGATCGCAGAAAGCTTAATTCAGCTCAGCACAACCTATTTCAGACCATATTTGGAACATAAAATTGGTGGGGAAATATTCAAAGTTGATGCCACATGAATTAACTCAGAAGAATTTTGTTGATCGAGTCATCTCATGCCTACATCTTCTTGTTCAGAGCAAAACTGTACCCTTCTTGAATCGGATGATATCTGGATATGTGAAAAATGGATTACCTACGATAACATCGTAAGAAAAAAAAGTATATTGTGCAGAAAACCTAGTCTTTCCAACTGTAAAACGAATTTAACTTTGAATGAGAGAATGTTGTGTATATGATGGGATATTTGAAGACTAATACATTATCAGCCTTAGAAATTGAACGAAAAGCTCAGTTCGGAAAATTATTGTCATCACCTGGATAATTTAATGGGAGCTGTCCAAGAAAAGAAGCCGGTGATATTTCAAGAAAGAGCAGTCCAAGAAATAGTTCAAGAAAAGAGTTCGTCAAAAAATTGCCAAATTAGGCTGGGAAATTATGTCCCATTCACTATATTTTTCGGACCTATCCCCCTCCAACTATCACTTATTTTTGTCCCTACACATATTTTAAAGGACTAAAAAATTTAAAAATGTCGAAAATTTCAATCAAGCACTGTTTCAATTTTTCGCATGAAAAGATGAAACATTTTTCAAAACTGGGATATAAAAATTTCCCTCACGCTGGCAAAAAGTCATTAATGCACAATGCTAATTATGTTATTTTAATGAAGTTTATTGACATTAAGAAAAAATTGTATTTTGTTTTATTCCAAAAAATGGATAGAACATGTTACGTCTACCTTAGAGGTAGACGTAACAGTTTTTCAAAATCACCAGCAGATAAATGAATGAGTTTTGTGATTTAATACTCAAGAGACATAGATTTTATTTGTAAAGACACTTCATGACTTTTCGAATTGACATCCATGAATAACTTCTAATAAAATATGAGAACGTTATATGAAGGAAATTTGCGTTTTAAAGAATATTTTTTATTTACATATTTGTTATGCGCTTAAAAATGTGGCTGAATGTAGAGATAATTACAATAAAGAGACTTTATATTTAAAATTGTTCTTGTTTAAAAATATTTTTAAAATTATTTAATAATAGTTTTTAATAGTCAATGTCTCAAATAATTCCTTTTTTAAACTGGTACTGAAGCTCAACAAGGGGTATTTACACATATAGACAAATAATGCAAAATGGAATCGAAGTAAAATTTTCAATCTTTTTTCTTTCTATTTAATTTCATTTTTAGTCAAAAATAACAAATCAGTGCCGAAATTGTAAAAAAGAATATTTTTTAAATTGCAAAATATAATGCTGACCCATGTTTGCAACAACTTTAAGAAATGTACACTGCTGGCCACTCAAATTGGAACACCAAGAAAGACAAGAGATATCACAACAAAATTTATTTTGTAGATAACATGTTGACCAAGTATCAAATGATTAAATTTATAGACTTCTGTAAAGCGCAATTTCTGCCAAAATCAGTAGCCAGAGTCGACCCCATTGTTGGAGATCACCGTTGCCACACACCTCGGCATTGATAAAAAATTCTTTGGATGTGTTCTTGGGGTGGAGAAAACCATGCAGCTTCCACACATTGCCAAAGTTGATTGGGTGTAGCAGCTAGGGATTATCATCTGGGTCAATCGATGCGCATCCATGGACCACATGTTTTCTATTGGCGAAATTTCGGGATATTGAGATAGCTAGGGAAGCAATTCAATCTGGCGATTGACGAAGAACCCTTGCCACGCGTATTACGTGTGGTTACACATTACTTGTTGAAATATGACTGTGGGCAAGCCCTGAAGGTAAGGAAGGACATACTGATTCACACCTTGGAGATGTAGCACTGGTTATTTGAAGTACCGGCAATGCATACTAGAGGAATGCGAGAGTAATATCCAATAAAACCCCATACCATAATTTAGTGCAGGACCAGTGTGGAGGTGCATACGGCAGCTGTTCAGCATCCTCTCCCCACGATGTCTCCAGACTCGAATACGACCATCATGGTGTTGCAGATAGAAGCGTCATTCGTTAGTAAAGACAATTTCATTCCATTCTGCCGTCCACATCCTTCTTTCATCGCACCATTGGTGGCGGAGACATCAGTGGTTCTACGTCAAGAGTAAACGAAGCAATGAACTTCTTGCGGACACACCACTCTACTTTAAACAGTGTCGAATGATACGTGCAGACACTGGATGTGGCGTTACAGACTGAAAGTGCTGTGCTATGATTCGTCAGGTGGCTGCTGAGCGATCTGTTACTGCCATGCGCACAAATTCTTGTTCTGCGTTAAAGAGGTCTTGCGGACAGTCCACTCAGCTGTAAGCGGCGTCGAAAGGTGCGTGCGATTACCGATTCTTTGAAAGATAATCCACAATCTCAGTAGACAACTATCCTTCCTGTCAAACTCGCATACTTGATCAAAAAATGATCACTGTTTTGTACGCGGCATACTTGATCGTTTTTTTGTAAAAACCTCAAGAAAAACAATTGCCGAAATTGAAATCGTCGAAATCTTCATGCCTTAAATAGCGTTTTGAAGTGGCGCCCCAGGCACCTGTGATGTCCGTCTGTTCTGAAATTCAAATCATTATCACATCTCCTTTCCACTAATTCCTGTTGTATATTTCATGTTGTTTACATGCTTTCTTCAAGGTGTGGCATTTACTGTGGCCAGCAGGGTATAAAGAAAGTATGATTTTAATGAAGCTAATGGAAACATATATATATATATATATATATATATATATATATATATATATATATATATATATATATATAATGTTTTTACTAGACATATGTAAATAATCCTAATTAAATAGTAAAGCTACGAATTCATAATTGTTACTCTTTGCTGAAAAACTTACCAATGGGCATGATTCTGATTCGAAAATTGACTCTAAGTGAAGTAGGAGTCTGTGGAGCTTTTCCATCCAAGACGTGGGCGGAAAAAGAGTTAAAGTCAATGTCTATTTCTGTTATTGGGCTTATTCTCATTTCATGGCCTCTGCTGCCTATGACAATATTCCATAAAGGGTTTTCTGTAAATGACATGGACACTTTTAAAATAGTATAAAACATTCCAACATAAGATTAGTTTATTATTTTAAATAATAAAACTATACATCATTTTTTTCAAGTATTTGTGTAGTACATATAATTATTACTCCATAGAAGCATAATTGAGGTGCGTTTAATTTACCTTGAATGCAGTTAGAATACTTTTGTAAATATATAAAGATATTTGTATTATATACTATATTCTTCAAAAGTATTAGCATACTGTTCATTTAAATCTTTTTGCCGGTCATCAAAATCCTTACATTTGAAATAGTTTATTTTTGAGTTTTTAATCAGAAGAAAAAATATTTAAATGTTAAGCACATTATCATTGCTCTGATCACAATTTTACTGAACTGTAATTATTAGAAACAATATAATAAATGAATATATCTGTTGTGTTAAGAAAAATAAGAATTTATGTCGATTTAAATTTTGTGAAACATTTTTCAAAACAAGAAATGATTTATCAAGGAAGAATTATTTCATTCCAAAAATTATTCATTTCCAAAAAAATAACACTTTCTTTGGAATAATATTTCTTCTTTCATTAATTTAATTAGAAATCAATCTTTGTATTAAAAATGTTTAATAAAGCTAAAATCTACAGAATTTCTTGCTTTTCTATAGGTATATTCGCTTATATACATTTCAATAGATACAGTTATTCATAATATTGGTTCTATTAACTATGATTTAGTATAAAACTACTATCAAAGTTCCAAAAGTAATATGTTAAATGTCAGCAAAAGTTTAAGCTTGTATAAAAATACAAGCAAAAACTTAAACTTCTGCTTGTATTTTTATTAAGAATTCAAAACTAACAATGTTAGCGTTAAAAAGCTTCTTTTATCAATAGTATAAAGAATTAAAAATTAATAATATTTTTTCAAAAGTAAATACTCATAGGTTTAAACAATTTCAATCTTCTTTAACATAAGCAATTTAAATTGCTGTGCAGCGTTTATTCCTTAAAAAAAACACTTCAAATAATTGTAATTAGTTTAAAAGCGTTCATTCTTATATAACATATTTTTTTAGAAAAAAAACCCTTCAAATAATTGTAATTAGTTTAAAATATATAAATAGGTATTTGTGATTCAAAAATAGTTTTCGTGTAAGTATATATCAGAATATTTCATACCTCGAGATCGATAACTTAACATGTAAGTAAATGTTATGATGAATTTTTTTGTTATTTCAGCAGATGGTATGAATGGCTGCATTAAATAAGTAATACGTATTTCGCTCCTCACAATCATCGTCTTTTTTGATAAATAAAAAGGCAAAGTAAAAACGATGAGGGAAATGAAGAATTTTTTTGTTCGAAAGTTAATATAAAAGTGGAAATTTTTATTTAACTTTTGAAAATTTAGGATTAAAAAATTCTGAAATTAAAATATAAAAAGGGGATTAATTTTTTAAATATTATCATTTCGTCTTATCATTTTAGCTCATCTTTTCTGAAGCCATTTTTCATAATTACTTAGTAATTTTTTTTAAAAAAATAATTATGAAAAGTAGTCGAACTTCGATAAATGAAAGAATTTTCAAAATTGTAACATTTCGTGGAATACGTTTACGAGTTCTTTTCCGCAATTGTAACACATTCTAGTGAACTTGTAACTCATAATATATTATGTTATTTTGTTTAAATTATTGTAGTATATCACTGTATGATATGTAAATAATTTTAAAATTATGCATTTTTAATATTATATTTAATTAATAATCATTGAATAATGTAGCACCGGTAAGAGTTAGTTATTCCTACCAGGATCAATTATGTAAAATTTTCTCCTTTTTGAGTCGAGACTGTGGAACTCTTGTCTCCACTGGACAGTGGGATTGAATCCCTTAGTGAAAGCAAGGACGAACGTGACTGTGTCTCCTATGTTTCTGTCAAGCCAACAGGTGTGAGTTTTCATGTCCCAGTCGTCGCATGGATAAGCGGGTCTAATTTTCAGCTCTTTCATTCTGAAAAATTCATAAAATTATATAAAGCTCACAATTTAACTCTCATGGAGCATTGATTAAAACATGTGTAAATCAAGAGTGGTATATACGAGTATATATATATATATATATATATATATATATATATATATATATATATATATATATATATGCATTCTTTATGGCTCTAGCTGTAAAAAATACCATTAAAAATATTCCAACAAATATATACTTATAAAGCACGAGTAGGAATATCATAAGCATAAATTGAAAGGAATATAAGAATAAATACAAAAATCATATGCTTAGCAATACATTCAGCGTAAAAGTAACTTAAATAGAATTAAGACTAGTCTGAAGCCACTGAAGAAAAACCATATTTTGAGCCAATGTGATCAACACCCTCTGAAGAATCTGGCCATATATTGGTACTTCGTTTTATTTTTCTTTTATTCTATGTTTCTTTTAAATTTTGAAATCTCTATTGAATATATGTTCCATCTGCTAACCTACTAACTGTATTTCGTGTTTTCAATTTATTATTCTTCATTTGGCATTTGATTAATTTTGTAAAAAAATTACGATTAATTATATATATATATATATATATATATATATATATATATATATATATATATATATATATATATATATATATATATATAATTTTATTTTTGTGTATCTGTAAGTCTCTTAGAACAGTATAGGATGTTAGCATGTCACTCATAAAAATCATAGGTGACGGAACAGTTTAACGACCTTCTTCTTGGACATGACTGTCAAACATTTTGGATGTATAAAATACATTTAGAAAGAGGCCACTTATGCTTTACTGTACTAATTAAGGTTAAGGAACACCAACTAGAGTAGAAAAGTCAATCATGTACTATCTTCAAGATCTAATCAGACATTACTCACTTAAAACAGTCTATGCAAGTTAAATATTCATAAAACATAATTTATTTTATCTAGAGTGGTGTGAAGAATTAACACCCACATGACTTGATTATTAAGCAATTAAAATTCAAAATTGAAATATCTCTTGTTATAGATGGATCATAATTCTTCAAGCATTTTGTACAGTTTATATTTAAAAAAAAAAAAACAATTAAGTTGTTACGTTGTTAGCTCAAAATTTTGCGATTCACGTTTTTATTACTAAGGCAAATAATTCTTTTATACTATACTATTTTTACAATTGTTATTTTTACCACATAAATCAAATTGATCTGCATAATTTTTTGCTATGATGAATTATTTACTGTACTTTAAATAAAATTTTATAAGCAATCTTTCGTAATATTATCACACAACACTTTGATATTATTAATATTTTTCCAGTTGTTGTTTTGCGCCATTCATTCTGGCAATATGGCTGCTCGATTTTCCTAACTGAACCGTAATTTGGCGTTGAGTTCTGCTTCGTCAGTACACTCATGCCAGACGTATCCGTTTATTGAGTAGGCAACCATTCACAATCCATTCATACTAGGAAAGGACAAAAGGAGTAGAGAGAGAAATTACATCCATGTCCGAACCGGGATTCGAACCCAGGTCCTCTCTATCCATCAGCGTGCCTGACGCACGCTGACTACTAAACAGAATGGGTGGCATATTTTTCTAAAAAAAACTTAGAATATAGAAAATTTTATTATTTTTCTCTATTCTCTAATAAAAATTTATTTAAATTCTAATAAAAATTTATTTATTTTTCAGAGATGAGTTTTGATAATATTGGACAAATATTGTGGCATTATGTTTTAATAAAAAATTTAGCATTTTTTAAATTTGTTGAAAATATGAAATTAGAATTGGTGTCTCGTTAGTTTAATAAATTGCAAAATTATTTATTTCACTTTTGATTTTGTAACTTCATGTACATTTGACATTAAAAGATCTTAATAAATGTGAAAAAAAAATTTCTAAGATTTTACAATTTAAAAAAAAAACAAAAAACCAGGGGATTTATTTTATTTAAACATTATACTTAATATGTGATGAAAGCTTTAAATTTCTTGTTATTTCTTGAAATAAAATTGTTTTAATTACCTTTCTGCCTGAGAAATATTACATTCTGGACAAGGTGTACCGCCAATGTCACTCATGTTCTTAAGTTCTTTTTCCAGTTCTCTGAGCAAATCAAATTTAAAACTTGGTCGTTTATCGGCTACTTTCACTTCAACATTAAGTCCTCGTCGAGTTTCCGTCTTGTAATCGGGATTCACCATATTCGGCTTATTTGCAGCAGAGTTTCTTCGATGTCTCGATTCCAAAGGCGACCTCTGTGTGTAATTATTCTGCTGAAGAGTTAAGATGTGTGCTTCTGTACCAGACATGAAAAGGTTGCAGAGAAATAGCATCTGAAATAAACAAAACAATATTTCAATAAGTAACTGAACTTAAATTTTTAAACGTAATAAACATTTGAACTATTTAGACGCTTTTTTTAAAATAATATTACTCACACAGAAATATACTGGATATGAAAAGAACAACAATTGTATATTTTATAGCTTGAATGATAAAGTTCCGGATTTTAATATTTGATTATTTTAAAATAATAATTAAGAAATTCAAGATAATATTAAAAAAAATATTTTAGATAATGAATAGAGCATAATTTAAGAATTCTTGATTAAAATACTTCTGCGATCAATTATGTGAAATTAGGAAATTTATTCTAAATTTGTATCGTTTTCTTCAACAAATTAATAAAATTTATTATATCCTTTATCTATACATGGTTAAGATGTTGCTAACTTCTTACACAAGTATCCATTAGCACAATTTTTATATTGCCATAATTACAAATATATACCATAATCATGAGCTTTCCAAAGGAAATATTCGTTCTGGGTACTGTATTATACTGTGTTGGGTACCTGTGTAACCACAAGTACATTAATAGCCGTATGTAAAAATAAGACACTAATAAAATTTTAATCTAAAGTTTATTGAACTATATATCAATTAAGAAAAGATTTGAGGAAAAAACAAATTGCTAAATGTATGTAGTAAGTTTTATGGTTTTTAATTTGGATCATTACCTGAATCTAATGATAGGGGAAATGCAAAATCGCAAAGCCATCCAAGTGTCTCTCAAAGGATGCCAAGACATATCTAAAATTTTTATGCTTTGTCAAAAGTTCTAAATTATTCTAAATTACGATGATACACCCACATTCGCGATTATGATGGTGCACTCATAGGGTGCCTCACTATACAATCATTTTGGCCCTTTGTCCCAAAACAGTGGGATTTAATGATGTCACAGGCAATTATCTTGACATTTCAAACGAATAAAAAAATAAAAGGAGCACAGTTTCTTCACAATGGTAAGGATTATGCTTCAATAAAAATATAAATTATGAAATCATTGTGAGAATTTGGAACACTTAAAAAAATAAATCATATTATGCATTGAAGTTGACTTAGATGAAACAATCTAAGTTCACTTAAATTAAAAATTATTTTTTTGGAAACTCTCACTCTCTCTCTCTCTTTAACTAAAAAGGGAGTTTAAATATTTTAACTTAAATTACTAGTGAAATAAAATTGGTCAATGAAATTATGTAAGAAGTATTTTGCTACTTTTTTAAATATAATTTTATGTAAATGTGACATAATATTATTTTATTCTACTAATAATATGTAAAACACATAATCTTTATGTAAAGATAATAGCTGTGTTGTAATAGAATATAATTGAATAAAGTATTTTTAAGAACATAGCTTTGTTTCATTACTTTCATTCATTGTCTAAAAAATAATTCATAAGAGTCTTAAGTCCTTTTAATAGAATTTAAAGCAGCTGTATATAAAATACTTTAAAAAACTATCATTCTGTTTTATACTCAGTAACTGTCTTTTATTTGGCTTCCTGACGGAAATTGGTTTTCGCTTTAAGTTTCTTTCAATTGATTTTTAAAAAGAAAAACCTGAATTGTTCAATTACTTTTTTTTCGAGTTTAATTAGTTTTCTTTTTCGTTTAAACAAAGCCCATTACAACCAAAATTTCACCAGAGACATTTTCAGGATATAAGATTGAAGTAAATGTCAAAAGGGCAAAATGAAATTTCAAAAGAGGAAAAAAAAAACTCTTAAGTAAATATTAAGTATAAAATTTTTAAAGCATTCAAATGAGTAGTATTTTGATGAATTTATTTTTACGAATGGTTCTTGAAACACCAGAAAATGCTACACAATGTTACATAAAATTTACTATTTAATACGATTCAGAAATATATAAATTTTCTTCTCCATCTCCGTATTGGTTACACGAGTGCGCCAATCAGAGTAGACGTTCTCTTTTAAAATCGCAATCAATACGTTTGGTCTTTCAACAATGCCCACTGTAGAACCCTAGTAGACACCAGCGGAAATTTTTCGGGAACATCTGGAAACATATCCTTGGTGATTACTTGGTAGCCCCATGCATCACGCAAGACCTTTTGAGCGGCGCAATATACCGTATCATCTTGGAACAAAACAACAACTTATTGCAGGATGATCCACTTCTCATCCTGAGAGACATGTGGTTTGTGCAGTATGAAGCCACAGCAGATTTTTTCATCACGGTCTGTAACTTTTAGAATGTCACATATCCCACACGCTGGATTAGACACAGCAGATCAGTGGCTTGGCCTCCTCACTCCCCGGACCTCAACTCTCACTGGATTTTTTTCTTCTGGGGGCACATGAAATATTTAGTGTACGAGACGCCTGTGGACTCAACTTAAGATCTCGCGCTTAGAGACGTTGTTGCTGGGGACAAAATTAATATGGCACCAGGAATCTTCGAGAGTGTGTACCAGTCATTCCTTCGTCGATGCCAGCTGTGCAATGACCCACATAGGTGGCATTTTGAGCATCTTCTGTGAGGTTTTCACTAAACAACGAATATGATTGTGAAATTTTGGTATCATTCATTCTCTTACCCAACACTGTTGTAAGTGTTAGGCAAGGACTGTTAGGTATATATATATATATATATATATATATATATATATATATATATATATATATATATATATATATATATATATAAGATATGTTTTCAGTTCCTGCTATTAGTTCTCAGTCTCTCTATGCATATCTTTTTCAAATTTTAAATTGTTAATAAAATACTTCTTATTCAGTTCAAAGACAGTTTTTTACACTTGCAGTTCATGATATTTGATGTTAATGCAGTTTTTTAAATATTAATTCATTAAGTTTAATTAATTAATTTTAGTTTAGTTTTAAATGGGAGAAAATATATATCTTTTTTTTTGTTGACCTATGAAAGAATTGACTGTAAAAAAGATTGCGCAAGGTTAGATTCTAACCCAAGAACTGTTGAATCCAAGTCAAAATCGCTAAACCATTTGGCAGTCAGCTCGGCGTACCAATTGGTGATCGCAACGTAATTTATGTCTTTCTTCGATTTACAGATAACTAAGAAGAGGAAAAGTATTCGCAAATTTCAAGTCAGCATTCACGAGTTCAATAGGCTATCTATTATTCAGTTATTGAGTTAAGGCACAGCATTAGTTATCACATATGAGAGATCTCTTGCTGCACGTAAAACACTTGTTGATGAGTAACATTCTCAATAATGACAGTGACGATGGCTGGTCATAATACTATTTTGAAATTTACTATCACACGATCAAATATCAAAAAAGTCTGATTAAATCTTAAAGTCTATAAATATAGAAAATTGGGATGGTAACGTATGAGGCGCTGAATAAGTACAGCAATAGGTAGTAAGTTTTTTTTTGCGTTAAATTGACTATATTCAATGCCTATGATGACCACAATTCTAGAATCCTGTTGCAGTTATAGAAGGATACAATCACAGTGCAAATCTTATTGCACTCTAGAAAGCACCGCATGACAAAATCAACTTAGTTATGCTTACCTTAAGTTATTGAGTACTGCATTTCCAATGTCAGTAAGACCTATAGGAATTGTTTTCTCTATTGGTTATTTGCTAATAATAGCATTTGCTGAGAGGGCAAAATCACTTCACAAACGTCAATGAACTTATGGCATACCTCATAGTAACTACATAATGGCTTAAAGATTTTGTGAGGTCCAACTGGAAAGCAATAATCCACCGCATAGTTGCCTTCCAGTTGGAATTTTTATAGGTAGAAGGCCGGAAATATATTCGTAAGTCGCAAGGGGGGAAACTGGGAAAACCACTGCGTCAAAAGTGTAGGTAGAAGCTCAACATCCATCTTTCACTATTCAACAGTTCTTGAGCTCGAATCTGGAACTTAATGTCCAAAGAACGATGTCCTATCGATGTCCAAAAAGGGGAAGCGATACTGACGATAAGTCCTGATGCGATAAGTTTTGTTGACCACTAGTTGAAGATAAGTTCTGATGCCAGTGGACGTATAGTTTCAGAATGATTTTTATTCATAGAAGATTATTAAATTGGTTCATTTTATGTACCATACATGAAGTGAGATATTTTGAATACTCTAACGTCAATTTTTCATTGGTATGGTTGAATTTATAAAGCATAGCTTTTATCCTCTAAAATCAGCATTTTTACAGCCTTGATTACATTTTATGAAGTTGGTGCTGTACTATTTGAAGAAATTGGTCCTAGGCCATATCATAATATATGTGCGATGAAATGTTTCAATGCCTTAATAGTGGTTTCTTATTTTTATGGTAGAGAGTTTATAGAACAGATCTTCACTCTACTAAAGCAACATTTTTAAGGATACGGGTTTGATTACGGTTCCATGATGCTACTGTTATATTTATAACATCATGTTTTAAAATAAAAATTTTGTAAAATTAGATCATAATTAATTATAAGAATTCGATAAAATCAGTCTTTGTTTCCTTATAAAAAATATTCAGCATATTTATTTTTATCCCTCATTTATCAAATTATCATTCATCCAACTTCCATTCCAACTGCGTGATCTAATTTAAGTCTTTAAAAATTGTTTTTTAAATTCTTTTACGGACTATTAAATTTTGAAGTTTTTCTTGCTTTATGTTGTTATAACATAGGAAAATCGAAAAACGAAGAAACAACGTTCTAATCGCGAAAATGATGAGATTAGTGTTGTAAAATTCAAAGAACTATTTTCGAAAGCATTAAAAAATTTCATGTGACTTCTGGTTTAGTATGTTTATATAATTAATTATCAAGAATACTCGGCTTGTATTCAATGTATTATAAAATTTGATACACATATTTTTGAAATGTACAAGAAAGTAACAAAAGCAAATTAAATATTCGTGCTAAGAGGAAGAAAGCATTTTATATTTTTAATAAATTATTTTTCCTTTTAAAAAAATTAGTTATGACTCTCATGTATTTAAATTTAACTAGTTTTTCTGTTAAGATTAATGGTAAATTATAGTGTTTAAATTTTAATTCCCTTGTTATTATTCAGCAACTAAATTTATTTGATTTTTAGGAGTTCATAGTTACAAAATTAAAAATTATTTTGAAATTAAATGCAAATTTATTTCCTTAGAATCTTAAAGCAGCAGCTTAAAATGTATGTTCTTAAAATATGTTATAGATACATAAACTTCAACATTCAACACAGAAAAGCGTAGGAAGGAAGATTTCCATAAACAAAGCACTTCTACATTAGCGGATGACGTTTATGATGCCAAACAGATTCTTCCACCATTTTATGAAAAGAAAAAGAATATTTATTCTACACTTTCCCTTTTCCGAAATATAACCAACGAATAACGATGGAAACTGTCACCTGTAAGAAATTTACGCCAAAATGAGGGCTAAGGTTTTGTCCTCCTTTATTGCAGCGATGTATTTATATGGTCAATCATTTTTCAAAGCTGCTGGATAGTGCGTCTGGTTTTGACTACTTGGGTATTTTGAAATTGCTGTGCGAATAAAAGCACTTTATGTTATGATCTTGAAGTTATAGGAACTATACTTTTAGAATCATTGATGTCATAAGTGAAATATTACAGTTAACATAAGCAATCTTTGGATAAAAATATTAATCACAAGTATAAATCACAAGTATTAAATATTAATCACGCGTATTATTAAAAATTGAAAATAGTTCATTATTTTGGATGGAAAAATACGTAATGGTAATTAAAAGTTAAACATTATTATGTAATATATAAGACAATGTGTTATCAAAAACACAGCGATTTCTTGAAGTTCAAACATTTAAGACTTACATATAAGATACCGCAACCAGCAACGAACATTCTTTCTGTACCATGTCTACCAGACTGCTAATTTCAAAGGATAAAAAGAAGTGTAGTAGCGTTTGAAGTGAGGTACTTTCAGTATTTCGATTTCTGTCTTAATCATGTATCTAGAAAAATATTTATCTATTGAAATATTTACTTTTTTAATTAAATGTTTGAATTCAAGGAGAGATAGTTGCTTTAGTTGTTTGTTTATATTCTTAATTATATATCCTAATGCTTGAAGTGCCATGTCTTGTCAACTTTAAAAATTTTATGACAGTTAAAAAATATAGTGTTTTATTTTTAATAAATGTGTAAAAACAAATTTTTAATAGTAAAGCATATGTTTTGTAATGATAAATCAATAAATCATTTTATTCTTGATCAGTTTTTATAAAAATTCATATTTTCAATTTATATTAGATAAAATTGAAAAATGGCATAATTAAACTTTACATTCTATTTTGTAAGTCACTGAGATTAATACATTAATTATGATTTCATGTGTTATTAATGTGTTTTAAAAGTTCATCATTTTAGATACACATTTTGTCAGCTGATTTTTAGTGGATATTATTAATTGATATCATGATATGTTTCCAGCTAAATATTTTTCTCGTTCAAAATACTAAAATAAAACTGAATATATAATTTTAAATGATGAGGTTGATACTTTAGATGGCACACTTTACTCCATCAGATAGCTTTGAAACTGCATATATTTAATATACATAGAATTCTGAGCAGGTACCTTTGATGGTACAATTTGGTTATTCATGTTAGAAAAAAATTTACAATTTAGGCCCAGGTGCCGTATAATCCATGACTCTAAATTCTGAATTTGCTTGGCGATGAAGAAATGTTGCCAAAATGACGTATTGTGAATTGCGCGATGACGTAAACACAAGGGTTACCAAAATAGAATTCTCTGTACAATTCTTATAGGTCTCCATATGTATTACGTAGTAAAAACGAGGTTGCCAGATACATTAGAAAATCCGCTAAAAATTCACCAGCCTCAGAATTTGACATCATAGATTATACGGCACCTGTGCCACAATTTATTGAGTTTTTTACTACATCAGGGTAATTTTTAATTTTTCTAGTCTCCTACATTTGTTTCTCAATTATAAAGCATGATCGCCAAATCGTAGAAATAGCGTCTTACAAAAGTAATCCAAACTCTTTTTACTCATTTTTCCAATCCTTGTTTCATCAGATTCAGTCAGTTTAGGTCTCATCTTATTACATCTATCTATATTTCTTTATTTTAAAAGGATCACTAATTTTCATTTATAAACGACTGAAAATGATGCTATATATTCTTCCACAGACGGATATTTTAGATTTATCCCCATCATTTGAAAGTGAATATGAAATAAATTAAATACAAATATCCTTTGCTGGAAATTTATTATGAAATCTTGACAAAAGAAAAAGGAGCTTGCATTGGCATCAGTTGATTGAAACAAAACTAATTTTCCTAATATTCATTAGACTTGTATACTGTTAGCAGTGAAATTTACTTACATTAAGAATTGTAATTAGTAAATCAACAATAACCTAGATTAAAATTAATTTTTTATGTGGAACATGTATTATGCAGCTAATTAAAGACAATTGTAATGTCTCTAAAATTGACAACAGTATTTTTGCTTCGAGAAAGAATGCTTGCAGAATTGTGCAAATGCAATGGATTTTTGCTGCATTTGTAGTGATATTAAGAATTATCTTGTGTAATTGTTGGAGGAACAAGAACGCAGCTTAAAATAATTGATAAGGAGGATAGAAAATGTAGTTGATTACACACACACACACACTAGAATATATAGCACCGAAGAACATAAAATCTTATGATAATTATATAATGAACCTCATATAATCAACTCCATCCCACAGTGTTCGCGTGAAATATATTGAAAGTCTGTTTGGAATTGGTCATGGGAAGTAGCAAAAGAACCAGGGTACAATTATTAATATCCTTATTGTATTCAGCACATTTCAAGTCGAACAATAGAAAGGACTCAATAGCATGAGGATATTTTAGTTGTTATTATCCGTATTATGCCAATCTGAAATTAAAATAACTTCGCATTTTTACTCTTAATGAAACCGTTATGCGGCCTTGGTGATTTCTTTCCCTTGGTCTTTGACTCCAAATTAAATTTAAACAAAGAAATGCATTTATTGACAGTTTTTTGGAAAATACATTTAGGTTAAAAACTTTATATTTGTAAGTATTTTTGTTAATTATTCCTGTTAAGCAATATTCAAGCTATATCATATTAATTTAGCAGGAATATTGTAGATAGAACTTTCAGTATAACTATAAATTACTTTAATTATTTGACTTTCGCTTAAATCTAGCGTGATCTCCTAAAACATCGAATTCTATTTTTGTCGCCAATTTTAGTTAACTAAATTGGTTTCCAGAACGAAGCTGCTTTCGAGGAATTATTTATTTCCTAAAAATATATAGTAATTGTTAATATACATACATTTTCTTAAAGAATAAAGACATAAAAATGCCCTGAAAATTATATATATATATATATATATATAATATATATATATATATATATATATATATATATATATAACGTTTCCAGCTTACAAGAAGGACATATTACCATAGAGTTGAATTTAGGGAAATTTTCTGACAATTTCCAAATGGAATTTTTTTTAATACTTAGATATGACTTCTTCGATCATTATAGTTAAAAAAAAATATGACGCCAAATTTTGCTGCTACAAGTGCGTGGAATTCCCAAGAAATTATTTTAACATCATTTCTTTCAACATAAATTATCAAAGAAAGTCCCAAATCATTATTATTACATAAGTTATAAGGGTAAAAATAGAATTCTTAACAGATACCTTCATTGAAACAAATAGTTGAGAACTTTATTTTAAATTCACACATAATTATTTTTTACTTCGAAATGATAACAAAAAACATAATAATAAATTTCAAACTTACATGAGAAAAGAGAAAATATAAAACGAAACTTTATGAAATAGATCAGAAGGTGATGTCATTAAACTGCAATATTTGGTGCAAAATCGCAACATTTGGCGATATTGGTTTTCACAGAATTGGTTGATGAGAGCTTTTTTATTACAAAGCTTTTTCATTACAAAGTGTTGCAGAACAGTACAATATGTACGAGACTATAATTTAATTTTTATTACATAATGATGTAACTACAAGACGTGCACATAGTTTTCCAAAATATATTTTGTGTCTTTCATTAAATATATTCTCTCTCTTTTATTTAGAATTATCATAAAAATGTTTGAAAAACGTTTTATTTCTTAGAGTAGAGGAAATATAATGGAAAATTTTATTTACATGGATTTAATGTGGCCAAGCAGATTACTAAGGTAGCCAAAATTTTAATCTGACTCTTAATTCACGTTACAGATCTGTAACACACACACACAATTCCATGTGGATACTATATTCTTTTATTTGCAAGGTGGATATACTGCAAGGTTTATTTAATGTTTTTTGTTATCCAAATTAAATAAAAGAACTATACACACACACATATAATTTTTTGCTTATATTTTTTTACGTCAATCTGTCTATTTAAAATAATGCTTCTTTTGAGAAAAATGAATTATTTTATATTTCTGTAGAAGTATAAATTTTATTAAAATAACAAGTAATATTTACTGTCTATTTTTCACAGTTTACAAAAACAAAGTTAAATTTTAAAAATAAAATTTAAAGTACTTGCGCAATATCGATAAATTATTCTGTAACTCGCTGCTAAATTACCAATATTGATTTCATAAATGGAACTCTTTTTCTGAATTAGATTTCATTGAAGAATATTTTTGTTCTTTCATATTATTATGTAAGATCTATCAATAAGAAAATATTTCATATAAGATATTTCTTATTTGCAGATTTTCGCTTGCTTAGATTTTGGTTAACTTATTATACATTGTTATTTCCAAATACATAATAGAATATTCATCTTCTTTTTCTCAATAATAATTTTGGAATATACTAAAATTTTATCTGTTTTATTATTAAAGAATTATTTGAATTGGCTTTTAGATTAATATTTGATAAAATATATTTTGCATTAAGAAAATTGTCCGTGAAAGCTCACAAAATTATTTTTTGAAATGACACACCAATAGAAGTCAATACATTGTCATTTAATACAAAAATAAAAAAAAACCGCAAATATATATAAGCTTGGCATTTATAAGAAGTCTCTATTTTTATTGTTACTTAATAATAACCACAGCAATGTATAACCAAAATATTGAGTTATATAATTTATTTCAATATAAGCAAGTGAAACATCAAATTAAAAACATGCTATGGCATAATATGTAAATTTAATTTAGAATATTCTTATGTAAAAGAAAAAAGAAGGGACAGAATTGCATAGAAAAATTTAAGCTAAACATTGTACAAAACGAAACTAGCTGATATCAGAACCGTGTTTCAGAGTTTGTGTTGATTGAAAGTTAATAAAAAAAGTGTCTTAAAAGTCAAAAGACTTTTATTCGTAGCAAGTTCAACAAAATGCAGGAGATTCTAGCTGTAGAAATCACAATTACACAAGTCCAATTCATCAAATACAACCAGCAAAAGCTTTCAATTACAGAAGTCTCTATAACACAGACAGAGAATAGCTTTTATGCACGAAACTAGCATTCCAGACTGATTATCTTCACTAACTGTTCAATACCGGGCAGAGGTATTTATACCTGACTTGGCGTGAAAATCTAAGAATTTCGCCAAATGTGTGGAAGTTTCTAGTCTATCTCATTCAGTATTGGTTCTAGAATTTAGGTGATGGATTTTTTGAGAAATATCTATTTCTCGCCAAGAATTTCGACATATAGTTGCCAAATCATTAGACATGGTGTTTTCTACCTAGAATGCACAATTCCCCTACCCCCCAAATCTGAGTATTTCACACCTGTCTAAGATATTTCAAGACAAATACAGATAATATTAATATATTTGTAACAACATTTAAATATCTTCTTTTTATAATTTCTGAGGATTTATTTACAAAATATTTAAAAATAGTCTGAATGAATGTAAAAAAATTGTTATTTATTTGATGAAATCATATAAGAAATAATGTTAATCAAATTCTTTTTATTATATTTTTATACATTTTATGTATAAAAACATGATAAAAAATAATCAAATTCTTTTTGTTATGTATTTATACAGTATGTCCACTAAAGTCCCTTGCCACCCTCTTAACTTCGGAACGGCTGCTGCTATATTCATAAAAGTGATGTCTAGGTATAGTAAAGTAGCCATGCGCTACTGAATAAAACCACCTACTGCGCCACCTGGTGGAAAACTGTGAAGTTAGCATTTGTATCTCGAAAACGAAACGAGATAGGTGAAAAAAGTGATTTACAAAGTTTAAGAGCATCCTCGATTTTGTACGAAAAGATACCTTGTAGGCATTAATGTGAAGAATACATCGGTTAAAACGCGCATTTGTTGTTTCGTGCTGTGACGTGGCACATCGTACGTGTGCATATTTAAAAAAACAAAAAATGGTTTTCTTTCACCTCTAGCCGTGAAAGAAAACGATTTACATTTTCGTGATTACATTTTTCACTTTTATTTCGAAATGGGAAGAATCGAAGTATTAAAAATAATTCCAACGATTTGTATGCAGTATGCAAATACGTAAGAAATGTCATGCCTGTTCACCTGAACAGCTATAAAAGAGACATCTTCTTGGTAAAACCCGATTTTGTGGAGAGCCTGCCGTTGTTTAACCTTAAGAATCTATGGTTTCAACATGACGGCGCGCCTGCTCCCAAGACATCTCCAGTGAAGCAGTACCTCGTCAAGGAATTTGGAAACCAAATACTAGGGTATGGCGATTTCGAAGAGTGGCCTCCACGTTCTCTTGATCTGACTCCACTGGACTTTTTCCTGTGGGGATACTTGAAACAGCAGGTGTATGCGACTTCTCCACAAAAAATTGCAGAACCTTAAACGACACATTACGGTCGCGTGCTCCAACGTGTGCAACGTAATCTTCAAGCGAGGATCCATATGTGCATTGCAGCTGATGGTGAGAGAAGTTTGAACATTTTAAATAAAGTATTTTTTTATAACTATTTGTTTTTATTTTCTTTCTTAGGTCGTTTTGCCACGTCACAGCACAAAACTACAAATGCGCGTTTTAACCGTTGTACTCTTCACATTAATGCCTACAAGGTATCTTTTCGTACTAAATCGAGGATGCTCTACAACTTTGTAAATCACTTTTTCTCTCTATCTCGTTCGGTTTTCGAGATAGGAATGCTAACTCCGCAGTTTTCCACCAGGTGGCGCAGAAGTCTGTTTCATTCCGTAGCGCATGGCTACTTTACTATAACTAGACACCACTTTTATAAATATAGTAGCAGCAGTTCCGAAGTTAAGTGGGTGGCAAGGGACTTTAGTGGACATACTGTATATTCCAGAATCTTATGCATCAATAACGACAGACTTTTTTCTAACAAAGTCTTTTAATGTGGTTGAATTTATAAAATGGGCTGAATTAGGATCTTTTTAAATTTTGGTTTTTCGCTAAATTATTATGATGTCTTTTATTATTTGATATCGCAATAATAACATTTGATATTTTAAATTTATTTATAAAACTTATTTACAGTGTCAGTTGGAATAGAATGAAAAATATTAAAATATTTTTAGCTGTGGAATCCTGAAAGTAAGTTATAGATATTCTATAATCATTAAAGCTGATTTCTCTCAAAAATTGACACCTGTTGCTTATAAAAATTTTATGTAATCCATTTATCTTTAAAAAGAGTATTTAACATTGAAAAGCTCCTTAATTATGACAAATATTTTAGCTTTTCCCCCTTGAATATTCAGGTTAAGGAACGTTCGTTGTTCTTAATGAAAATATGAATGAAGCAAATATTATTGTAATTATAAATTAAACCCTTATAGAGATAAAATGAATCCCAAACAATATTTTAATTTATAAGCAGGACTCTGATTACTATTCCAAATAAATAACGAAAGTGAAACATGTGATTGAAACTACATCCTCAATTATGACAAGATTTAAAGCGAACGGTAAATATTTTAAATTTTAATGTTTTTGACTTCTATTATATTGGTGGAAGCTAAAATCATTTCTGTGAACATTTCGTTGCCACGAAAAAAATGTTTAGTAGTTAAAAGTTTGCTCATAAAAAATTGATTTTCCTCACTTTTTATGATAATCATTCTAAACTCTAGATATGAACTCGAAAACTTATGATTGTGAGTTCATATGGAGACAAATGTTCTCCAAGTCGTAACGTTCATTATTTTCGAGCCGTCACCCTTATTTGTGCACATGAAATATCACCATAGATAATTGACAAAAAAAGCGCGAACATAATGGCACGTGTAACCAAATAGTTTTGTCTGAGAATGATAAGCCTACTGAATAGTATTAATGATTTATTTTTTCATGTGAAGTATGTTCTAAATGCATTAATACAATAGGAAATCAGATATATTCTGAATGAAAATCCAGCATCATCTGCCGAGGTGTCTTAAGCTGTACAATATCCTTGCGGAAAAACTCTGGTTTTGGATGAAAAGAAATTTATAAGTGCTTGACGTAAATCTGCTTCATTGGATAGAAATACCTGACTTTTTGAAACGAAGACCTTGCAAAACTTTCATTGATAGAACAATCTTTAAACTTTTGACATGCTTTTGCTTCTGATAAATCTACTTTAAAGATTTTTAATACCTTTTGCGATTCTAAGACTGAGATTGTTATGTACAAAACAAAGTAACTGATTAAAAAATCAGATCTAACCCAAGAAATAGAGAAAATGAATTTGAATAGAAAAATCCTGATATTAATTGAAATCACAAAACATGATGATATTTTTAATAAAAATAATTTTGCACTTAATAATCAGCACTCATGTTATCTGAATTTAACTGGAAGAGAATTCAGATAATTGCATTTACTAAAGATAACTCCTTTTGCAAAATAATTCTCTTAGTACACTTTTTCTTAATATACAGTATTTCTTAATGTAAGACCTTCAATAAATATTTTTGCTATAAAATAACCTTAATATTTAAAATCAATTCTAAATTACAATTATATTTTATTCACGAATACTTTTATTAATTATCTCCTCTTCGCTTAATAAGATAGCTTACAAATTTGTTGAAAATAAACAGTTTATTAATGCTCAGAAAATTTCAATTCAAATACAATCAGCAAAAGTTTTCAATTATAGAAGTCTCTATAATACAAACAGACAGACAATAGCTTTTATGCACGAAACTAGCATTCCAGACTGATTATCTTTACTAACTGTTCAACATCGGGCAGAAGTATTTATACCTGACTTGGCGTGAAAATATCAGAGTTTCGCCAAATGTCTGGACGTTTCTAGACTATCTCATTCAATATTGGTTCTAAAACTTAGTCGATGGATTTTTTGAGAAATATCTATTTCTCGCCAAGAATTTCGACGTATAGTTGCCAAATCCTTAGACATGGTAATTTATATATTTTTCATTTTCCCTTTTAGTTATTTCTTTTAAATTCATGAGAAAAAATATTCCTGATTTAAATCTAAATCTCGGTGTAAGGAGAAGCGTTTCACATTCCTCGTATCTTTTACAATGTGAGCTGCATGTGTTAATGCATTATCTACCACAATTATGGCATCAATATGATGGTTGTCCATATGATGGCTGTCATATATGGATGAACATACACAATTGAGCGAATTAATTGTTACAAACACAAAACTTTTCACAAGATTTTAATTGGTACTGGTTAACTTACGTGCAAAGTTCAGCAATGTAATACGAAATATGTCTTCCTGTAACTTAAATGAGATCCTTTATAAGCATTTGGCATGCATTCCACTAAATTAAAATGTTAGATCTCCTTATCATGAAACAAAGTATATATATATATATATATATATATATATATATATATATATCGTAAATAATTCAGCTAAATTTCATAGGTTAAAATCAACTCAAATTAGAGTTTTGACTTTGAAAAAAGTAATTACTTAATAAAATAATTTACTTTTAAAAATAGCTGATTTATAATTATTTATAATTAAGTATTACAAACAGTAGTACTTCAAATGAATGAAAATGTTACGAAATCTTTTTTTGTATCTAATCTGTATTTGTTTCGGGGTTGTATAGTATGAAAAATGTATATTGTTTTCTTTTTAAGACGAACGATCCCACCCACATTCAAAGAATTAAAAACGAAACAAATCTCCTTGATAAACCGATATTTCCCACTTCACGTGAAATGAATTATTTCTGATAAAACTCTTATCAATATTTCACCCAAAACGCCTTCAATTGTTTCAGATGATGTATTCCTTTCTACTTTCGGTTATGTCACTTAGCCGCTGATATTTTCAAAATAAATTAAGAAAAAATATGTACTTTAATTCTTTTGAATAAAAACTTATCGAGGAAAGAGAAATCACTGGTTAAACTTTTACTGTTATTTCCTGTCTTGCAATACGTGCAAATGGGGCAATGCATATTTATCTAAATTTAAATATCTTATTATTTTTTCAATTGGATTAACTCACATTAATTACTTGTGTATGTGTTTTAGTTTTTATTTTAAACTATGGAAAGAAATAAGCTATTATTTTTATTGAGCCTTTTGGACTTAGTAGCTTTAAGTGGTTATTAGAGCTAAAATCATAAGCATATAAGAATCAATTTCACTGAAACAGATTAAAGTCATATACAGAAAAATCAAAAGAAAGTTTTCTATTACTAAAGAAATGTTCTATTATTTTTTGCTAATGGGTTCCTATATGTTATGTATCTTGATAGTCATTGGAACTGCTAAAATGTAAATAAAATTCACAATATTTTATGCCACACATTTGATAATAATTTATGATATGGGATGTGGAATTTGAATGTACTTTCAAATAATAATCTAACTAAGCACAATTACTTTTAAATTTCTGATAAAAGAAATTGATAAACTGTAAATCACATTATTGCTTTACTGCATTTGAGCATTTTTATATATAAGGTAAAAAGGAAAAAAATGGCATCTTAAAATGCTAAATATACTTTTTATATATGCTTTTATTGTCATTAATCTCTCTCTCTGTGTATATATATATATATATATATATATATATATATATAGCAGAGTATATCATTCGTATCTACTAATTTTTCAAAAATTATTATTAGGAATCACTATATGCAGGAAAAATAACTTTCCACAGTTGAGAATAACAGTATCGGTGTGATTATACTAGACTGAACAGGTCTTATGAAAAATTTTCAAGTATTTAATTTTAAAAAGGTATTAATGATCAATATGAGGGATTTTAAAATTCATTTTCTTTATTTTTTTAAAGATATATCTAGATATTTTTGACAGATGAATTTATAGGCTTAAAACCCGGGTCTATTTAAATGCACCAAACATTCTTATCTCTTATTTTGAACTCACTTTTTTTCGTTGTTAAGTTTCACAAGTTAGTATATGTTCGATTTGTACAAGTAAAGGATACAAATTAAATATTACGACCCCTTTTTTAATGTATCGTATTTTCATTTTTAGAATCTTGGTAGGCAATGTCAAAAGTCAAGTCAGTTTAATGAACACGTAAAGCTTCCTATCTTTACAGTCTTATGATTTAGAAATTAAAATACTGGTCTCACACAATCCTTGCTTACATATCCTATTCACTTTTAATATGCATCTGATTGTAGCTTATGATATGTACATTGTTGAATTTCTGGAGTTATACTCCCGAGAAAAATCAAAAATCTCGGAGGAGTGGAAAACACCCCCCACCCATAATTGGTACAAGGGATCAAAACCGGGTTTGTCCCTTGACCTCCCGTGTGACAGACGTACCCGGACTGTTCTCTCAAGACTTGCTAGCGGTCATATTAAGTGCCTCACTTTCAACGAGGGCAGGAAAACTTTCGTCACCTGCGCCAAGTGCCAAAATCATCAGGCTTCTCCTGAGCATCTTTTGGATTGCATGGGTCTCTCTAGGGAGGATCTCTTTAGCAATCCTCTTTTAGTCTTCGACTTCCTTACAGTCAACGAACTCGTGGATCTAGTCTGACTCCGTCAGACATGGTGGATAAGCAACAACAACAACAACATTGTTGAATTTTAAAAACTATGCTTAAAACTACGTTTAAAAACTATGTCTGTTGCGTTTTCATCCACTCACGTTTCAAAAGAATAATGACGAAACAAGTTTGAAAGATTTTCCAATTCTAAAAATATATATCCGATGTTTTCCTTTAGAATAAATACGTAAGTATTTTATGATCTGCTTTGAGCCAAAGAGTACAAGCTGATAATCCTCTAATTTTTAAAGAATAAAACAAATTTAACATTTATTTTACTTCGTTATAGTGAAACTAAACTCTATCATCGTAAAATGAAATGCAATAAATGCCATAAAAACATTATTTGAAAAAATCCAAAAGTTTTAAAACTATTATTTTTGTCTGAAAAAAGAATCAAGCTTATTATTTTTACATGCTCTATATAAAAGGAATACAAATTTAATGTATTCATATTTTCCTATGTAATGTTATTTGTAAAACATAATAAAATTCTGATCACTACTCTAGTACATAATACAAGTGTGAGAAGGTACTGTAACAGAAGTAGTTCCTTATTATTTAAATGTGTAAATCCGTTTCGAAAATTTTTGAGAGAAATGTTTTTAAAATAGGAATATTAAGGTTTCTTTTGCAGTTTTCTTTTGTGTTTTTATTGTTTCCGTTTTGTAAATACTTTACCAGTAGGATAACTGTTAAAAACGTTGCACTAAAGAAGAGTCCAAACAAAGTAAATTTTGCGCTATGCTTTTAGAACAAACAGGCGTTACTAAATATTACAGCGCCACTTTCAAATTTCCTACAAAACGGAGAAAGATTGCCATTTCGGATAACTTTTTTTACGTTTATCAATTAATAGTTTTTGCATACAGCTTTAGTATATCACTTAAGACAATAAAAATGTCATTAGAAAATGTTTCTGATTTTATTTGGGGAAGGATTGTTGAACTCAAAAATTATAATAAAATTTAATTTGTCATAAAAGGAAGAAGTCACAGGCTATCTTTTCGTGAAATCTATTCGTTAAAGGATGCAACTAAGCAATAATGATTAGAATATTGATTCGATGAATGCAGGAAAGAAAAAGTGTCTAATAGTGTTGAGATGACAATTCTTTCAAGATATCACTATAAGTAAGGACACGCATACTGCATACATGATAACTGCACATTCACATTACAACTGTACATAATAAATTGTTGAAAATTGATTTAATTCTGCCACAAAATGCAATATTAACAAAGCATCAATAGTTTATTATTTGCTTGGCTTTAAAATGTTGCAAAGATAAGAGGGCATTTACACCCGAATTACACGATATTACATAGGTTATGATTAAAAATTATGACGTAATTGACTTTCTGCATTCACATGGATAAATGCAAAAGTTTTAAGCAAATATGTAAGCCATAATTAAACATACATTTAAAAATAACTTTGCTGGTTAAAAACAGAATTAATAAGAATGAATTGAATTTGTGTATTAAAATTAATTGGGCTTGCATTAAAATAAATTGGACTTGCATTAAAATAAATTGGACGTGCATTAAAATAAATTGGACTTGCATTAAAATAAATTGGACTCGCATTAAAATAAATTGGACTAGCGTTAAAAAAAATTGGACTTGCATTAAAATAAATTGGACTTGCATAAAAATAAATTGGACTTGCATTAAAATAAATTGGACTAGCGTTAAAAAAATTGGACTTGCATTAAAATAAATTGGACTTGCATAAAAATAAATTGGACTTGCATTAAAATAAATTGGACTTGCATTAAAATAAATTGGACTTGCATTATAATAAATTGGACTTGCATTATAATAAATTGGACTTGCATAAAAAAATTGGACTTGCATTGTTTTGAAATTTTTTTATTATGAAAATCTTTGGATTTATTCAGATAGTTGTTATCAGTAATTTTTGTTATTACTAAAGCAACAATCTTTTACTTCAATATCTTTGGAAAGACATTTTTCTATTATTATAATCATATAACAAAATATAGCATAAGAGTAAAACTAAAACTGAAAATAATAACAGATTACACTTAATTTCTTAATATTTTATTGGCATTTTCTGCTTTAAATTGGTTTATTTTAAATTAAGGGGAATTGAGTGTAAATATGATGAATAAGGAAATAAAAAAATATTAAAAAGAATATATATCTATTTCCAAATTAATCCTCCCTTACATTCATTTGATATTTTGATAATTATTTGTAATTATATTTTCAAAGTTCAAATCAACTTGTGTTTACTACATTTCAGTTATTATAAATTTTGTGGGTTCAGAATTAGCTACTTGCATATGACGTCATCATATTCTCGTGGTTAAATTGTCTGCTTATTTTCTGGAGATAAATTGAAAATAAACATGAGTTACTATTCATCTTGTAAAATGTACGCCTTAACTCTTGATAATCAGCATTTATAGTTTGCATACGGAAATGAAGAAAAAAAGAAATAGGAATTGCTCATGAGAATGGATTTGTGGTAAAAAGACTTTTCTATTAATGCATTCAATTTTTGTGAGTCTCAATAGATATGTGGAACGTATTGAAAACATGTAAAGAACCACCACGTTTTCTTTCCTCAGTTGTCTTCATCTTTTCGAAATAAAAGTACCTAATTCTATTATTAGGTAACAATATTGTGTGATTTATTTTGTTACTAAAAAAGATTGAAAAGGACAGTTTAAGACCAAAGAATACTTCATGAAATCATAATTATGGAATATTTTCTAAGAAAAAGTTATAAGAAAATTGAATTTCTTACATTTTAATTTTAAGTATCCATTGTAGGAATAAAGAAAGTTTGATTTTTCGATTTATAAAATGTATAGGTTATATATATATACTATACATTCATGCAATAAGTTACACAAAATTTAGCTTAAAATCTAAAACTTTTCTATGTAAAAATGCAGAACATTGGTTATTATCTTTTCAACTGTTATCTGTTTCAAAAACGATTAAATGAAGCAACGAAACAATGGAATATTTCAATAAGATGACATTATCGATAAAATTGGATGCTTTGCAGAATTCGAGTGTGAACCTTTTTTATCTTTTCTTTTTGATAACTTTTTGATCTCATTTTCAGAATATCACATATTTCGATAAATGATTCTCCGGCATTTATACGTAGAATTACCGATGTAAAGATAAACTAGCTTTTATCTGTTATTCGCATGGGACAAACTCTTATGATTCAGAATTCACGAAATGTCGTTTTAATTTTCCTTGATTTATGAAACAAAAACAATTCTCATTTAGTACAGAACGAACTTTTTTTAAATGGGCACTGTTAAGATATAACAAAATAGAAATGATGCATGAAACTGACAAACATTTATTTTTATGGAAAACTAACGAATGGAATAGTTTGCTTGTCGCTCAACGGTTATTTTTGCACACGAGGGCTAATTAGACCGAGACCCACGGTTTAAAGTGGACTCTGAACCACTACAAGCATCCATACCCAAGGAGGGATTCGAACCCACGAACCAAAGGCAAGAGCGCTAACCATTCAGCTGCCATCTCGGCACATTGGAATAGATTCAGAAAAGAAATTTATCATACTAAGAGGTTAATTAATTCAACCAAGTGATTTAGAAATAATATCTTGCTTTTATTGAATTTTCATAACAAATTATTTTCAATATTGAAATGCACAAACAATGGAAATAATGTTCGGAAGCGGCTTGACACAAAATATTAATAAGTTTATTTTATAAAAGAAAGTAGTTAATTTTTCTGTTAACCTTTTCACGACGGGGCGCCTTTGCTTAAGACGCGCGTTCAGGACGAAGCTGAAGTGAAAGGAATGATCTTACAGTTTTTACAGGATGGGGGTTTTTCCCCGCTAGGCCTAACTTTAGCAAAAAATTCGTAAATAATAAAGTTAAAGTCCTATCACCGTGATTTTTGGTAGCATTTTAGATTATCACATAATCAATCTTATAACATTAAAACTAGACTTTAATAATGTTTTTCCTTCAATTTATATGAAAATATATATATATATATATAAAAAGTTGCTTACTTTAGAAATAATTTTCGACAGTGCAATTCTAGTTTTTCCAAAATTTTAATTGACAAAACACTTCAACATATTTGCAAATTAATTAAAATTATACAAGGGCTATTTACAAGAAAAAATAACAAAATTTAAAACGAAGACTGAGTATGGAAAATCTCAAATCACGGAGAAATGCAAAGTCCGACATTGCATGATTTGCAAGTATAAAATGTTTGTTGTGTTTTCTTTCCTTTCATCACGGTTTGTAAACAAACAATGCACTTTCTGCGACTTTTTTCTCCCTTTTTGTTCAAATTAAGGGTAGGAAAATGCCTAAAAGATAATTCTCGCCACAATAACCTGGAGACGAGAATTTTCAAATAACAAGAAAAGTGAGCAAATATAACCGAAAGCAGTAAAAACTGTAACGAAACTGAAGCTAAGACCCTAAAAGACTTCCAATAGTAGCGAAAACAAAAAATAAAAAAGTGTTCGGAGAGCTATCAGAAGCGAGTATGCTTAAATCACGTGGATAGTTGAAGAGCCGAGCTGTGTTTGCTTACATTGAGATTTCCTCTCTCCCCAGCCACAGCTAATAATCAAAATATCAAAAAAAGCAGGAATACGAAAAAAATGAAGGTCAGAACACTAAAACTGCGTTCAGTTTAAATGTAATGGACACATAGTGCCATCTAGTGATTAGTAAAAATTGTTCCAGCTTAAAATGCATATATGCACCGCCCGGCCCTCACTTTAGTCCGTACGAAATGCATATATGCACCGCCTGTCGCGAAGAGGTTAATTACATATGATTACTAGTGATAGACAAATACCTATATTGAAGTTATTTGGTATTCAACTTATAATTAAATATTTTAAAAGGTATAAGATTGAAATGAAGAATATTTATGCATTTGAAATAAATCTGTCAATATATATATATATATATATATATATATATATATATATATATATATATATATATATATATATATATATATATATATATATATATATATATATATATATATATATATATATATATATATATATATATATATATATATATATATATATAATACTTGACATTGTAGAAGAAAACTACCGAAAACCACCTGTGTGTACATTCTTATGTATCTTATTATTTACCTTCTGCATTGTATAAATTAGTTGAAAAATTAAAATTGATTCAGCAGTATCTGGTTCTTACTGTACATAACTGGGCATAACAAAACAAATTCTGTTTGATATAGAATTGAAAAATTAAAACAGCAAACTGTTAATTTCAAGGAAATTATATCTTAGATATCAAGTTATATCTTAGGTGTTCTGTCCCAGTTACAATTATAAATATTGATACCGTGTTTCATTGCTGATTTTGGAATGTAAATGAATCATGCAGAAGAACAAAATTAAAAGCTGGTTAGATAACTGATTATAAAAAAATTGAGCATAAATGCACATTTATAATCTTGATTTGCATTTTCAACCTGCTTAATAATTACAAACGAGGATTAATTTAATAATTCCCACACTTTTTTTGCCCTTTTTTCAAATAAATTTGACTTTAGATTTTAAAAGGTGTACTAATATGCATAGATTTTATATAATTTTTGAATGAATATTCTGAATTGTAATATTTTTGCTGTGAGTATATATATTTTCTCCCTTGATGAGAAGGAATAAGTTTTGTTTCTCAATTTTTTTTCGTAATTAGGTTTTATTATTTTTTTTCATTCCTTTATTTTAATTATTTCCCTTTGTTTCCTTAATATTCCATCCTTTCTTATTAGAAAAGTCTTCCTAATTTTTTAAAACATTTTCTGTTTTGTGTTATTCAAGTTGCTTTGTTTTCCTCTTATTATGTTAAAAGTGTCTAAATCTCTTTTTTATTATATATATATATATATATATATATTATAAAAATCAGTGCATAATATGTCACATGAACTGAAAAGGTTCTGTATAAAACGTAAGTGGAAACATTGTTAATCATATACAGAATTATGGCAGTATGACTAAGCAAAAGAGGGGTATAACTTTGTATGTGGTGCATACCCTAATTACTAATTACACAGCATACCCTAATTTCTCCCGTAAACTGACAGAATGCATTCGGAGTTTTCCAGAAGCTTGAGGTGCATAAGATCACCTACACTGAATTTCCATGATTAAAGACATTAGGGAATGCCCTTATTTTTTGCGAAAATAAAGCTGCAACATGAACGGATCTGTGGGCGAGTACAAGCCATTTTTATTGAGCTCATAGTTCCAATTGTTAAACAGACAGGGATGTTCCCGTTCACAAACCTTGCTCTGTAATATTGCCAGTATTTTTCTTACCTTCAGTAAATTCAATGTTGTTGTCAAGGACGTCGTTGTAAGTATAACGGACTGTCGGGTTTTCATTAAACGGTATTGCAATTATATAAAAATTGGTGAATAAATATTTCCTGGAAAACAGCATGCAATAGCCTACTATAGCCTTTATCAAATAGCGATATAGAAGTGTCGTGTCTTTCCTAGTCTATTCAGAAGCCTATCCTAAACTCCATAGAAAATTGTTGTTGTTGCTTATCTCCGACTAGCGTGACAGTACCATCACACCAGCCCCATGTATCCAAAAATAGTCAGTCTCTCACGCACCACCTTCGGTCTCAAATCCATATCCCCTCTCTCACACCCAATGCACTGAAAAATATGGGATGGGGAGGCCTGAACCACTCGATATTTGGGACAGAGAGGGTAGACCTTGGTAGCAGAGACGTGTCTCTGAGCAAGCAGGTGGCCACTTCGTAGTCTTGTCATTTATCGTTTGGCTTTTTTCGTTTCGTTTTCCAGTATTTTCGTTTGGCTGCATCTCTTGTGTTTACCCACTAGTGCGGAACCAGGATGTTTGCATGTGCACCATTCGTGGGTAGGAATGGAAAATTTGTAGACTAAATTAGAGACCAAAAGATTAATACGAACCAAAACACCAACTGTGCATTCTATATTTGAGTTGGTAGCATTTCCTATAGCATGTATAGACACAAATACCACAGCTAAAATGAAACTTTGTCAGGATGATTACTAGCTTAATATCAGCACGCTTTTAGAACCATTCACCTCCCTATTATTTTTTCGAATGTACCTTAACATACTGCTGTCTTGTCCATTACTATATAAATATATGTATAGATAACATTTTAATCCACAGAAAATTAAGTTCTAAATCTGCGATCTTGATTTGAAAGTGAGACAAAATACAATGAAAATTCATTGTAAAGTAAATTATCAAATGTTTCTTTATTTTTTCTTCACACACACACACACACACACACACACACACACACACACACACACACACACACACACACACACACACACACACACACACACACACACACACACACACACACACACACACACACACACACACACACACACACACACACACACACACACAATACTGAAAGAATAACGAGCTTTTGTAAAAGTTGTTTGATTTTTTAAAGGATTAACATATTTTTTGAATTTTTATTTGTTTTTGTTATATATTTTTAAATAATACAATTGACTGAGATTTTCTATATAGTTTTTTCCTCTCAAAAATGAAGTGGCAACTGGCTATAAAATTTATAGCTTTATCCAGGAAAACATATTTAAAATTTAGATAATGATAATAAATTTATGTAATGTTATTAACTTTGTTTTTTTTATTTATAATATACCTGACCCTTACAACATTTGAGTTATGGACTGAATTACTTTCCTTAGAAAGCAAACAAAAAATTATTAATGTAATATTTAAAAAAGATAAAAGCGATTTTTTTTTTTACTGAAACAATTTAAATTGACTTCTTACATTATATACTTTGAAAAAAAGCGAGTTATTGGTTACGTAAGTAAACAAAACTGTCAAATTAACTGAAAAGTAAAACAGGAAAAAGAGCCAACTGTTCTTTTTAAGCAGTTTTTTGAGTTCGAAACTCATTATTAAGCTGATGACAGCTGGGAAATATTTATTTTTATTTTATGATGCAAGATATTTAATCTGCTTTTTATTTATACTTAACTGTGTTGCTCTTTTCATCCAATTAATGGAATTGTTAATTAATTTCCTATCGAACATATTAAAACTTGTTTTAATAAATGTAAAAGTTAAATGTAAAAGTGAGAAAAGTTATTAATTAAACGTTAACTTGTCTGTATGTAATATTGATTTTGTGTAAAAATTATTCCCTGAAGTATAATTTTTTTAATTACTTAGCTATTATTGCTTATAAGAAAATCTTCTACGTACAAAATATCTCATTAAAGACATTAATTAAAAATAGCTCTTAAAATGAAAAATAATTAAATTCGCTCAAATAAAAGCAGCAAAATCAAAATTTTATGCATTTTTCTTCAGATTATTTTATAATTTAATTTCTGTTGAAAATATCGTGAAAGGAATAAATATCAGAAATTGTTGCATTTTGAAATTTTATTATTTTGGAGAATTTTAGCCACTGTTTCTGTTATTGTAATAGCGTCAGATGATTATTTAAAAAAATGCTGGAACTACAAAGATAAAATAAAAAACGTTACATTCCTTAGTAAAATACCTCTTTGTTATTTTAAAAATGGTAAAAATTATTTAAAGAAGATTAAAGTAAGTGTTAATACTTTGGTGACAACCTTATTATTTATTTTTATTTCAATTATTATGTTCAAAGAATTTCAAATCGTATGTTTTCTTAAAAAATAATGTTTTGTGTAACATTTTTAATAATAATGAAACCAGTAAGATTAGTAAATTTTAAATTACTCCTTTATTTTTAAAATTTATTATTAAAGAAATTTCGGTATTATGCACTTTGTAAAAGAGTATGGAATTTAGTTAAAAGGTTTTTTTTAAATTTTTCTTAATTTAATTAGCAGATTTGATTATTAATCTGATTGTAACTAATTTCATTAAATTAAAAATAGCTGCTTTATTATTCTTTATATTGGCGCAGCTTGTCCTTACTTGGACCTTGCGCCATTAAATCAACCAACCAACCAACTATTATTCTTTATAAATTCTGAATTATTTGATATGTCTATGCACCCTTTAAAATGTCTATTTAATATATATTGTTCATAAAGCTCACCTTAGAATGCACAATTACACTTTACTGATGCTACCATTCTAAGGCCTTAAATGTTCTGCTCATGAACGTGCCATCTAATAGCAATCATTGGCAAGGGAGAATCCAGCTGTTGATTGAGATCTATGGTCACTTCCTGTAGTTGCTTGCTCTCTTTTTAGACAATACAATCTGCTTCAATATCAGTCGCCCTCTTTCACTGAGCTTTCTTCCGTTCACTTCTCTTGATACGCTGTGTCTATGCGTCTTAACTTTAGACACCGTACATTTATAAACATCCGAAAGAGAAGATGTTCCGATTACAATTTTCCTAGCTAGAATGGCTGCAACAATTTAGCTACTTTTAAAATCTGAGAACGCCATCATTTTACTGAGAACTTCATCAACGCTACCCCACACATACTCTATTACAATATATACATTTTTCTTTTTATAAAAAAATGGTAGTTATTTATCATATTTTTATTGCTTACGAAGCGCATTTTTTATTCAGGTGATTTCATTATTTTAATAAACCTGGTAGGTATAATAATAAGTAGGTAATATGATTAATATTAGGTTTACCGGAAAGTTCTGTCCGCCCCGGTTACAATCAGTTTCAACAAGTATTCAGCTCAACAAACTATTTCCGACCATATTCGGAACTTAGGGTTTGTGTGGAAGTATTCGAGGTGGGTGCCACACAAGTTAAGTGAGAAGAATTTTAATGATCGAATCATCATATGCACATCTCTGCTTGCACGCAAAAAAATCGAACCCTTCTTGGACTGGATCATACTGGGGATAAAAAGTGGATTACCTATGAAAACATCATAAGAAAAAGGGCATATTGTGAACCCGGAAAACCTGCCCCCTCTACCTCTAATCCGAAGTTGAGCCTGAACGAGAGAATGTTGTGTATATGGTGGGACATTCGAAGACCAATACATTTTGAGCTGTTGAAACCAAGCGAAAGGCTAAATTCGGAGAGGTACTGTCAGCAATTGGATAAATTAAAAACAGCACTCCAAGAAAAGAGGCCGGAGATGTTCAATAGGAAGGACATCATACTGCTTTATGACAATGCCAGGCCACATGGTGCTTTGGGGACTCGTCAGAAAGTCACAGAGCTAAGCTGGGAAATTCTGTCACATCCACCATACCCTCCGGAAATACCACCATCTGATTATCACTTGTTTCTGTCTTTACAAAATTTCTTGCAGGGCAAACAATTCAAGATATCAGACAAGCACTGGTTCAATTTTTGGCCTCTAGAGATAGACATTTTTTAAAAATGGGATATAAAAATTGCCATCACGCTGGCAAAAAGTCATAAATAATGTGATGGCAATTATATTATTCAATAAAGTTTATCCAAAGTATGAAAAAATGTATTATTTTGTTTCATTCTAAAACGGACAGAACTTTCCGATAGACCTAATATATTGATAAATTTTAATTTTTTGTAATTGTAAATTTCCTATATAGCAACATTTTTTAGTTGCTGTTGTCTTGTGCCAGCTAGGTGAGCAAGGTGGAATGCATTGCTCCAGTTTTCCAACAGAACCATATTTTGGTGTGGAGTCCGACTTCCTCAGCACACACATTCCATAGGTACACGTTTATAGGGTAGGCAACTATTCACAATCCATTCGCGCAAAGAAAGGACAAAGACTGGATAGACAGAGAGAGTACATCTATACCCAAACTGGAATTCGAACCCAGGACCTCCCTATAAGCAGCCAGGTACTCTGACCACTAGACATGGTGGGCGGCAACATTTTTTAATTAATTATAGAATATGGAAATGGTAATAAAAGCAAGAGGTAAAATTAAATTTAACATGCAATTAAAAGGTAAAAAAATACTTAGCTGTATCAATAAATGAGTTGTTAAATTATTAACAGCAAATAAATGATTATAAAATAAAGAATATTGTTATTTATTTTATAATTGTTGTTTGTTATATGTGTTGTTTTCCAAGATGTATTTATCCATGGTGATATTAAAAGCCGCAACATGTAGAAGGATAACACTCCCTAAAATTTGTTACAGTTGAACTGTTTAATATATATATATATATATATATATATATATATATATATATATATATATATATATATATATATATATATATACATATATATATATATATATAATGTATGTATACGGTAATTTACGTACACCACTATAATATACTTTTAAAATGCATTATATCAATACTGATGTTATTTATTGATCGAAAATATTTCAAGTAGAGAGATATTTTGTTTAAAGTGGTGGAGAAAATTAACCACAAGAGAAAATTTACGTCAAATATAAAAGGTAATTTTTTTGCGTGGTGTCAGCAATAATTTACATTCAAAAATTGCTTTTTTATGGAAAAAATATATTTATAAAATTATATGTGGGAGGTATATTATTTATTGACTGAGAAATAAATGATCACTAATTTAGTTTTAAAACACATTATTTTATATTTTTTCCATATGTATTTAAGATTTTTTTTAGGACAGTTGTGTAAAAAAATTCATTTGTTTTAAAAAGCAAATAAGTCGTTGATATTAACAATTTATTGATATTGTTATATATCAATTATTGATATTGATATTAAGCAAATAGTCGCTTATTTGGTATAGATTTCATTTTTGTTTTCATAAAATAAAGAGTTTCTAGCCAAGCTATCCAAAGACGCATCGTATTCAATGATGCGGTCTTGATCACGTAAAATACGAAGTGGCTGCAATGTCTTCCAAGAGAAAGGATAGCTCAATGGTCAGTAATTTAAACTTGTGCATATTGTGTTTGGTTATTGCTTATGATTTAAGAAGACCTATACATCAGCTCTATCAAGATGTTGTTGATTTCTATAAATAAAGAAAAAGGTTATCAAATTCCACGTGTAAAATAAGAGATGCGAACAAATAAAACTGAAGATTCACTTAAAACAATAGGCTTCTATAAATGAAAAATGCGTAATTCATAATCATAATTCAATCAGAAAGAGCAAATAAACAAATTTAATAGTTAAAATTAACTTTAAAACATCTTTAAATTAAGATCACGAAAAAATAAAAAGACTTATTCTAAATTTTTAAAATTTGTTCTTGTATCAAGCGCTTCAAAAAGCTTTTTAAATAATTTTGTTTTGCTACCTATGTAACCACATTTTCTAATTTAACGATATAATGTATAACATCACTTTTCTGTCAAAAACGTAGTTATAATAATGATAAGTTAATTCATTTTCCTGTTTTCACAAAAAATGAAAAAGAAAACTTTTAATACTTACATCACAATTTGTGTAACGTAACTTAATATACAATTTAATACTTCAAGTTTGAGAATTTAATTAACACGATATTTTGAAATTTAATTAGTTTGAGTACTTGTCACACACTTTTTTAAATTAAAGTAATTTAATTAAGTTACCAAGATGTCTCAATTTTGATCCTTCTATTTATCAAAGAAAGAAACTGAAATGATTAAGATGAAAATTGGCAAAATATTTCTGTATTTATATAGTTTTAATAATATTTATATGTATTTATATAGATAAAGTTAAAACTATATAAATACAGAAATATTTTTGCATTACTTTATAAATTGGGAATAAAAGTAATTAATAAATTTCTAAATATAATAGTCTTCGTTTATCTTTTCTTAACATACTAATTCTTTGAAATGAAGTTGTTATCAGGAGATGGTCCTTCATAATAACTGTTTTTTTTATGTTCTTTTTCTGTCTTTAAGTAGAACTGGAAAACTTATGAAGTTTAACCAATTTACACTTGATGGGGTGCAAAAATAAACAGCGCCAAACTTGAATTATCTCTTAAAAATTGAAGAGCTTATTGAATTTAAAGTTTGTAAGGGAATTAATGCAAACATTTAACATTTTTGATGTATTTAGCTATTAAAGAAATTCATTAGAAATTCTAGTTAAAATTCGAATTCTAATCGAGTATTTTTACTGTAAAACTCATTGTTTTATTAAAAGATTGACGTATTCTACTTATCGATCAACAGAATGTTTCTTTAAAACTGGATTCGGAATCAAATCTTATTTAGATTTATTCAGAATCTTTGAGAGTAAAAAGAGAGAATACAATTTCAGTAATATTTTGGTTTTTAATATTATCTTGTTATAAGACTCGAATGAGTTCAAATGAAATACTATTATTAAGGTGCTACTGCAGATAGTATGGTATTCATTTTATTTTAACTGAATATAATTCCTTTACATCTCACTTAATTAAAGATTATTTAAATCTGATACTAAAATAATAATTTATATAATTTAATATAAGTACATAGATTTTTAAATCACAATACTTTGTTTCTTTTCAAAATATAATTATAATCACTAAGAGTTAAATAATATTTTTTTAAAATTTATAGATCTATATCAAATTAACCTGTTTCTTTCTCTTAATGGCTATATGTTAAAATTAATCATAATAAGGGAATAAATTTTTTCAATTATATTCCACACAACTATTGTATTACGGTATAGAAACTAAAGAATTCCCATACAATTACTGTATAGAAACTAAACAACTCCCATACAATTACTGTATAGAAACTAAACAATTCTCATACAATTATTGTATAGAAACTAAACAACTCCCATGCAATTACTGTATAGGAACTAAACAACTCCCATACAATTATTGTATAGAAACTAAATAAAGTCCTTGATTAATTACTTTATTATTATTTTAATTATACATAAAAATATATTATTTTTAAAACAAACTTTGTTTAAATTTCTAATGCCCTGCAATTACAAGGATATTCCTTTTTTCAGCACTACAAGAAGTAGAAGTGATATAACTTATATAGTAGGTGAGACATTATTGACACCGAAAGTATATGGGTTTTCGTAATTTAGAAGCAAGGATCAAGCAAAAGATACACAATTTTTGGTTATCCACCACCAGAGTATCATTTTACATGGAAGGCATTGCAACCACGTCATGTTTTTACTTGCTCCAGTCACAATTAAGGAACAAGACGTATCTTCAGTTAGGATACGAACTCATTACGTTCCTATAATGAGAGCGAGCTAGTTCACCACACCCTTAATCTAAAAGTATATAAATAAAATAGCTATATAAACAGCAAATATAAAATTTTTATGAAAGGGTGAAATAAATGAAGTATCTAAGTTCTAACACTAAGTAAAATAAATATTTTAAAGCATTATTGTTATTTTTATATCTTAAATTTCAGAAATTTCAATTGATTAAATTAGTTTTCACTGATTTTATATTCATTAGTGTGCTGTGTAGAACTGCCGAGAAAATTAAATATCACCATTCGCTAGACAGCACTTTTATTCATTCTCAAACACAAATTTCATAGCAAAACAAAACACAAAAAAACTCTCGGAGTATTCGTGCTCTTACCAAACCATAGCAGTCTCCCATACAACCTTTCTCCTCTGTCTCTCCTCTAAAGTATAGCAACCTCTCTCGGTAAAAGAGACCGCCAAATTGTTGCCACCGAACTGGCAGCCGAATGGTTAGCGCTCTTGCTCTTCGGTTCAACAGTTCGTGGGTTCGAATCCCACATTGAGCATGGATGTTTGTAGTGGTTCGGTATCCACTTTAAAACCGTAGGTCCCGGTCTAATTAGCCCTCGTGTGCAAAAAATGACCGTTGAGCGACAAACAAAATCAAACCAAACCAAGCCAAATTGTTGCCAGATACTACAATTAGAAGAAGTTTAAAAAATCCAATAACAAAATAACTCACATAAAAAAAGTGATAAATTCATAAACACTCTAACATCACAAATTTTCTATTTACAAATATGAATCACATTCCTTAAATAAATTAATAATCGATTAATCTAAATAAGTATGAACTACAGCATTAAATAGTTATAAACTAATAAATCATGCGAAAAATTTGCTTTTCTTTGGAGGGAAAGAAATTATAAGTGATTATCTGTACAAAGAGGAATTTATTTTGAAAAAAAAAATTGAGAAAGAAAACGGAATTGCTGTATTTTATTTATATTCTATTTTTAAGTTATGAATTATCAGTTGAATCTAAGCCTATTAATGGCCATGGTGGTCTGGATGGTTAGGGTGTTCGTTCTTGTTATTGAAAGACAGTGAGATTCAAACGAAGATCCGTCATATTCATAAATGGCGGCTGGGGTACGTTAAATATGTCGTGGCAATGCTATTCATATGAAATGATGACTAATGGGATGGTAGGCCGGGGATGTCTTCTTGCTACCTGCTTTTAAATTACAAAGATTCACTGTACAGCGTGCAATCCCTTCCGCCCGCTTGTAGTATTTAAAAGTGGAAAACCCCAAAAGCCTTGCGTTGTGTACAACAGCATATAAATGCTATGTAGTTTTGGAATACTATATTACATTACTTCACAACACAAAAGATAACTCCTTTTTTATCCCGAAGAACCACTTTCATTATAAACATTTATTTTCATCAAGCACAGCCTTATAATCTTGTAAATGAATAATAATTTTTTCTAACTGTAACTGATGTCCAGTTTAAAACAAGACCCATCATGGATGATGTTATTTATCTCCATTCAATATAGATTTTATGGCTTAAAGGCGATTATTAGAAATAGTATATTTATTAATAAAAGCAATACAGTTACGGAATGGGTAACGTTAACAATTTGAAGAATTCTTATCATCTGAAAATAATAATAATTCTTTTTTTTCCTGAAATAATAATTTATAGGATTTTTCCTCTTTTCATCCGTGTAAAATTTTTATTGAAAAAAGTAAAAATTTTTGATCGAACATTTTCATAAAATCAATAATTATTAATAAAGTGTAAATATTTTGAAAAAAATATTGTTGTTTTAACAATAGCAATAAAAAATGCATTTAAGAAATATAGCAATAATTTTTTCTTGTGTTCTACAAACACAACAATTAAAATATTACAGGGAGGAATAAAATAAAGAAAACTTAATATTTTGTTTTTACTTGTTGCATAAAAATTACATTTTTTAGGTAACGATTTTATATATTATATTTGTTTCAAAATAAATTTATATCATAATTTTTCCTTGTTAACCTTTTAAAGACTAAGCAAACATTTACTTCAACTGTGTTCATATACTGCCGCAGCGGTTTGTAAAACTTCCGTTTTCTGAAAAGGAAAAGTGTATTTTTTGTTCTATCAAATGATTATCATTCCTTTGTATTTTAAGGAACATGTTGTGAAGATATGATTATTCGGTTATCTTGAGTAATATTTTACAATGGTTGGGGCAGAAGTCAAGTTTTGATTCTTTTGAAAAATTGATTTTCCCACTTTCTTATCATTGAAACGATAAAAGAATAAAGATAATTCCGTTAAAAGCAAATTTGAATACTTTTTTCCGAACCAGTCAGAAAATCTCTGTTAATAAAAACAGTCGATGAAATTCATTTGTTAATAACAATGCCAAAACGATTAAATTACAAAATCAAACAATTTCGTTTGATTTGGCGAGTTGAAAACTTCTTTTCTGCTTTTGAAGAAAGTAAAATAATCTGCAGTCCAAGTTTCCGTGTAAGTGCTAATTATTGTGTTAGTTTCAATTTAACTTTGAGAAATGACCATATTCTGGTGTCTGTCGATAAAAATTCAGATTTACAAATTGAGTTGAATGATTGCGAAGTAGAGATTCATAATGGTACGGATATCTTAAAGTTTAAAACGGGGAAACTAGCTGATCTTCCAGGATGGCAACAATTTTACTGTGACTTCCAAAAGTGGTCAAATACTGATAGCCAGCTGATCGTGAATTCTCACTTATTTCTCGGCCAATCAGTACCACAAAACAAGCAAAATCCTGATCAAGAGAATCTTCACCTCTTAAAGCTTTCTAGAGATATAAAAGAATTGTATACATCTGCAAAATTCAGTGATGTGACTTTGCATGTGAAAAATGAGCAGTTCAAGATTCACAGAGCCATTTTATTAGCACGATCACCTCGAATGGTTGAGACATTAGGTCTTGATTTGGATTCTTCGCCTACGAAGCATGTTTCTCTTTATTCTTCTTCTGTGCTGAAGATACTTTTAGAATACATTTATGCAGCAAGAATAGAACCAATGCACTTGGAGATGACTGATGGTATCCACTCTGCAATTGATATTTTACAGTTCAGCAAACTTAAAGAAAAAATGTGTGCCTTTCCGAATGAAATAACATTATCGAGTCGTGTAATATCTGTACGTACAGCATTTACTTGGCCCATAAGCAAAATTAGTAATATAAATGGTGAATTTCCCAAGAAAGTAATGTTCAGCCCTTTACTGTGTTCTAGTTTTTCAGATCAACGCCAGTTTGAGATTTGTTTGGAATTAACCAGTTACCTTAATAATACGCAGAGCATCAATGTCTCTAGTCGATTGCATTATGGGCATTCTTCTGCAATGTATTCATTAGAAACTACAACTTCAATTGTGGATGTTTTTGGAGAATCACAATATTCTCAGAATCATAAATTTTCAATCGGGAAATCTGACTGGTTTTCAAACATATCCAAATGGAATAAAATATATTCGATTGATAAAAGTCTTCTAGAAAATGATAAAGACATTCTTCAACCAAATGATTCGTTGACATTTCTGTTTGATTTTGTCATCTGTAAAACCGAACATGATATTACAGGAAGCTCCTATTCTTTATCTCCAATAGAAGATATTTCATTCGATTATGATGATTATCAAGAACTTAGTAACGATTTGATGGATTTATATATTTCCCAGAAGTTGTCTGATTTAACCATTAAAGCTGAGACGCGTCAGTTTAAAGTTCATTCGGCAATTATCAAAGCTCGTGCACCAAAACTTTTAAGTAGTTCAGAAAACACAGTGAATGAATCAGAATTTGAAGTAAAAGACATGAGTTCAGATGTTTTAGGTGCTATGCTTTCTTATATCTATTCGGCAAATATAAAAAATCTAAGATGTGGTTTGGCTATGAAGCTGTATCTCGCTGCTGACAAATATAATATGCCTCTCCTAAAAAAAATGTGCTTAGAATTTGTGAAGTCCAATCTCGTTTTTTAAAAGAAAAGGTTTTCTAAAGGGAAAATAAAATTTTGTAAAATCATCATATTAATTAGCAAAATTACACAAGGATTTGAAATACATTCATTAGACTGTTTAATTCCTTTTTAAGTGTTGATACACATCTTTCTAAAGAAACAATATTTTATATTCATATTGTTACATAACAATTATGTATAAAAGTTGTTTTAATCACATAGATGATTCTATGAAGTAAGTTACAAATATTTTCTTATATAATGGTTTTTTAAAAAAAATGTACTTAATGACAAAATTAGATTAAAAATGAAAAATAATCAGCAACTTTTATCTAACACTAAGCCTGTTAAGTTACTTTGAGATTTCTTTTAACAAATAATTACTGAAATATTTATTGAATTTCTTTCAAGTTATTAAAGATAAAAGCAATACAAATTCCTTTAAAAATTTTATATTGAATTAAATTTAAGTTTGAAATATAAAATGTGGAAGAAACTACAGTTCACAATAAGAAACATTTTTTTCAGAATGTCAAAATATAGAATTTTATTATAAATTATTTTATTCTTTCAGTGTGCAGTTAAATAATTCATATTGAAAAAATTAAATAACTTTTGTGATACAATTTTTTTGAAAAGAAACGGGGAATATTTTGTGGTCTGAATTTGATTCTCTGAAAATAAAATATATTATTTTAAATATTAATTATTAATAAATTTTATTTTTCAGAGATTGAAAATTTAATTCTATATAAATGAAAATAAAACAATTATATTCTGATATAATATTTCTGAAAATATGTGTGATTAAGCTGTTTTTAACTTGATTAAATTAAATGCCAATAAAGAAAAGGAAACTATATTAATGGAAATATAACAATACAAGCTAAGCAGAAAAATATAAAAGTTTAAAATAATAAATAATCAACTTAATATTTAGTACTCAATTTGTCTGATTTTGAATAATTAATGAAGTTTTAGCATTATATTCGAAAAAATTAAAAATTATTCAATTAAAAATACTTTTTTATTTATAGGAAAGATAGTTAGATATGGATGTTTAGCAATTTTGGTTAACAGCCGTAAATTGTATTCCATAAATCTTAAAGTTGAATTTAATTATGCATTGATTATAACAAAAATATTTGATATAGAAATTTATGAAGTTTGTTTAAAAAGTATAATTTATTTTATTAGATACAAAGAAATACAAATTTTCTTATTGAAGAATTAAACATAAAGAGAATAACATATCTATAAATTTCAGTTAAGCAATTTAGATTGTTTAATTTATAGTTTGAAGTTGTATTATAATATAAATCCATTTGAGGGACCTTACACCAATTGTTTAATTTATAGTTTGAAGTTGTATTATAATATAAATCCATTTGAGGGACCTTACACCAATTGTTTAATTTATAGTTTGAAGTTGTATTATAATATAAATCCATTTGAGGGACCTTACACCAAATGTTTAATTTATAGTTTGAAGTTGTGTTATAATATAAATCCATTTGAGGGACCTTACACCAATTGTTTAATTGTTTAATTTATAGTTTGAAGTTTTATTATAATATAAATCCATTTCAGGGACCTTACACCAATCTTCTATTTTTAAATTTTTGTATTAAAATTCGCAAAAACTTGAAAACAAATTTATTGATATTGTTTTTACTCAGAAAATTTAAAATCGGTAAAAATAATTGGTAAAACAAAAGTATGCTTAGTAAAATTAAATATTTCATTCATTAATTTTATTAAAATTACTATAATATAGAACTATAGATATAAATAGTCAAGAATAAATCAATGAATACAAATAGGAAATATTTTAATTGAAATGAGAAATCTAATGGTTATTTAACTATCAATAACAAAAATGTATTATACTAGATTTGCTTATTTAATTTGTTCATGAACAACTAATCATGATAAATGTATATAATCTTTAACTGCTGAGAAAATAATAAATAACATCTCTGTACTCACAGACATACGCAAACAAATGAGAAAAAATTACTTGTTTGAAAAAATAAAGAAAAAAAAAAGCATTTTCTGATTAGAAATGTAACAACTGAGAAAAGTTTGTTACTTTTCATATTCCTCTACATTCATAACATACTATTATATTTAAGAATTCAATTTTTGATGTAAATTAAAGTTAAAAAAATGATTGAATAAAAATTGTTAAATTTTTCTTTTTCAGTGTGAATTTTTAGAAAGTTCTTTTATAATATCACAAAAGTAAAAGCAAAAGCTTCTTGTACAGACTGTGAAAGTGTATTTAAATGCCTTTTTCATGCTTCGGTATCTAAATATTAAGTATTTATTGTGTTTATTATATTACAGGTATTTTTCATTATATAATAAATTTATGCAAGTGTCTTCTTAAACATGTTTTATTTATTTTACTTTTGTGACAGTTATTTTCAGAAAAAATACACTGAAATTAATAAAGTTTAATTTATAAAATATATAAATACATAATCAAAATTTTATTTTCGATTTTAAAATAAATTTATTACGTGATAATAGCAATTATAACTTGTCTTAAATGACTGATTAAATAATTCACTATATTTTAATTAAAATTATTTATTCATTTTAAAAATTACTAAAAACTATACAATGAATCCTTTTACTCATAAACACATTTCATAATAATTGTTAACAAATTGATAAATTAACTGGCAGCAAAAATAATTAAGAAATTTTCAAATTACATATATTATTTTATTAGGTAGCTAATGATGTAATTTTAAGTATTTTTGAATTTCTTTTTTATTATTCCTCTTTTTGAAATTATAAAATGAGAATTCGAAAACTTTTTACGGTGCAATTCGCACATTGCTTAAAGCACTAATTAATTTTATGGCGCTAATTTATGTTAGCACTATTTTATTTTAATTTTCAGAATGTATTTATATTTTATCAAATGTATTATATGATAATCAAATTTAAAAAAAATTAACATGCATACTCGCAATATTTGTTCCATTTCATTGAATAGTCAGTAATTTGGTTATACAAAAAATACCATTTACTTGAAATCTATATCATTTCTTTTTTTTGTTTCTTATTTTTACTGAACTCAAAGAGCATTTCCTTGCTTATGCATAAGTACGGTTGACGGTATTCAGGGAAAAAAATGTGCATATGGGCAGCTGTATTTTTGAAACAGAAAAAAAAAGTTAAAAGGCAAAATAAAAAAAAACACAGTAATTGTTTAGGTGTGATAGAAAATTCGTAACTTTTTTCATGTCAGTTTTTTTATTCTAAACAACTTTTCACGACATAAAAATTTAATTCCATTTGTAGTTAAAAACTAAGTATTCTGAATTACAATTCTATAGGAACTCAGAAATAGAGAGTTTAAAGTTTACTTTATGCTCTCTCTCTCTCTCTATATATATATATATATGTATATATATATATATGTATATATATATATATATATATATATATATATATATATATATATATATATATATATACATATATTTGTATATATATGTATATATAATATATATATATATATATATATATATATATATATATATATATATATATATATATATATATATATATATATATATATATATATATATATATATATATATATATATATATATATATATATAATTACCTAGCTGCATACATTATCGTTATTCCAAGTGCTTGAGAAGAGGTCCCAAAATGGATTTGAAACATTGCTATCACAGGAAAAATACGCCAAGACACTATAGAGATAAAATAAATTCTAAAAATCATATTTCTTTATACTCTCCTAAAGAGTATTATTGCTCTGATAACTTGCGCTTATTAAAAAAACATCAACATTATTTGCATTGACAAAATGACATTGGTAAGTTTCAACATGACTTCGTAATACTAAGATTGGATCAACCAATCTAAGTATTAACTCAAGCAAGTGCTACTATACAGATATACTATGTAAATATAAACTTCTGGCCCCCAAAACCCTGGAGAAAACATGTAAATCTCGTGAAGTTTATGTCATGCGTGGATGGAGTTCAGATATGCAAATCATTAGCATGACAGCGCATATGCATATCACAGATAACTGTAATGCTATCTGCAAACACTGTATTAAGGAAATTACCCATTTGAAGTAGGGCACCCGTTTTTTTGTGCGTTATTTTTTGTGTAAACTGCTTAACGATGTCTTGTAGAAGATATGGAACTTCTTTCAAGTCTGAGTTCAACCAAGGAAGAGTGCGAGGATTACCTTTCAGAGAAATCAGAGACCGTGTTGTTCGGAACCAAGAAACTGTGACGTCGATCTGTTATCGCTGAGAGTAGGAGAGAATAGTGGGTCAACAGAATCAATCACACTCAGCTCGTAGCAACATTGTATGTGTTGACAAACATATGCGCAAATTAGTGATGGCTAGCTTAGCCATATCAAGAACCATAGTTCAACAGATTCAGTCAATCACACACTAATCTGTGTCCTCTCGAATCATTCGACGTCATTTCCAGCTGAGAACACAGTGCTTCTCTTACCAAGGCGATTATTGTTTCATTTACTCTTGACTTAAAATCACAGGTATTTGCGTCGCCAATGGTGCAAAGAACTGCTGACTGATGGATCGAAAATTTCTTTACAGACGAATATCTCTCCTGCCTGCAACATTAAGATATTCGTTTTTAAATCTGGTGACACAGAGCTGGAGCACATTTACCTTGATAGTGGGCGATCTAATGTAAAGTTTTTTTAATATCTAACGCTTAAGTTGCCTACCTGAAGCCCATTTTTACAGATATTGTGCCATATTCACATGTTTGTAAGGAAAGACACCTGGAAAATTTTCACACATTATCCCGAGAGATCTATATGCAGACATAAAACATGTATCTCTCGTTGTTCAAGAGTAGCTGGCATTGAACACGGTATTTTTTTATGCTCTTTGAAGAACGCAAGGCTACTGTGAGCCTGTCACTAAGCCACAATGTGCCCATCTCATCTTATTTGAAGGAAGATGAATACCACAGTTAGAGTGATTATTTGATAAGGGATAACTGTTTCTATTGGGAATATATCTGCTGCTGAACAAAAGATTTTGATAATTTGAAGTTTTCATTGTATCGAAGGCATCGTTGTGTATAAATATCTTTTCATGGGTATGAAAAAAATTGAGTAAAGTTTCCAAAAGGCAGCAGATGAAATGTAATACAGTATTTATTCACTATAACTAAGAAGGAGATATGCAGTAATTCCGTAATCATCTGAGAGAAATTTTTTCAGTTTGCAGTTAATTTTTCAACATTACCTTTCATATCAAACAAGAGTGTTTCATTCCTAATGAATATAAGTTAAGTAAAAGATTGAAACACACATTTGAGTTAATCAATTGAGATGCTACCAAGATTTTTTGAAATTCGGATGTATTTTTAAGCTGTATTTGATAAATTTCATTTAAAAAACAGCTGCATCGTATTGCTTCCAGAAAATATAACATAGCTTAAAAATAACACCTTAGAAAGTATTTAAACTGAATAAGTGATGTCATATTAAATAAAATTTCGATATAGGTAATATATATATATAACTCTAGGTGACATTTGACCGAAGAATTGTAGTATACATTCATAGACACTTAGAAGCGTATGAAACAAGCGCCATATTGGCATTTTATTTCAGTTACAGAATATTCATGCTTTTGATATCAGTATCCTACTAATAATTCAGTCACGTTAAGACTTAATGAAGACAAGCAATGCAGACTTGATTGCATTAAACTTCTGCAGATTACCAATATTTGTGCCTCAGTAGATTTCGAAACAAGAACAATTTTCTCACAGATTAAATTCATTCTTATTTCTGCCACAAGAATAAGAATGTTATTCACCACAATGAATAGATATGGTCTATATGAAAATTTTTAAACACATATCATATCCTACTTACATTTCATGATAAACATGGTTATTGTTCTACAATCCTTTTTTCTTGAATTAATTTGATCGAGTCCTACAGTTTTAAGAGATTTCGAATCACTTTGAGCATAAATGTTTAATATGGGTGTCGAATCTACGAGCATTTTAACTGAAAGATAGAGTGCTATCCTATCAGCTACCAGTTACGGCTTTCAATCTCAAAGATAACATTGATTTCAGCAAGCAATCTTAACTACCTGGTGAGTTTTGTATTTAGAAATAATTGGTAGTATAATTTACGATGATTTTGTTCTGTTCTTTGGAACATTTAGTTTCATTAGTTTTACAGAATATTTTTTGACGTGCTTATATATATATATCGAAAAAACAAACACTTTCGCAATTTTTCTGTTGATGTACGCAAAAGAAATTCGCATTGTATTGGAAAAATACATTTAGATGGGTGAACAAATGTATATAATTGGCGATGAATTTGTTCTGTGTTCTTTGGAACATTTAATTACGTTAGTTTTACAGAATGGTCTCACACTGTGGTCTTAATCCTTAGAAATATAGACATCAAGTAATAGATCTTTTTATTCACCATCATGCTGATGTGTGTGAGTGAGTAATCGGCTAGATTTTCATACCGTTTGAAAATAATGGTTCATTCTACACTGCTTTCTTCTAACAATTTTCAGGATAAAGAATCCGCATTTATGTGCCTTGGTATCACTTTCTTTCAAACTTAATCAATCTCATTGCTTTAGTAGGATTGTTGTCGAATTACCTTTAGGTAATTTCAAATGTTTTTCTCAAACAATATATGGTCTTAAAATCGCCTTACGACACTGAAAGACATGGATGTCCATGCAGTAAGTCATTAATAAGATAATTAGCAGCGTAGAGATTGCACTTGTGAGACTTGAGTTACTGCTCGGTCAATTAATATAAAAATTATCAAAAGTATTTTTGCATTACATTTGTAAGTCTGAAAATAAAGAATTTTTTGCTACTGTTTCTTTTATAAAATGTACACATTCTGCTCATTTTGTTGTGCTTGCAAACATCAATTAGAATTATAAATATTAACACTTAATAATGCTTTCATTTCTCAAATTCCAAGGAGCTCGATTCGAATGAATAATTTTTTTTAAATTTAACTTAAGTTTTAATTTGGTCATTTAATCTTTGGAAACCTCCAGTTTCATCAATATTGTGAACGAACTTAAATTACAAATTATTAAGCGTTTTTAATAAATACATGAACAAAAATCCTGCACTTCTTAAAATTTTTTTAAATTTTATTTTACCTAGAAACCATGAAGGAAACTAGATTAAATAACATAAAATGTGCACACATATTTTTATTCTGAAAAAGTTCTGATCTTTCTCTTTCTACAGGATTTAATCCATGATTTCGTAAGGATAAATTAGAGCAAAAAACACATTCACAAAGAAGATAAAAAAGTATAGGTATTTCCTATCTGTTATAACAAAGGAAATGAAATATTCTCAAAATTATGTTCATCTTATTTTTCAAGTTTTCATATGAGTTGATAACAGAATGCTTCTTGTCTTACTAGTAGAAATGTATTAATTTCTTTCATTTTGAATAAAAAGATGATAGTATAATCTAAAAAGCAAATATCATGCTCGATTCTTTTTGTAGATATCAGAATTTTCCTTTAAAAACATTTTTCATTGTTTTTAAAAAATAAATACGTTGCTCAATAAATCTGAAGGAACAAATAAAATACTTAGGAAAGCATAATGTGATATAAAAGAAAATGGTATTCAGGAAAATAGATGAAAATTTTTTATGAGAAATTTAATTATTCTGATGGATAGAAAGAACTGAAAAGAATCATAAAGCTATCAGAGTTTGGTTAGATATAAATGACATCGATAGTTGTGATATCGTAGAAGATGTATGAAATGGAGTAAGGTCCTATTAAACAGATAAAACTGATAAATACGTGTTTTTTGCATGTATGCGGTGAGACTATTAATAAGATCTTAGAATTATTATTTAACTTCTGAATAAACTGGAGTCTTCAATTTCTGATAAAAAAAGAAAGTCTTGGTCTCACAAACACGTGTTATCTGTGTATGTCTGAAGCATAGTCAATAAAAATAAAAGTAACATGGCGACAATACAATGCATTCTTAGATAATCAGGTTTCATAAAAGGAATATATGTTTTTTTATTTTCAGCTAAATTAAAAATTTCCTAGTAATAAAAAGACTTAAATATACTTAAGTCTGTTAGTCCACCTATGTTGATTTAAAAAATACAACTAACCCACATTATCTGTGATGCGATGTTTCTCAAATGATAGATTATTACAACTTTTTTCTTCATACCAAACCAAATCTAAAGTAACAAATCATCATAGTTGTAAATTTTTGCATACTTTTCATAAAACTATACAACTTTCTAAGTTTTTAAACTATACTTTTGATAAAAAGATCAAATTGCTGCATTTTGAAGGAAAATAGGGTAACTCTGAACTTGAAGTTTTATTTCAAACTGATATAAAAGAAATTTGTTTCTTAATAAATCACATATTATAATTTTTAAGATAAGAGATTTGTAGTAATGACGAAAAATCTAGGAAGAATTAAAAGTATTGCAACTGATGCGTGTTTTACAAATAAGTTAGATAATTTATAACATTGTGATCTACTCTCTAAGAAGACTCAAATTATGGAAGCTAAAATTAATATGTATCTTATTTAAAAAATGTTAAATGACATTAGATATAAGGATTGAAAATGGATTATGATTAATATTCTAATGAACAAAAAATGAAAAAAAATAATGGGAATGTTAAGATTTTCCAATGAAAAAATTTAGATATTAACATTATGATCAAAAAATCATATGGTACAAAAAAGATTAGTCAAAATATGAAACTTAAAAAAATTATTTTTAGATTTTTGAAATATATTTATGTTGTGAAATTCTATAAATATTAGGAAAAGAGGATCCGAATAAAAAATAAAACTAGACTTTATTTTTTATTTTATTAATATTAAAAGCCACAAATCTAAACTAGCTATCATTCAACCGCTTAAACCAGTTTAAAATTTCTGTAAAAATTGTATATTATGAGTAAAGAAACTTATCAAAAACATTCTGTTAGTTATTTTTCTTTTTTTCTGAAAAAATAATTTAAAAAATCCATACATTGTGATATTTTTTCTGTAACATAGTCTCCTATCGAAAATGGTTTCTTATAAGTCTGGGTTTTAGAATATTAGACAGAATTTCATTATTGTCTTCACCTTATTTAATTCTTTGGAAATGTGTGTGTTACAATATAAACTTGGTTTTTACATAATTATTATTTTAACAGTGATATTGCTTATGTTTTATTTATCTTACATTCTAATTAAAAAATTACATATAATAGAAATTATTAGTGAGAAGATTTAAGCAAAGTGAATATTTTGTCCAAACGAATTTTATGAATTACAAAGTAGTTAATTTTGTAATTACAATAGACATATAGTAATTTAACTTTAAAAGTTTGTCCTATAAATACTTAATTGCAATTAAATTTACAACGCGTAGCCTTGATTACAGATTTTTGTGATAGCTTCTAATATATAAATTTTGCACTTAAATACTATATATGTTAATCAAAATATTTATGAGTAATTCTATGTAGAATTAAGAACCTGATTTTAAAATTCCGATTTGATAATTTCATGTGTATTTATTCATCCAGAATGCAACAGCTCATTAGGTTGACTACATAAATAAGTGATAACGATGTACTAACCACTTAAATTATCAGAAGATAATGATTTAAATATATCAAGCGTAAAATGTGTTAATACATCAGTGCGCCCAACTAGAAGGTGATTTAGTTAAGTGCCTTTCGTGGAGCAATTATTGTTAGAAATTACGGAAAAAGATGTTGTGGGGTTTTGAAGATTTAGTAATATATATAGTACTCTTACGGAAGACAAATCGTTGTTGTTATTGTTGCCATCTTATCAATCATAATTTTGCAGAGTTTGTCATTTTAAACAATAATTTCTACAGCTTTATTATATCCTTTGAATCATGTTGTGAAGCTTAATTTATGATTAAAGTTGAAATGCAGAACATATGTTTCTTTCTTATTAGGTTTTTAGAAATTCATTTATGTTTTAATTCTTGATAAAAAAAGTGACTGCAAATTCTTGTGAAAGAAAATAATGTGATAAAAGTTTCTACTAGAAAATATACATATTCTAGATTAGGAAAACTAGAAGGAATCAAATAAAACGAATGATTCATTTTTTGTAATAAATCTGCGTCATTCGCACAAAGTAAAAAAAAAAGTAAAATGATTTAAAAAATGTTATAAAAGATAAAGGGATTTATAGAAGTTCTATGTATATTCAAAGCTTATTAATAATTTTTGAAAAGTTTGTGTCTGTTTTCGTAAGTATTTTCATTTTATAAAATTTGCTTTACCACATTAATTATTTTCATAAAAGTTTATATTTATTATGATAAAAATGGAATTTACCTACTAATTTAACTTTTTCAGATCCTACGAATAAAATGATACATTATTTATATAATAACGCTCCTGTAAAATTTATGGTTCGTTGCTTTTCAAAATCTAATAAAAATGTTTTGTTCTAGTCTAAAATGTTTTGCTAAAAAATAGTTCTTTTCCTTTAGTAAGCTTTGAAAATAAAATTCTTTATCGTATAGCAAAAGTTTCTCGTGCAAATTTAATATGCGAGTTTCAGTTTTTTAAGATCTTATTTATATTAAATGAATACAAGGAAATAAAATATTTTACTCTAAATATTAATAATACTTGTTTCAGAGTTCTAATGATTGAAATTAAACTAATAATACCACTTTTTTTCCGAAGAAATAAATAATTTGAATAAGATGAAAAATAATCAAAAAGCTTGTTAATCTGATTTTGTTAAAACTTTTTAAAACTAATGTAGAGGTGCTACTGGCTTTATTTTCACTTTTTCAAATGAAAAGACGAAAATAATTATTAAACAAATAGTTTTTTATCATAATCTGACTTTACATTTAATTTCTTTTATTTTGTTAATATTTCCTTTGGAATAAATAAAATCGTTCATATTTAAAACACTTTAATTGGCTTTGTAAGTCTATATACCCACCGCATACAGTAGCATATGTGTATGCAAATAAATGTATGTATTTATACAAGTGGAAAGCAAATGGAATTGAGAGCTAACTAAAAAAAGGGTAAGAAATAAAATAAAAATGAAAACTCGGTTTATCATAAAATTCTATATTAGTTGGAAAAAAATCGCTAAAGCGTCAGATCATGTTGAAAACCGAATTGCCTTATATATTTTATCTCACAACCAGTTAGTAAGGCAAAGTCGCTAAGAAATTGAATATAAAGTAAGACATAATGATGAAACAGGATACTAAAAGTTTTATCTCTGATAAAGAAATGTACAGAGCTTATAAAAATTTTTAGAATAGATTTTGAAATAAAAAAATTTCTAGAAATATATGAATGATGAACACATGTTTAAGTTCATATAAAAATAAAAATGCAATCATATGATTTTAAAAGGAATATTTCAAGTACATATTGATTTTAAGGGAACAATTTATGAAATATATATGTGTGTGTGAGTGAATGAGTAAACATGCGTTATACAAGTGTAATGGTTTTTTCAAATGGAAAAATTAATACAAGTAAATTCTAAGTTTTTTTTATTATAATGCTAACATCATTGGACATATTTGTAACTATGTCTACTGTACAGTTAAACAGAGCTATTAAGAAGCGTAAAATAAGGACCAAATGAGCTATAAATGAATTATCTACACCAAAAAATACATCTAAGTAAACATGCTTTATTTTTAAGTTTGTGAAACTTCTTAAAGGTACTACCAACAATTATATTCAACTTACACGATACATGAGAAATAATTTCAAGATTTTTCAAGATTATTATTATTACAAAAAAATAATATGGAAAATAAATTGAAATATTAATAAATCATACATTTAAAATATATTGATTTTCGAAAGAAAAGTTATTTATAAGTACTAAACAAACTAAGTTTCTATTTAATATTTGAATGAAGAAGATGATTTGTAATAAAGTATTAAAAACAGCATGCCAGAAAGTGTACGGAAAATATAATTTAAAATAATTAAAAGCTATATAGTTGGAGATTTTTCAAACTAATTATATATTGGATTCAGAAAGGCAAATTGGCTCACACTTAAGCATATTGATATATCTATATAAACAGATATTTATCTGCACATTTTATTATAAAATTTAAAAAGTAAAAAAATAAACTGTTTTACTAAATATCAATATTTTAGCATTTTCCAGATTTAACTGTTGAATACAAGATTAAGATTGAAATTATGGCACTAATGAAAACATTAAAGTGTTATAAACAATATCTTTGTGTTAACATCCTCGCTTTGAGAGAGATGAAAAAGTTCCTCTATTCTTCTTTTAACAAAATTTCTAGAGATGATTCTTGGTGAAAACGCGCGCTAATAGAACTTACAGTTTTTAAGCGATTACCAGTATTTTGTACAAAGATTTTTAGGTCACTGATTACTAATAATGAAAAAAAGTAATATATGGAATTACAATGGGATTTAAAATTTGGTGATTTAGCAACAATTTCAGGTTTTAGTCTAAAACAAATAAAAAACATTGTAAGTTTCATAAAATAGCAGTATTAGTAATATTTTACCAAATATGAGAAAAAAGCGATACAAATGTAAATTTATCTCGTGTAAATTTTGAGTTTGACGTCGAAGACGAAGCCGCAGCAGCAGTGAAGAAGATTTGGCTTTCAAATGAATGGAAGACAAGGCTGTAAAAAATGATCGACATTCAGTAAGCGCGTTGTTTTGACGACTTCCATACCTCAACAAAGCCTTTTAATAAAATCAAAAGCAATAATAATTGTTTTGTCAAAGAGCAAACACAATTCGAAGTAGTTGAAGCCATTGGAGTTTCACAAGATGTGATTTCCAGAATCTGGAACCGTTTTTTAAAGACTGGACATGCAAACAGAACATAAGGGCAAGATTGTTGACATCACAACAACGCCAGATGAAGACCGTTATTTATGGTTAAAGACTCAAGACGCCGAAATATATATACCACTTTTCTTCAAAAAAGCTTTCTTTTGATTACTAATTTCACAGCTTAAACACAAACTGTCTGAAACCACCTTTACACTGTAAGATTGAATGCTCACCAATCAATAATTTGTGTCACTCTAACAACAAGGCACCATCGCTTCAAAGGAGAGCGGGAAACTGTGTTAAGAAAAATAAATGTCATAATATTCCTTTCTCTGCCAAGTACTTATTTTTTCAAGCTAATAATAGGGGTGTTTTCATTTGGAGCTAACGTTGAACTAAAAATAATTCTGTTTTAGTGCATAAAAGTATCAGATTTGGCGTTGGGGAGTGGTGGTCAATGTTAGCATATATATTGATAAGCACGCCGATCTTCATATCTTTCCAAATGGAGCTCTGACTGATGAGTTGATATAGAGATGAGGTCCTCAACCAAAATGTATTCTTAAACATATTGTCTGCAGCAAATGAATATAACTTTATGGAAATGGACAATTGCAAGTCACATCATGCTAATTGGAGGATTTTGTTTTGAAGAAAGGAATTATACAAATGGAATAGCCAGCGTGTTCTTTTGGCATAAACAAAATAGAGCATATTTGGGATATTCTTGGCAGACTTGTTTCTGGATGCCTATCATCACAAATATGACTTTATGAACTTTATGGAATACGACTTTATGGAAATGGACAAAAGTTGCAAGTCAAATCATGCTAATTGTAGGATTTATTTTGGAGAAAGGAATCATGCAAATGGAAGAGCCAGCGTTTTCTTTTGGCGTGAATGAAATAAAGCAGGTTTGGGATATTCTTGGCAGACTTGTTTCTGGATGTCTATCATCACAAATCTGACTTTATGGAAATGCACAACAATTGCAAGTCACATCGTGCTAATTGGAGGATTTCGTTTTGGAGAAAGGAGTCATACAAATGGAATAGCCTGCGTATTCTCCAGGCATAAACAAAATAGAGCATATTTGGGATATTCTTGGCAGACTTGTTTCTGGATGCTTATCATCACCCTACAATTCTCCAAGATTTGGAAATAGCTCTTCCGGAGGAAAGGGACAGACTACCCCAGTCCCTCTTTAACAGTCTCATTTGCTCTAAGTCTCAAAATTGATCAACGCTGTTGGCTATCTGGGAAAACAACTTCCCTTTCCATAAGCGATTTTCTTTTAAGGAAACACCTTTTTTTATTCGTTTTTTTCTCACATGTACACATACTGTGTATTTTTCTTTTGTACCTAAATGCTCAATAAAACGCATTTTTTCTGACAAACAAGTGTCATTTTTTCTCACTGCGTCTATCAGGGAAATATCAATCAACCAAACAATTCTCTAGATCCTACAATCTCAATAAGCCTCAATTGCTTGGAGCATACACTGCTCCAAACATATAAGGTTTATTGAAATTAAAATAAAATATTGAGATTATAAATCTGGACATTGAATATAAAGTTTCCGATTACTTACCCCCGTGAATCAATAAAAATTTCTAGAAACATATTTTTGATTAATATAGTAAGTAAAACTCAGATATTGCTGCTAAAAGGAGTTTAGGGTAAGTTTTACTACACCTAAGTTAATATTGAAAAGGTTGTAGAAAATTATTATATTTCGTGAACTAAATTTCATGTATTACATAAATCATTTATATGATATATCTATTAAAAATATTTCTCAAATAATTGTAAGTAGAATAAATAACTCAGTTTACATTTTTTCACAAATAAGTCTTTCTAGACCCATTTCTTAAATATGTCATTTGATATTTAGCTAAAGCTGCAATAAAATCAGCAAAGAAAATAATAAATAATTAATGATTAAAATTATTATCATATACTGAAAATTACAATTACAAATGTATATAGTCTAATGTGAGCATTGAATTGATTATTCATCTCATTCTTTTATTCACAAAATAGTTTAAATAATTTAATTTTATGTTCGAAAGATTGAATATACTTTATAATTAATTATTTATTTAAGCTCAAATTTTGTCATTCTACTTGAATATGTAAAAGTAAAGAAAATTTAAAAAAAAGTTAAGGCAATTTTACTATGTATATTTTATTCAATAGCTTTTACAGAATGTTTTTGTTGTCTGTTTTAAATTAGAGTAGTTATGTTACTTTCCTAATTAATTGTAGTTAAAGAAAATGTTTATTAGTTGTAAACAATTAAAACATTATTTTCAAAGGAAAAGTTGAGAGAAATATTTTTATAACTATTGGTTAAGCGAGAACTGAGTATTGTAATGATTAGTTAACATAGTTTTCGAATTTATAAGTAATTTTACCAAAATCCGATACTTAATCGAAACTTAATGAGAAAAATTTAAGCTTTTATGAAATGATATGTTTCATCACCATGGTTGCTTTCAGGAATTTTTAAATTTTATTCGTAATCTACCACCAACTATCCTTCCTTAATTATTGTTGATTATACCACAATTTCCATCCGTTCGCTTAATTCATCGCCGACTTTGTACCAATAATTTTACGTAGCCAGAATACATTTGAAAGATTCTGTACAAAGTAAATTAAATTATTTGACCTTAGCGATGAACTTTCGAATAGAGGAAAAGTGTGCTTTCGGAAATTCTGATGAAAATTTAGACGAAATTCCAATATTTAAAAGGGGGTTATTTTAATTTCGTTCTGAGTTTTGAGTTTTCACTCTTTTTTTACTGTTTATTTGAAATTGTTTTCCTTTAATATAGCATAGTTTATGTTCATAAGAAACTATTTCATATATTTATTGAATATAAAATAAAATTTGAAAAGTATTTGGTATTTTAAATTAACTTTGACTATGAAGTTTTTTCAGAACTAAATAACTGTTAATTTAAATGATTTTATCAAATGATTATATTAAAAAAACTTTTATACAGAGGATGATTGGCGATTAATGTTTTTGTTTTATTACAGAGAGTTAATTTATTTGGAATAGCCAAGTTATAAGGAATATCAAAAATATGTATCCTAAGTGAAAGTCGAATCTACTAGATATTGAATAGTCATCGAACTGCAATTCGTTCATTTACCAACTCGGCGCTTCACAGAAGAAACATGATTATGAAATGAAATAATATGGAAATCATATATCAATATATTAATCAGTAAAAAAGTGGAATGATAGTTATGTGTAAGAGGATAAGCACAATGATTGATACAGAAATTGTAATAGTAATTAAAATGATTGACACCAGGTAGCGGTACATATATTGTAGTCTCACTAAAGAAATACAAGAATTCTTTGAACCAAAGTGCTTAACTTTTGTATAATTCTGCCAAAACTTTATAGCCCATTTCTGAAATTAAATATAAACTTCTGTATCAAATTTAGTGTAATTATTTTTAACATTTTCAAGTTCTGTATCTAAATTAAAATAGCTTGAAAACGGAATAAACAAATTAAAATTTTAAAAAAAAATTCCTGAATTAAACCCTGATTTTTTAAAGAAATATTTCCTAAGTTCTAAATCTTCTTCGTGCAAATAATTACTTTTTAAAATATGCGAATAGGACAAAATATTTTTATAAGTTTATAATGAAAAAATGGCAAATTAAGCACATTTAGATGCCGCTTATTGCTAATGAAGCGAAAATCAACTGTTCAAAGAAATTTATTGATTCCTATTTCAAATGCCAATATTTTTATTGGTATGGGATCAAGTTAAAACTCCTGCGGCGTAAAAAAAAATTGCGGATAAATAATTGAGAAAATCTTAAGAAAAGAATTGAATGTAATTCTTGGTCAAATGCATTTACAAAGCTCCAGAAAGTGAATTATAATAAAAGAAACGAAGTATTTCGAATTAATTTTGAAGAAAGCCTTTTAAAAAGCATATTGATGATTTCATTAATGTATATGATATTATTGTTTTGTATCATACCAGATTTTTCAGATGGATTAACATTTTTTCGAACAATTTATTTGGCGATGAAACTTGTTTGTGAAATTCATATTCACTGATATTAAAAAATTTATGATTGTTTAATATTTAAAATACTCTAAATATGAAATGATGCACAAAATAACTATCAGGATTCCCAGAATATTCGAGGAGTTCTGTGCTTGTGAAAAATATTCGGATATGGACTTGTTACAAACAAAATTTGCAATGCAATGCTTAAAATAATATTTCATTATTTTACTTAAAAATTAATGAAAGATTTTGCAGATATATAATATTAGGAGCGTAAATAAACAAAAAATATTCTCTCTAATACATTGCTTATTTAATAGGTACTACTAAAGTAGTGACACTCTTCTTCATCTTTTTTTGATAACATACTTTTTTTATTAACATAAGAAGACATATTTTTTTGTTTATTTCGCTTCAAAACCATAGAAATTTTTATCTTTTTGTAAATGAAAAATAAATTTAAATGTAATATAAAGCTGTATAATTATTATTAAATTATTTATCATTAATTTAATATTAATTCCATATGATATTAAATTGCAAAAGAATATACTCTTGGTTTCATACTTAATTTAGATTTTATTATTTCTTATCAATGAGTTTTTATATTTTGAGCACTGTGTGCTATTGGTGAAAAAGACTATCATATCTTTAAAATAATGTAGAATATATGAGAAATATGAACAAGCTTGAGTTTTCAATTTTAATATAACCATGAGTTTCCTGTATTAGACTGCTCGGAAAATAATGTAATGTAAATTAATAAGAGGAAAATGTCATACTAAGGAAAAATAATGGTATAGCATTCATGCTGTTGTGAAAATTTGCACCTGAAGATCAATGAGTGCAACATTCTGGGCAAAGTCTTATGTTTTTAAGAATTTTATTTTATTGAAAATATAACAAAATATCTCATACTAATGAACATTTTCAGTCAAGGAAAATGTGCTATTTTCTTAAATGAAAGGCTTTAAATTCAATCTCCTCAAAAATACAGCAAAGTTTGTGATAAATGTGGAAATAGAAACTATATAATTCTATTTTTTTTAGGATTTCAAGTAATTTTTCTAGAAAGAGAAAGTGTTTTTACAATCAATATTTGACAAATGAGTGTATTAGCTTAATTATCATGGCAAAAATGGTCTTCATTAAAATATTTCATGATCAAGAAATGTTGGTTGTCGTTTGACAAAAGAAGTCAAGTCGCATTCAATGTTTCAGAAATCCTTCTTGCAGTTGGTATTTATAGTTATATTAATAAAGAAGGAAACACAAAATCTTTCCACGATGGTTCGTGTAGAAATATACATTTGTTAAAAGGAAAATAATTTACAGTCAATTGGTAATTTTGCAGTTTATTAACGCAATCTTCTATGCAATCATACTGCAATCATTTTCGCTATCGGCCTAAAAGCATAAATTTGTTTAGTTACTTAAAAAAAATTTTTTTAGTTAAATTTCTTGAAGAGCAATATTTTCAGTGCACTGAATTCTTTGCGTTGACATTTCATAGCTCTGTGTCTTTTCATTTCAAAATACATTATTTTAACAATTATGACCTAATTACAGAAACCACGTTCTTCAGGATGGTTTGTTTGTCACTATATGGTAATTTTTTGCACACGATGGGTAATTAGATCTAGACCTACCATTTAAAATGGATTTTGAGCCACCGCAAACATACCAACCCGAGATTGGAATCAAACCTACAAACTGTGGAATCGAAGGCAAGCAGATTTTCAGCTGCCCACTCCCCTTCTTCAGAGTGGAAAACCCTGAGTTCGATGCTAAATATAGTTGAAGAACGGGTGATGGGTATAACATCTATCGAAGTGGGTGCTTGGGAGTTACCTGAATATCATTTTTTTTCAGCCACATGGTCACAGTTTATTAAACATCTTCTCGAAAGGCAATAATTCGAGGCAGAAGTTACAAAGACTTACAATTTGTTTCAGCTGTTAGGTATCTGCTTCGTGTTACCAAAACTAGCTTTGCTATTTCAAGTAAAAGAGTTTTCTCAGTAATGTGGGATTTTTTATATTAAGCATGCCATATGGGGATATAATTTAATGATAATAATGCCCCCCTTCTTTATCAGATGAATAATGGTATTTTATGATGAATCCAATATCGTAATTATTCATCTGTTTTGAGATTATTTCATTGAATCAATAAGGATATTCTTTTAATTTTTAATGAAAAAAACCAATGTGCCTCTTGTATTTAATGTATCTTCTTCATCAGATGAATAATGGTATTTTATGATGAACCCAATATCGGAATTATTCATCTGTTTTGAGACAATTTCATTGAATCAATAAGGATATTCTTTTAATTTTTTGTGAGAAAAACCAATGTTCCTCTTGTATTTAATGTCATTTACTTATCTAAATTCACAGGTAGTGAAGCGTCGTGCTCAAGCGATTACATGTCTTGATAATAATATTACAAGCATAATAGATTGCAGTTTGACTATTTCCCATAGATTAACTACAATTGTATTTTTTAATTCTTGAATATTAATGTATTTTGTTTCAATAACCTAAAGAGTTAAAAACTCACACACAAACTACCTTTCAATGCATGAAAAATCCGCACAAATTATGTTTTGTTAAAATGTATCCCATTTTCATATTTTTTTATTAAAATACTAAAATATCTTTATCATATTCCTTGGGGATACATTGATCATGAAATCAAATTATCACTTTACCCAATAGTATTTATTTAAAAAAATATTTGCTGCCAACAGTATTTGTTTGACGCGATGAAAAAAATATAAAAGTTTCCCCTAATACCAATCTGATCATAAAATAAAAATTATTGATAATTGTGCTTCAGTAAATATTATATTACATATGTATGTAATATATCATTATATATGTGTACAACAAAGAAGATTAAAAATATACTTTAAGATAATAATAAATGCGCCAATTTTCACCTAGATTAATTTTAGGCAAATGCATACACCTTTAGTTATCAACTTAACTCTCATTCAATGTCTTAGTAAAGAATTGAGAATTAAATGACTTGGAAGGTGCATCATACTCATTTCCCGAGAAGATGAAGTATGGTCTCATCCTATCACACGGTTGAAAAGATAAAACTTCATTTCGTTCGAGGATAAATGATTAATGTTCTCAGTACCTTTCACTCTTCCAAGAAAAGGATTAATGGTGAACATGACAATGTATGGTAAATGGAAAGCACTTGTGAGAGTGTAAGCTGTTGGGCAGTAAGGTACTAGACGATATTTACAGTAATAACAGCCGAGATAAGTATCAATTCTAATATGGAGTGAAACTTCGGATCATAAACTACATAAATATACTCAATAATAATTTCTTAAATTTTGTACTTGATTTCAAATAACTTTTCCATGGTTAAACTTTACTGAGGAATTTTATTGTGATGTATTTATATTTCCTTGAGTAAAAGTGGTTGTTTTTGGCGTAAATCTTTGAATATGTTTAAGAAATAATTTTCATTTTATAAAAATTGCACAATCTGAAATATAATTTATTTTAGATAGAAAGGTTTCATCGAAGTTGTTGTGAAAATATCCACAAAAATTAAATTTGGATCATAAACTACATAAATATACATTTCTTAAATTATGTTCTCGATTTCGAATAACTTTTCCTGATTAAACTTTATTGATGAATTTTACTCTTATGTATTTATTTCCTTGAGTAAAAGCGGTTGTTTCTGGCGTAAGTCTTTGAATATGTTTATGAAATAATTTTGATTATATAAAAATTGCAATCTTAAAGGTATTTTATTTCATATTGAAAGGTATCATCAAAGAGGTTGTAAAATATCAACAAAAAAGGAACTTTGGATCATAAACTACATAAATATACATTTCTTAAATTTTGTACACGATTTCGAATAACTTTTCCGTGGTTAAACTTTATTGATGAATTTTATTCTGATGTATTTATATTTCCTTGAGTAAATGTTTGTTTTTGGCGCAAATCTTTGAATATGTTTAAGAAACAATTTTCATTTTATAAAAATTGCAATCTGAAATATAATTTATTTTAGATAGAGAGGTTTCATCGAAGTGTGGTTGTGAGAATATCCACAAAAAAGTAACTTTGGATCATAAACTACATAAACATATATTTTTTAAATTTCGTACTCGATTTCGAATAACTTTTCCATGGTTAAACCTTATTGACGAATTTCATTCGGATTTATTTATTTCCTTGAAGAAAAATTGGTTGTTTCTGGCGTATGTATTTGATATGTTGAAGAAATAATATTCATTTTATAAAATTTGCTGTTTGAAAGGTACTTTATTTTAGATTGAAAGCTTGCATTGAAGAGATTGTGAAAATATTTACAAAAAAGGAAGAGAAAATAATTTAAAGTTTGATAATAAGGTATTTTCAGTGGTATCTCAAAATAAGTTCATTTGTAAAGTATATTGATATAATAAGAGTTTGATTTTTTCTTAAATGTTAAAAGTTGGAATTTCTTACAATATATTCTTGTCGACTGTAATAATAGTTAAACATTTTTTAATTAAAATTTTGTTATTCATAACTTTGCTTCATTACTACTCACTCTATGTTTTACTTACGTGCATGCTTTAATGAAAATTAGCAGTAAATTTAACCAAGAACATTGAATATTGATTTTCTTTAATGTTCAATAATTTGATGTCAGTCGCTCAAAAGCAAAAAATTCAGGAACAAAGATTATTCAGAGAAACTAGAAGTTTCTAAAGGATATAGCTTTAAGAAAGTATTTAATAATTTTATATTTCTCTGTAAAAGTTAGACATTTTTCTGGAAATATGGGTTATATCGGATTCACTGCATGAAGAGTCTGTTATTAAAGTAAAAGGTATTATCAAGAGGAGTGAAAATAAAACAAAATAAACTAATAATAATTAATTAAAATTTTTAATACAATATTTATTCATGAATCTTCAGTGAAATGTGAAACTATAAGGAAAAATAAATGAAATTTATTTATGACTTTCATACTGAATTATTAACATTATTGGAAATAGATATTCCTTTTATAATTCCTTTAAAATTTACTGACCTTTTTATTTTCCTTATAGTAATTTATTTCTGTATTTTATAATAATGTATCTCATGATTAGATTGTAATAACAATAAAAAGACGAAATCAAATGCATCAAAGGTTTTTTACAGATTTCTATTTCTTAATAGTTAAATAAGTATTATAAAACATTTTTCCAGTGATGAAAAACAATTGTTTTCATTTAGTTTATAACATTAAATTAAAAATAATTTTTAAAATGAATCAATATGAAGAAAATGAAAGGGCAATAAAAAAAAACTTAAATTGTACAGATGAATAAAGGGAGAAAAGCGAATAGGAATTTATATAAAATAAATACTGAGTATTAATTTAGAGTATTTTTACTTATAGTATCTTAACATTAAACGTAATTAATATGAAATATTCAATACTAACCTAAATTGAGTGAATTCAACTTCTTGATAAATTACTAGTTTGTCTCACCAAATCTAATTAAAACTTTCATTTGATCAAATGTGCTTTAGTGTTAAAAAGTTTTTGCTTTCATAATTTTTTTTAAATTTACTTTATCAAGCAATGTTTGTAAAAGATGTGTGTGACAAACACAAACATATTATTATAAAATATTTACGAGTGTATATTTAAGAATATTTAAGTACATTAGTTTGCTTCAAGCAAACAAAAAATAAAGAACTAGTTGAAAACAAAACGGTAATATTTTTATAAATCCCAATTTTATAAATCATTAAAATAACAAACATTTTGTATAAATCATACATAGGGTTGTAAATATTTTTTTTATAAAAAATGTAGAAAAATATATTGATTGGTGTTAACGTATCTTAAGTTCCTCTAATCACTCTTCTAGGTAATTAAAAAAATATTTAATTTGAAAAAGATGTATTCTTTGATTTAAATGGACTAATTCCTTAGATGTTAAGGAGTTAAGTTAAACATCTTCTGTTTGAATTTATCGTGCTCTTTCCTATTCAAGTTAAGACTAAAGAAAACTGAATATAACCATTCATATTCTCTATTTTTCTTTAAGAAAATGAGTCGTTTCATCAGGGGAAAAATATTAACTATATGGTTAATATATTTTCTTGGTGGATATAAATTAAAGTGCATTATAAAAAGTATAAACTGATGAAATTCCAAACATTTTCGTTGTTTTGTCAGTTAAAATAAAAAATAAAAGTAATTTGAGTGTGGATTGCTCTAAAATAGAACAGATATTGTGTTTATTTTTCATATCTGTCTTTTAGAAATACTTCATTTTAAAGGAGAAAGAATAAATTAATTGATGACATAAACCAATTTTAAAATACATTTAAGGCAAAGGAGTGGTTTGATCAAGCATATAAACACGAATACATCAAGGAATTAGTAATCATTACGGTATTAATAATTTTCAAACATCGTTTCATCAGGTCATTATTTTTACTATTATTGTAGCATTTAAAGATATAGTCAAATGAAATAATAATTATACTTGTTGTAAATTAAAAGATGTAAATATTTAAAAATAAATTCATGATAAACATTAAAAAATATATGAAATTATATTTTATGATATACGCATATATACTACATGCAAAACAATAGTGTTTTTGTAACTGAATAATGTATGAAATTTTATTTCAAAAAATATTTCCATTAGGTATAATATTTTTGTCGATCAAAATGATTAACTGTAATGGCATTCATCTAAGAAAAATCTCGCTTTTCTGCTTTTCTGAAATGGTTTCAACTGAAAGTTTCTTGCTGAAAACACCACAAATTTCATCAACCAACCTATCATATTTGTTTCTACTAATTTGATAATGGTATAATGGTTCTTAATCGAGACGATCACTATAATCTATTTAAGAAATCAAAAATAAATTCCAAAGTTGTAGATCACTCTGCCAGGGGGACAACATTAGGAAATAGACCTACTTTGTACCTCTTTCTATATAGAGGCAATACCATACCAGATCAGCCGAGAAACTATAGCCTTCTTTCGTCTCCTAACAAATCACGACTTCTTCGGTCAGAGATTTCAAACTCAATTTTGCAGTGGGCCATATGTTAAATCTAGAATGTGCAATCGGGCCAGATTCAAATAAACAAATGTACTGAACTATTATAACATTTTCTTTATTTAATTACATAGTATATAATATACGGTTCTTAAAAATCATATCTCCGACCATTTTGTCTAGTGGTCAGCGTACCTGACTACGGATAAGGAGGTCCTGGGTTTGAATCCCGGTTCGGGCATAGATGTACTTTCTTTCTATTTATCCTGTCTTTGTCCTTTCTTTGTATGAATGAGGTGTGAATAGTTGCCTACCCTATAAACGGGTCCCTATGGCATGTGTGTACTGAAGAAGTCGGACTCCACACCAAAATATGGTTCAGCTGAAAAAGTGGAGCAGTGCACCCCATATTGCCAGGCTAGCTGGCACACGACAACAACAAAAATCATATCAAAGTTATAAAAGAGAGTAATTATTTCGAGCTCGAGGATCCAGATACCTGACTTCTCTTGTTTTTGACAATCTCATTGATGTCAAGTATCATATTCGTTATAGTTATTTTAAGAATTGATTGGAGATGTTCATTTGTAAGCATTGTTCTGATTTAATTTCATGACGGAAAATGTCTACTCACATTAATAGGTACTACCGCACATGCACAGAATGCGTGCTGCATGCTTTTTAAATTCCGGGTATTTATCCAAACTCTTGAAATATTGTGTATACAAGAATTTTGTTTATACAAGAATATTGTTTATACAAGATTGTTTATACAAGAAGAAGTAAGAACATTTTTCTTTCAAAATACTGTCCGATTAAAGATCTATCAACTCCATTTGCAAATGAACTGGAGACTGTGAAGCTTCAAAATTGAATGGATTATTAAAAATTGGGAATTTTATTTCATTCACATTGTGTGGAAGTCTTCAAAATGATTGTTGAATTCCGTGATCAAACTTTGCAGAAGTTGGGAATATTGATCCAATATTCTTCGGTTCACTGCATCAAATGATTTTAAATGAGGGAAATGATCCAAAGTTTGATTTTTTTTTATCTGATTTTCCCATAGCCTTAACTTTGTTTCAAAGTTTGAATTCATGAATACATTTGTGTAACAATCATATTTTTATCCTGTAACTTTACATATAGATCAGTCAAGTGTTTATTCATATCTACCAAAAAGACACACTAAACCCACCAGTCAATGTCGTAATCAATTGGGTTGCCTATTTCTATAGTGAAAGTTTGAATAGAGTCACGTAATGCAAAAAAACTTTCTAAAACTACTCCTCGACTGAGCCAGCGAACTTCGGTGAAATATGTGTTTCCCATCATGGCAAAAGAGCCATCCGTAGTTGTGCTGCTAAGTATATTCCAATCGAGTTCATATTCTGCTATATCAAATGCTCAATTGCAGAATAAATATCATTTTTGTTGTTGCAGTACCTGTCAATGGAAAACACTTTAATAGTCCTTCAGTTATTTCAAAGTTACAGTTAATGCCTCGTACAAAAACAGCAAGTTGAGCAGTATCAACAGTATCAGGGCTCTTGTCAACAGCCAGTGAAAAGTTTGAAAATTCCTTAATTTTCTCCTTCAGTTGAAAAGAACTAAATTTTCAGATAAATCATTTATTCTTGAATCAACAGTGTTTCTTGACAGCGAAATATTTAGAATTATTGACTTTTGAAATGGAAATGAAACATCGGCAACTTTCAAGATACAGTCTTTAATAAATTCCCCATTAGTGAAAGGTTGTGACCTCTTCGCGATTTTTAATGCAATAATAAAACTTGACGTCAGGGCATCTTCATCATCAGTATTAGCTTTAGTAAACATTGATTGTTGATCTTGAAATTTCGATTTAAAAGAAGACAATGCGTCCATTCTTATTTTTTCAGTGTAACAATCGAATTTTGATTTATGATTCGTATCATAGTGTCTCTTCAAGTTAAACTCCTTACAAACAGCAACTGTTTGATTGTAAATCAAACACAGTGGTTTACCTTTCCATTCTATAAAAAATATGCAATTTCCCATTTAGATTGAAAAACTCTGCACTCACTATCAATTTTAAGTCTTATGTGACATTATGTCAAGATTGTAGCAATTATGGATATCACACGCGCACGACACAAACAAATACACAATACATTTACAATCACTACTTCGCAGTACAACCATAATCCGTCTTCGACTGTATCGCTTCGATTACTCGACTCAACTGACTCACGTCGCGCCGACGATACATCGATTTATAATCGATGTATATTTTTATATCGATAACGAAGGTTCTAGTCTAAAGTTGAAGCGCGGGGAAGATTCTATTATTCTCAACAAAAATAATGGGGTATTTTCGTTTGTTCCTAAGAGATGGCGTTACTGTCTATCTCTCTCGTTTGACTAAGCACGCGTTAACCTTGAAATTACTTATAAATGTAGTGTGCCATTTTAAAGTTCATTAGAGGAATCAAGTGAAGTCTAAATGTTCTAAAAAACATGATTCTTCTTTCTGTGACACATTGCGATCACGGGCTTTATTGATACTGCCTGGGGGACGGATTCGGCCGTAGCTTTGACATGACTGTCTTAGTTGAACATCGCTTACGAATCTATGAACATCCTAACCGTCAACGATGTAGTTCTAAAGAACCAATGCGTCGCAACCATCATCAACGTTGTAGTTCCATTCATGAACTTGACTCCGAGACTGTGCTTAATAATGGCTTGCGAGAGAGCATCTGGGAAAATGACTTCGGTCTTTCTTTTACTTTTTGTGTCTCCTTAATGTTTAAGTCTCTTTGTTCTTCTTGGTTGTGTTTAATTTGCTTTCCCAGCCATTGGAAATTTAAAAAGAAAGAAAATTAGAACTTTATATGAAATGAGAAAGTAAAATTTTGTTTGAATAATTAATCATCTAAGCAATTAAATGTTAATAAATATTTGCTATTATATAAATTAAAATACTTCATTACAATTGATTAAAGAAAAAATAATGAAGAAAAGGGATCTTTGTTTAATTTTTATTTATATAACTCAAAAAATGAAGAAATATTTTAAATAAATGAATCTTATTTAATTCTATAATATAAATATTATAGATTTATATAATTACATTATAAAATCTGTTGTGATTGTAATGGCATAGTTTTGCATAAATGATTTGAAATATTTTTAAATTTAGTATAAAAACAAGTCAAAATGTAATGATTTATAAATTTCGAAAATTCAATCGTATATATATATATATATATATATATATATATATATATATATATATATATATATATATATATATATATATATATATATATATATATATGTATATATATATATATATATATATATATATATATATATATATATATATATATATATATATATATATATATATATATATATATATATATATATATATATATATCTGTGTGTGTGTGTGTGTTGTTTTGAAATTCGCTGATTTTTTAAAAAAATTGCTAAATTGGAAATAAAAAATATATAAATAAACAGTACTATTATTAAGTGATATTTGTCATTATGCTTAAATAGTAGCTACTTAATTCACAATGCAGTTTTTCATAAAAATGATCATGAAAGACAAACATTTCTACTATTTATAGCTGGAGAATTGTCAGTTAGAAAGAAGGATGGAAAACATAAATGAAAAAGAGAAAAAAGACTAGTTACAAAAAAATGTTCAAGGCATCGAATTCAACATGGTTTGAGAAAACACTATTCATTTTGCTTAATTTGAAATTTTCCTAGACATGGGAAAATAGAGAAATCACATTCATTTGTCATTATTTATTACGACAGCTTAATATTCTAGTCTGAGATGTATGCGTTATAATGTGTCCAAAATACATTATAACCCAAAATTACGCCATATTAAGACAGAATCAGAATTTAGAAAATGGGTTTTGGAAACCAATCTCAGGAGAAGCTTTTATTATTATTCATTTGAGATAATCTGTCATTTGACTAGATAAAATCAAAGAAAGTAATAATATTAAGTGAGGTAAAATATATGAAAATGTAGTTATTACTCAATTTATTTTCCGCAGTTCTTATCAGATCAATGTACTGGAAAGCAAAACAAATGTGCTGAACGCATTCTTCGTTCTAAACTCATAGAAATGAATGAACAATAAAATGAAGACAGAATATTGCACATTTCACAATTGATTTCATATTTTAGTAAAATTTAATGCCAAATAATGCAATGTAGAATTCAACAATTCATTTATATTATTAAATAACTATAATGTTTGTTTAATGTCCTAGAGTAATTTTATACTAGATAAAATTAATCACTTATATTGTTATAGAACACCAATTGAATTTCTTTATTCAGGATACCTTGGTGTTCGTGTGGAAGTGTGTATTCAATGATATATATATATATATATATATATATATATATATATATATATATATATATATATATATATATATATATATATCCAGGGTAACAGTCGAACCTGTTCTGTATCAAGGAAGTTCAGAACAGTACGGGCAACATGCGGTCGTGCATTATCCTGTTGAAACAAAGCATTAGGGAGGCCTCAAAGATAGGTCAGAGCCATGGGCCTTAACACATTGAAAGTGTAACGGTTGCTGTTCAAAGTGCCGGTAATGTGAACAAGAGGCGATCGAGACGTGTATCCAATGGTACCCCATACCATCACTCCAGCAGATGGCGATGTCCAATGCAAGCTGGCAATGCGTGTTCTCCACGATGTCTCCAAACACGGATGCGGCCATCATGGTCCTGTAAATAGAACCGAGATTCATCTGTAAAGATGACGTGATGTCATTCCCACGTCCAGGTTCATGGCTAATCACACCATTGAAGGCGCTCCTGTCTGTGACGCAGCGTCAATGGTAGCCATGGTCGCCGTGCAGACAATCCATGCTGCTGCAAACGTCGTCGAACTGTTCGAGCAGAAACTTGTTGCCTTGCAAATGACTCCATTTCTCGACTCAGGGTTCGTGACATGGCTGTACGATCCCTTGTGAACATGCGGATAAAATGTCTGTCTTCTCTGCTGTTAGTGATGGGGTTCGCTGAGATCCTGCATGACGTTCCGTATGATTGTCCTGAACCCATTGATTCCATATTCTGCTAACAGTCATGCGGTCTCGACCGACGTGAGCAGCAATATTGTGGTACGAGAAACCGCAATCCCGGATGGCTATAATCCTTCCTCGATCGAAGTCAGACACGTGCTGATAGGCATTTCTTCTTCTTACACGAGGCATTATAACAACTTTCTTTGCCAAAAACAACGTTGAAACGGAAATTGAGTATGAGAAAACTGCTGTCAAATCTCTGGTTTTATACACATTGTAGATGTCGCTACTGTCACCTGCTTTGTATGAATGCGCTGAAAATCTAAACATTTGCATATCACAGCAAGTTCTACCTGTCATGCAAATTTCACGTGTGTGGTGTGCCGCTTTCCTAATATATATTTCTCACCAAAAATAGTAATAGTTTCGTGCTATTAATCTAATAGGAAATTTCTAGCCCAATTCTTATTACGTCTTTTATATCCAAAGTTGTTTATTTTTAGTCCACTTTTATTCTTTGACATTTCACACAAATCACTTGGCAAGCAAAGATATCTGAGAAAGGGTTTACTTTGTAACTAAACACAGCATGTCATCTGAATAGATTTTTCTTAAATAGTATTTAAATACAACATGGGAAGAAATTTGGAGGAAGTCAAATATGTTCATTCCAAATGATGAGAGCCAATGCGAAACATAAATTTATAACTTTACTTGCTTAAACTTAATTTATTTCTAGTTTTTTAAGCAATATCTTATCTGAAATTATCTATACAGAAATTAAATGACTCATGGTTACCTTGAACCCATAAATATTAAATTACTGTTTCATATATGATAAACCTACATTGGTTAAGTAAAAGAAGGATTCCCAAAGGAGGCAGACAGATCCCTTGGAGCTTGATAACAATTTATAATATTCCAGGAATGATTTTGGAAGTCGAAGATAAATTTACGACGTAATACAAGGTAATATAGAAATAAGGAAATATTAACCTAATAAACCATTTTATAAAATTTTATAATCAGATTCTTAATCAAATTGTTTTGGGCAACCAGTGTTTTATGTGCAATTTTTACTGTTGTATTTATGATTTTATGATCTATATTATGAACATTAGATAATAAACCGGTCCACCCGAAGGCGATGATGAGCCAATCGCTGACAGCAATCCCACCATCTTGGTGACATGTGCAGCCAAGCAACCGGCATGCCTAGAAACCAATCAGCTTGTCACCAGCAACAATTGTGTAATGCCAGGTGCCCAACATCCTAGATTTCAATTTACCATCCGGTATTGCCCGCAGACCGGCCTTCATTCGCATGCGACCTACCCAGACAAGTCCCTGATGGTAGACCTAAAGTAACATGGCAGCTGGCCTTTATTCAACAAGCTAAAACAAGTAATAAAAATAATGGCTAAAAGAACAGATATTCCCATATCTAACAAAATTACACTCCAACCAACAAATACAAATGAAGCGAATCATATGAATATATGTTTAACAGTGTTATATAATAACAATAAATCTTAATCAAAGTTATATTAAATAATAGAGTAAACTGCTGATTAATGGTACAATTTTACTCCTTCGACATGGCCAACTGTAAGTACTGAAATATTATTTCTGTGATATCTTTTCAGAAACCAGTATGATTGAACAATTCGCCAATTTTCATGATTTGATAATTGTAAGGATAATGTTTCCTACTGATTTTATTAACTGAGAATTGAGAGCACTAAGTATCCTACATAATGAATTTCCCCATCCTAAACGCATAAGTCGCTTTCACCGTGGTATCTTCTTTAAGATGATCCAAAGATACCATGACCCGTCCTTACCTGATTAAGATAAGGACAGGTCATGGTATGTTCTGACTTACCCTGCTCTATATTATAAAGAATAATGTGAGGAAGCTTATGAAGGAAATAATTTTTAAGAGATCAATCGAGAAAATGTTTGGGAATCTCTGAGCTAAAAATTAGTAAAATACTTTCCTAGAATTATAATTTAATAAAGCACAGTAAATTGCTCAACAATTCCAGGTTATTTTAAGGCTTTTTCAGCAAATACAGATTTTTTTGACGCCAAAATAAGTGCCAACATGAGAATAATAAAATGGTAACCCCCTAAACATACGTTAATTAAGGCGCTGAAAATACCATGGTCACCAAAAATTAAAGTTTATCTTCAATATTTATTGTTAAATTTTTGCCAAACCAAGAGATATACTTGTATATACACCGAAACCCTTTTTTAATATTATTTATGTGCTGTAACAGTAAGAACTTGAAAATTTCCAAGTTTCTTCTCCACCAAAAGGGAATATAAAAGCAGAATCGAAACATATTTTATCTCCTGCTTATTAGTTCCTAGTTGTATAGAAAAGTTATTAAAAGATATTATTTTATATCGATAAAGATATAATATTAATAAATATTTACCATCAGTAGCTCTAACGTTTGTAGAATGCTTTATTCGATGTTTTTTTATCAATATGATAAAGAATGTCATTTTTTTGATAGTATAAATTTTGATTTTGGAAAGTTGCAATGGTTAAAAAATTTGAAATGTGTAATTTAAATGTGTAAGTTAATACAAATCGACTATCACACACATATAACAAATCAAATTTTTATATCCACATCAATTAAGAATAATATATAATACACAAAAACTGTGTTGATTCATATGGGATTTTAAATTGTGCATAAAAACATTTTTTGTCAAATGTTTATGCCATGATTGTACTACAATAAAACAGAATTCAATATAAGTAATAATTTAAATTTCTATAATCACACACAAATTCCCTAGCTATTACTGAATTCTTATATTAAACAAGATATGCTCTTATTTATTAGAAAAATAAGGTCTCTTTTTACCATTTTACCTGAATAAACAGGATAAAAAGTTGAAAGAAAGCAAGCTGTGTGCACACAATATAAAAATCCGATTTGCTTAAAAATATTTCTCATTCCTGAAAGACTGTTCTTGACTATTATAATTGGATAAATTGAACAATATATATATATATATATATATATATATATATATATATATATATATATATATATATATATATATATATATATATATGTCTAAACCTCTATGACAGAAAATCACTCCATCAACAGCAGACTATGATAATAAGATTAAGTGCTTGAGATTATGATTGTTAATATTCTAACTGCTGTTTTTCCGTTTATCCATTTTATTCAGATAGTTCAAAATTCTTTGTTCAAATGAATTCTCATGAACATATGACAATACGGTGAAGAAATTTTAAGGTGATAAGACAGTATCATTATTCTGCTGATGTTTCACAATGATTCTTATAAATATATTACAAAAACTGTATTTGTGTGCGTATATTTGTTCGGCTATATTTAATTAAGACAAATATTGCCTACAAGAATTTCAAATAAATGGTATTACTAAGTTTCTCAGTATTTCTATGATTATCTAAGGATAAAGATTTATTAACATATCAGCGCATAGATTATATGTAAAATGCAACCATTGGTTTTCTTTACATTATTGTGTAAATATTTATAATACCTTCTTGGAAGGGTTTATCTGAGTAACTTTTTTTCACATGTAAATTTAAAGCATCAAATATTCTATTTAAGTACGGTAAATGTGCATTTTAAATTTTATGTATTTTTGATTTATCAATATTTGATTAGTAATTTTTTTAAGGAAAAAAATTACTTAAATTAAATTCATCTTAATATAAGCAAACTGTTTTAGAACATTAGTAACTAATAATAGTATTTGAAATTAAATAAGACAATTTTAGAATATCTAAAGCGAAGTTGAATTTCATACGTTATATATTTCTTGCCTTAATATATTTTCACTGCAGTAATTTGACAGAATGCATCTACTAATATGCTCTTTGGGTAAATTATAGGTTTTGAAATATAATTCCTGGATAGTTACAATTATAGAAAATGAATTGCAACGATTTTGAAACGTCATTTATAAAATTTAAAGTATATATTTTAAAATTAGCAAGAAATACTTTGTAAACATAAATCAGGAAACTACAAAGGCAAACAAAGAAGTTCTTGACATCTTTAATGACTCAAAAGAACATGATCTTCAGAAAGTGTAACCATTTGTTAATCAGTCCTCGAAGTAATCACCATCGACATTCAACAATTTCTGGCCGAGCTGACAGCCGAATGGTAAGCGCTCTTGCCTTCAGTTCAACAGTTCATGGGTTCGAATCCCACCCACCTTGTGCATGGATGTTTGTAGTGGTTCGGAATCCGCTTTAAACCGTAGATCCCGGTCTAATTAGACGTCGTGTGCAAAAAAATGACCGTTGAGCGACATCCAAACCATCAGCAACTTCTGTCTACGTATCTCCATTTGTGCAATACTCTTGCAACAAAACTATCACTTTGGGCACAAAGATGTCCATTTTATTTTCATTTATTTTCTTAAGTTATTTACAGAATTTATTTACGTGATATTGTGTGCTTTATATAGATTGAAGCAATTATTTTGTCAAAAAACTTGCACTTTTTATATGAACACTATATTATATAAACAGTAAGCCATTAAACAAATCTAAAAACTTTTTTTCCAGTTTTTTTTATACCTCAATGTTATTAAGCTGTCATATTTCAATGCATAAATTTAAGCTCTCTATAAGATAGAAAAAAAATCATTATGTAAAAGATTTCAATAATAACTAACCATTCACTCTAAAAATATAATTTTAGTTATATCGATTTTTTATTGTGAACGAATGCATGTCATATAAACAACTTATATTTTGGAAACAATTCTTCCTATGAAATTTTTAAAAGGATGAATTTTCCCACAATGACTATAAAATGCGTTGCTGTGCTATGTTGCGCATAGAATTCAAAATTCTTAGCTCATTCTGATGAAATGATACTCCTGGAGAATGATGAAACTTCTCTTTTTATCTATTTTTTCCTATTACTGCTCACCTTTCAATTTTCAGTCGCAATTTCTTATTTTTCTCTTTCCTTTGTGGTATACTCTCTCTCGTTGGTAATGACCCATTTATTCAACGACCGCTATCTCCCCAAAAGTGCAAGGAAGAAGTGGGTAAAGAAATGAAGAACAGATCCTCTCTCTTTTCACTCCCTCAACTCTTTTAATTCTCTTGAGTCTTCAGTTTGCTTATTCGCTCAGCAGTGTCAGCTGAAAACAATGATTTTAGCATTTCAGATCTTTCCACAACACAATTTATCTTCCCTTGACACTTCACCGCCTCTCACAAATGAAAAGAACGTAAGAACGCAGACAACTGAAAGATGCCCTCTAAGGGAAGAGAAGAAAAAAAATGGAGCCCAAATATTTCTCCCTCCATGAAAACAAGCTGTTGTTTTTGTTTCTTATCCTCACTGTCTGACGGAGTCAGACAAGATCCAGGAGCCCGTTGACTCGAAGACTAGGAGAGGAATGCTAAAGAGATACTCCTTAGAAAGACCCATGCAATCCAAAAGGTACTCAGGAGAGCCTGATGACTTTGACATTTGGTGCAGGTGACGAAGGCTTTCCTGCCATCGTTGTAAGTGAGGCACTTGATGCGACCACAAGCTAATCCTGAGAGAGTAATTCGGCTTCGATGACTTCGTTGAAACAAAGTGTGGATTAGCCTAACATTGTATCTCTCGGGACACATACGCTCCAATTGTTGGATCGCTGAAATCTTAGGCTACCTGGTAGTTTCTCCAGTTGCGTGATAGGAGGCATTGATGTGATAAATAGGCCTCAATGTACTGGTCTTCCCTCGCTATTTTGTTTGCAATCTCGAATTCATTCGAACCACAATCTAACACTGAAAGTGTAGGAACGTGTTCCATAAAGAATTTCCAATTTTTATCAAGCAATGAAATAGGTTTTTCAATCAGATTCCTTTTACAATTTCCGATTACTTTTCGGAGAATTCTAAAACATACCAGTACACTCTTGCGATTAACCAGTGCTAACTTCTTCTATTTCATTGCTTGTTAAAATTGCTGTGAGTGCAGGTCCGCAGTGACCGTTTGGGCCATTGACAGCAGCTCATAGTGAATCACGTGACGACCAGTTTCATCACAAAGGGACATCACAGTTTCATCACAAAGGGACATCACAGTTTCATCACAAAGGGACATCACAGTTTATACACAGAGACACAAGCTTCATAACAGAAAGACAGATCACCCTTCTTGAATTTAGGAATGCCTTCCCATACGTTCATTTGCCGCACTATCCTCAAACGCTTGATATATTTGGTCACTAGCGGCTGCTGATAAGCCCACTTTAAAATCCTAAAGCAAACAACACTGAAGGAGTTCCTTCAATATGTCCATTTCGTTTCTCTACTCTATGACTTACGGTTGATGAATGTGCACGGCAGACCTGCTTTTATAATGATTGATATTCCTACACTCGAAGTTATAAAATAAAATTTTTAATATTGGAGTAAGCCAGGCATTAGTCTTAAGATTTAAAAGAGATTGTTTACAAACATTGCAATTATTAATTTAGTATTCGGTTAATAAATAAATTTCTTTTTAAAAAATTTAAATTGTTCTTGCGGATTTAAATTAAACATAAAGTAGATTTTTTGCCTTGTCTTTTTCATTCTGTTCTATAATCAACGTGTTAATGGCTTGAATCAATGGAAAATGATTTCTCAAACCGATGCTTTGATCTTTATATAAGAAATCGTTTTATTAACAAAATGAACTTCGACTATATTCTCAGAAATTCGATTGTGAACTTCACCTTGTTTGCTACCACCCGAAATGCGATTTAAGGGCAGGCAGCAAATTCTTCGTGGATTTACGATGACATCTCAGTACGATGTGACGTAGATGAAACGTTATCTAACGTCATGGATATTTTAAACCAATGAGAATTATAATGAAATGATGTAGCCATACTCTCAACTGGAACGAAAGAAACAACCAATTTATGGTTAATGATAACCTAATCTATCAGATCAAGGTTCTTCTCAGGTTTGATAAGTTTTACATCACTCCAAACATAAAATTTAGAATTATCATCAATTATGACAATCGTGAAAAATGCCTTTTATTGATTAATCAATCATTTCAGTGGTGGATATGCTTAAGTATAATTGACAGAATAACAAAGATTTATCAAAATGAGAACATTCAAATTACGCTACAAGTCAAGATTAGTCATGTTCTTCTATTTACATGGTTTTGACCATCAGAAATTCATACCTTATAGTATCATATTTACCAGAATGGATAAAAATTACTAGGATCCTCGTTCAAAAGTATTAGGTTTAGTTTCTCAAAAGTTTAGAAAATTAATTTCATGATCATGCATCATCATTCTGCAATTTCATGCAAAACTTTTCTCAAAAACTGAAATTTGGCATTGATGATGAATCAGAATACTGATTTCATTTCCTTTACAAACAATAAAAGCATCTTAATACAGAGCTTCAAAAATGTCCGCCATAACCAATCTACCTACCAAACAATAACGTATTATTATTAATCACATTAACAGAGCCAATTTTAGATTCATTTATATGTCAAGTATATGTTAAGTAACTAGAGAGAAAGCAAATGCAGTTTTAAAATCAACTGTTGACAAATTTGAATGTGTTGCAGATCTACAGGAGGTCTCAAAATCATGTGAGTGTAGGTAACAAATTTACTGTTAGATTTATAAAGAAAGAGTCTCATATTTTTAATTTTTATGTGATATGATTTGTTTATTAAACTAAATTTGTTATTGATTAAAAAATCTTACGTTTATATGTTTGGTGACACTTTATGTCATTCGCAAATTACATGTATATTCAAGCTCCAGTGGCTCAGTAGCTTCACGCCGCATCTTGTAAGCTCAGCAAAGAGAAGCATCATTTGCCGCGGGCAGTGGTTGGGAGGGTGACTACGGTGCACTCTCCTTCACTGGGTGGCTGGAACTCCGTAGGTTGGGCACGTGTCCACGTTAATATGTGACGTTCAAAGTCCTTTCGCTGGTGTGGTGTGGATGTGGAGAGGAGGGTGCCAGCTCAGGTGTGGCCTCTTCACCTGACCGTGGTTCAAAATTTCGAGGCACCTTAAAAATAGCAAAATTGTACTTCACCTTCGTGGTGCTCTGTTCTAAACAAAAGACGCTCTCTATTGATTTAATTTTCACTGTCAAAGGCATAGCGAGCTTGGCTTGTCCAAGTGTCATAAACAACAACATGTATATTCACTTTATGATTTTTTCTCACAATATAAAACGTTGTTTAACTGGACTTGCTAAATAATTAGAGACATATGTTTTGATTTTTATACACTTTATTGAAGAGGGAATTGTCGATAGTCAAACAACCAAAGACTGTTATAAGCATTTTAATATCCACAGCGTAAATTACCTTACTGGACGGCATTTTATAGATAGTGTCTATATTCGCGTATAGAAAGGAAGGAAAAAGGAACAATTCAAAATCACCCTCCCTAACAGACATGCATGAAGAAGGCAGACGGGTAACATACATAGCAATGATTCAACTCGGTATCTTATGCTCCAAAAAGCACAAAGTACTTCATGCTCTTTGGAATTAGCTCTACCATTAGGCTGCAGCGAGCCTTGAAGAAGAAACTTGGAAATAGTATTTTTCTCAGTATCTACTTATAAGAAGTTATCTTTAAATGATACAATGGATACTGAAATTCTGACAATCGTCTCTCTTTCTCTCAGCAGTATAATTGTAAAATCATACAATTTTCCATAAGTAGATATAATTACGACTTTTATCTTGTATATTTACAATGACTATTTACAAATATGAATGCATTTACATATTGCAGTATTATAATGTGTAGCACACTACTGTATTATACAGTACAATATAAATACTATACAGTATTGAACACCAATGGATCCCTGCCATTGTTGGTATTGAAGGGAATGAGTGTGCTGACATCCTTGCAAAGGAAGCTCGTGATTTGGACCAGCCCAGCACGGTAACTTTCGTTGATGCTAAAGCAGCCGCCCGATGTAGAATTTCCAACCAACAATTCAGTAAGTCATCCATCAGACCTTAATTACCCCAGAAATCTATCTTCAATAATAGCCAGACTTTGAACAGGCCATTTCAAAGGCATGAAAATAGCACCTAATAACACAAGATCCTATACATCCTGCAGAAACTGTCCAGATTCTGAACTTTCACCAGACCATATTTTTGACTGCCAAGCAATCATTAGATCCCTGTTTCAACTTGGTGGGCCACCTCAAGAGATTCTCTACAGCCTCCAGGCCCTGGAACTGGCGGCCTTGATACAGAAAACTTTCGGCACAATCTAGGACACGACAATAACAACAACAGTATTGAAAAACAGCGAGACCTTTTAGGTGTACTGTAAGAATAAAATATTTTCCTTGAATTAATGAAATTTTCATTCTACAGCTTATACATCAGAAATAAAGATCGAAGAGCGATGTAATTTTATGATAGTTAAATAATTTATCAAACAAACGCATTTTTTTGTGTGTGTGTTTTGAAGTAAGGAAAAAACCATATTTTAGGAAAAGGGATTTGGTAACGCATTTTGAAGTGCATTTCGCGTGTGAACAAATATTAATTAAACTTTCTTTTTTATTTTGAAGTTATATTAAATAGCTTATATTTTATAAACTTTATGATTGATTTTATCGATATATATTTTATTCACAATTGAATGATAATGAAGCTCGGGGGCTTAATGGTAGCGTGACCGATATTTCATCCTCAGGTTGAGAAAGTTTGACTCAGCCTTTCATCCCTTCAGTGACTCGATAACTGAGTGCCAAGCATGCTTGGGAACTAAACACTGTATGTTTCATGTTACGCTGACCACCTTCATTTATTGTCATGTGCTAGGCTGGCAACAAGGGGTGCGTTGCTCCACTTTTCCAAATGAACCATATTTTGGTGTGGAGTCCGACTTCCTCAGTACAACATGCCATAGGGACCCGTTTATAGGGTAGGCAACTATTCACACCTCATTCATACAAGTAAAGGACAAAGACAGGATAGATAGAGAGAAAGTACATCCATGCCTGAACCGGGATTCGAACCCAGGACCTCCTTATCCGAAGTCAGGCACGCTGACCACCTAAACGGGACATATGTTTCGCCTCTCGATCAGGAAAACAGAGATGGGTTCTTTAGGCCTTGGCACAAATTGGCTGTCATACCACAGAGTTAATTTAATAATAATATAAAAATGTCAGGTAACATTGAAATTTATTCGAAAATATATTTATTTTCAATTGTTGTATTGCAAATTTGGAAATTTTTTCAATTTTGTGGCAAAACAATACATTTATTTTACCTTACGGTTCACCCTAAAATAAAATCAGGAAAAATTCCAGTAAAGAGCGGGATAAAGAAACTGATTTTCCAGTAATACAAATGATTTGTGAATAAATTATTTTGATGAAATATTCCAAAACAATTCCTTCGTAAGTATTTCAATAGTTGTAGAATATAGCGAAGAAATTTTCATCCCTTGATTTTTGACAGAAACTGGTATTTTGTTAGATAGGATAGATTATGTTAGGATTAGAATAAATCCAGCTGAGATTGCATTGTGATGTTAGTTTAGATTAGACGGAATGACTTGGAAAACTATTTCATCTGTATAAAGAACAAAAACCGAAGATGTTTTCTCCGAAACAAATGATTAATATTACATCACATTGAAATTGTATTTTGTATCAAGATTAGAACATGTTTTTTTTTCTGATAATAGTTAAAAAAATCCCAAGTTGCGAAAACAGAAGAGAAATTTAATTTGAATAAAAAATTGTCATAATAAAAGTATTATGGTGCAAATATCCTAAATAGAAATTTTCTTGAGATAGTTAAAAGATATTGTAGTTGATTAGAAACACGTTGTGAAGATTTAAGAGATTTAAAAATGAAGAGGGGACTTATGAATCAGTTTATATATTCCATATCATTAGAAATTAATTTAAATTTATCAACCCGATATTTGCTTATAAAAATCAAATTCAAGCTCTAAAGAGGAATATATCCAAGGAAAGATATTTTTTCTTTTTATGTTCATAACTATTTAAACGCGACGTTAGAATTAAGCATTTCAATTATTATATTTGAATTTGAACGAATATTTTTGGCATGGAGTGCATTCGGCAAAAAGAAACAAGCCAAAAATAGAGATTACGAATGTGTGAAGCTACGACGGTGGAGAAAAAGTCAGAGGAATTTTCTTAATATATCCAAGATTCAATTTTCAGAAATAGAAAAATAGCTGCAGCGTTTACGTACTTAAAAACAAATTTTTAGCATTATGGTGCTCAAGTCCCTTTTTGAAAACAGAACTATTCTTCTGTGTTTCACACGTTTAAAAATGTGCTTACAAAAATATATCGGAAAAACGAGGAAACCTATGAAAATATCGTCAATAAGATTAGAATTTTTTTTCTGAATTAAAGAGATTATGTTGCCGCCCAACTGTCTAGTGGTCAGCGTGTCTGACTGCGGATAGGGAGGTCCTGGGTTCGAATACCGGACTCCCTATTCCGAGGGAGTCCGGTATTCGAACCCAGGACCCGAAGTATATCCATATATTATATCCATGGATATCCATGCCCGATAAGGGCATGGATATACTTACTCTTTCTATCTATCCTGTCTTTGTCCTTTCCTTGTGTGAATGTGGAATGAATGGTTGCCTACCCTATAAACGGGTACCTATGGCATGTGTGTACTGAGGATGTCTGACTCCACACCAAAATATGGTTCAGTTGAAAAAGTGGAGCAGCGCATCCCATGTTACCAGCCTGGCTGGCACACGACAACAACAAGAGATTATTTTCTATAAATACGTGCTCGTTAAATCTGTGGAATCGAAAGTCCTGTGGTCGATATTTGAGCAGTTATCATGGGTGTAATGGTTAATAGAAAATTTTTTCATCCTCCAGATCAAAGCCTGAGGAAATGGATTTTCTGATGGTGCCATCTTTAGGAGGAGTTTAGAACAAAGCCGTACTTTCAGCTTCGTGGTGCTCTGGTTAAATAAAAAGTGCACCCTACTGACTTCGATTCGCATAGTCGTCATCAGAGAGAATTTGGCTCGTCCAAGTGTCATAACTAACAACAACAGATTCAAATTTTCTGAGATATTTGCTAATCTTTTTACTCAGATCGCGAAAAAACACATTTTGAGAGCTTTTTATGGAGAATAGCTTGTTGTCATTATTTCATTCAATAACTTGTCATTGCAATATATTTACAACACATTATGATTATTATGCACATCGGTTTCTTTTAGTAAGTAAATATAAAACAATTCGTAAACAAAAGCATTTTTTAAGCATTTCTTATATAAATTTATTTTTGAGTTATATTTTCCTTTTATGCGTTTTTTTATAAATAAATAATCTTAAATATACTTCTCAAAATTTAACTGTGTCATTTTTTTAGCAGTTTCTTGGATCTTTAAGGCCATATTTCTTAATGAAGGGATTGCGTCAATACGCCCTTCTTCTAAATTATGATTAATGAAATTAGTTTGACTCATTAAAGAAAATCATTGTAGTTCAAAATTTGAAAATTATGGTATTTTCTGTTTTGCAGGGTGATTTTTGAGCGACATAAAATGATTTTGCATTTTCTCTGTTTATTTAAATAATATGTATTCAGAAATCACGTGCAGTAGTGTGTTATTAAGAAACAATACAAATGTTTTTTTTAAAAAATTACCCTATGGAACATTATTTTATAATGCAGAATCAGCACAAATATAAGTGAAATATAAGAAAAAATGAAATTAATTCTCAAATATATTATCATATTTATGATACATCGTAGATTAACTAATACTCAAAATATAAAATATGGTTAAAATTATGACAGTTATGAAAAAAATCATTATTGGCATACATTTTTCTTAATCCTGTAAAACAATAATTGCTTTGGTCATTATTCATGCTGTAAAAATTTTGCCAATATAAATCCATTAAAAATCTATTGCCAATTGAAAAAACTGTAAATTAGAAGATTTGTTTCAAGACACAATTCATCATGAGAACCAAAATGAAGTAAGCTTCAAAAATTGAAACCTGATTATAAATAAAGTCGTAATCATAGCAATATAAATCTAATATGCTGCTGATATAGGAAAATTTTTTAAATCAATTTTAACACGTATAAATAATTTTCATAAAAATTTATATTTACAATATTTTTAAACTGTAAATTTTATATACAAAAATTTTTGTATATAAAATTTTAAAATTATTTATTGAAATCTATCAAAGTTTTTATAGAACAGTACTGTGGGCAAATGATTTCAAAATATAAAAGTTACAATTCATTTTTTCCAATTTAATGTCTTTCAAACTAATGCAGTGTTGCAATGTCAACTGCCAATGCTGAGAAATAATCTGTATAAATACCTTTTTTTAAGTTAAAAAATTGAGCATGCTTTCAAGGTCATGTTTGCAATAATACTGGGGAAGTATAATTTGAATATATATGATATTAATTAAAGATTCCTGGCACAGATATAAAAACAAATAAAGAAAACTGGTTTTTCCTAATTTGTTGTTTCAGGCATAGTGTCAATAAGAAATTAATATTTTTGGCAAGATAAATTTCTCATCTAATTTATTTTTTCATTTGTAATTATGTTATTGCTTAGATCAGTAGTGCCGTAAAATCGCTAACTTTTGAAACAAAATAGTATTTTTTCATTTTTCTTACATCAGTATCATGTCACAGAGAAAAATCGAAAAATAAGAATTAATACTTCATAAATAAAAACTCTAGCAAAATTAGTTGCAGATCAGGACATAAAGGAAATGATGAATAAATTATTTTTCACTGAAATTAAAAAGAATTCATTTTACATTTCCTTAAAAAATATAAAGGTTTTTTTCTTTTTCAGCTTCTATACTTAATAGTGTCAAAATGATAAAAATTAATGAAATTTCGGTTTGTTTATTTAAATGAAAACTTTAAAAATATAAACTATAACTGTATGCTTCAATGTCAGATAAATTATAATATTTTTTAATGTTTCTGAATAAGTTTGAATTTGATGTAATATATATAAGCAGAGAATCGAAAGCTGGATAACTGTTTATTTCAAAATCTGAGAATCATTTTGAATGTGTGTCACTGTAAGCTTTTGGGAAACACAGTACATTACTAATTATAATTCAAATGTTCAGTTTCAATTTACATATTAGCTATTTTTCCTCCTGGTTATATTTTGAAGGATTTTTATTTGACTATCCACATAATTTACATTTATTCAAATGGTAAATTAAAAATTTAATCTAAAGTAAACTTTGACTGGACAGATATTAAGCGAGCTAAGCCTTTTATCCTGGTTCTTGAGCCATGTTTAGCCCTCAGGTCGTAATTTTGAGACATAACCCATATTTAAAGCATTATGAATATAATAACACATAACTAAGAATGACTTTAATTACATAATTATTTATAAAGAAATTGGAATTTTTAATAGCATATGCAATTAATAACACTATTAAAGAGTTACTTAAATAGTGTTATCAATTGCATAAGTATATTAAAGACTCCAATATTTTTCAACTACATTAAAACATAACCTTTCTGCCTTATAAGAGTTACTTAAAAACAGAAAGATTATATTTTAACCATCCACAATAAGAGTGTTGTCTCTGTCAACACACAAATATCTCTCTCCAATCTAGCTCAAATACCATTTTTTTAATGTTTCATTTTTTAAGCAGCAAAGAAATTGAGGTAAGCGAGTCAAAATCGGAAAAGTAAATAAGGAGTTATACAATCTTAAATTAATAACAATTTACATGAATTGACAAAACATTATAATGTATCATATATTACTTAAAATATTAAATTTAACTAATAAAATAACTATACTATTATGAACAACATATGTTACATATACAGAATTAAATGAAAGTATAATTATAGAGAATTATTATGCAAACTTAGATGAAAACAATTTACATGATTTAAAACATCCTTTATTTAAATATTTGACTCAATTAACATATTAAGTTATGATGTTATGGAGCACAAATAATTTGTATGAAGTACTCGTGTTCATTATTTCCATTGAAACTTTGCATGAATTGAGAAGACATTAATGTCATATATTACTTGAAACATTAGTTTTAACAGTTAAAATAATTACACTATTATGAACATCATTAGATATATACAAATATTAAAAAAAGTAAATAGAAGCATTATTGTTCATCTATGAATCTGATGACGAATAAAGTTCATCATCTACCATTGTTGATGATTGTACGGGTCACGGCATAGTGTCCCTGTACTATTAAGAATTTGAGTACTTGAATTATTTTTTTTCGTCTAAAACCGTCCTTTAGAAAAAATTTCACAAATTGAAGATCTCTTTGACTATAGTGCTTTCTCACGTGGAGGGACTTTGTATATGGACATTTCACTATGTAGTGAAGGGCAGTTTTCAAATCACCACATTTGCAGATGTTGGAATAGGATTTGCCAAATCTTGCGAAGTATTCAGGGAAGGGTCCATGATTCGTTATTAGATAGTTAATAAAAGGGTTTTAGATGAGGAACTCTGTGGAGACTGTTAGAAGTAAATAGTGGGTGCATCTACATTTTGCTATGTCTCTCATGTTCTTTGTCAACCTCTGATGGTTCTTTTATATAGGAGAAGTTTTAAGAAGGAACTTGGTTTCGGCAGATTTATGACTGACACTTCCTCATTAGTAGCAGCTTCTTTTGCTTCTTTGTCCGCCAATTCGTTTCCCCAATTGCCCATGTGTGCTTTAATCTAACTTAGTTGGATTCTGCATGATGTGTTTGTGTATAGTTGTATATCACGGATGTTGTGCACTGGGTTGAGAAATTATAGGAGAATAGTCTGGCTGTCAGTCCATATTATTGTTGGGGCAAGTTTATTGGTAATTATGTGTTTTACCGCTTATTTGACCGCTAATGCTTCAGCTTGAAACGCAGAGTTATAATTATTTAGTTAGGTCGGTAGGTTGTAAGACCACCATGGATGGCGATACACGAAACAGCACGTAGAGGCACAGAGTCAATGAGAGTACTGATGGCGTTCTGAGGAATAGCTCTGCATTCCCTGTCAACCATTTGTCAAAGTGCGTGTTCTGAAAGAGCCAGTAGCAAGATCTGCAATTGGTGTCCAATCATTTCCCAAACGGGTTCGATTGGTGAGAGCACAGTGGACAGGGAAGCAGCTGTACACTTGGCAGAGCACGTTGGCTGATATGAGGAATGTGCTGTATGTCGTTATCCTGCTGCTAAAATCATTGCGTACATGCTGAAGGTAGGGTTGTCTCACCGGCCACAGCACGTCGTCATCCACTTAATGTTGTATTGTCATAGTGACGTGAATACGAATTAGAGATGATCTGGAATCATACACAATGACGCACCAAACCATAAAGCCACTTTGTCCCGCGATGGGGTATTTCACAATTGCTGCAGTATTGGAACTGTCATTACGTTAATGACATTCTCGTACGTGGTGACTATCACTGAAGAAACAGATGCTTGACTCATCTGAGAAGACGATCCTGTGCAACTGTTTCAATAAAATGGGTTATTTATAATTCAAGAAATTTTTATGGCATTGAAAAGATTCTAGCAATTTTTTTTCCAATTTTCTTCTTAGAAAAAAAATATTCCATTTTTTATCTTTTTTATATACTCGTAATTGCGACATTTTTACTGAACTTTCTTGCCATATTTTCTTGGTTTTATTTCGTTATTGTCGTTATTTTTTTCGTTTTCCCTTTTTTATTTAAATTATAGAAAAATTTAATGGAAAAAATAAATAAAATGGCACAGATGCAGTACAATTCTTTTGCTACATTTTCGAATTCTTTTGGTGATTAAAAAATGTTGCCAAGATCACGTAATTACTACATAATAGTTTCTTTCTAGGTTAATAATTTAAGAGTGATTTATAATTCAAGAAGATCAAGGATTTTTCTTAATCAAAAAATTTTACTTAAATTATCTTTGTACAAGAATTCTGATCAAAAAGTGCTCAGTTAAAATAAAGTTTAATTTTTCAAAAATTGACACAAGTAAGTTAGGGTTGCCAAAATAAAATATTGCTATTACATATTCGATCTATCTGAAGTAATAAAAAATCAAGGCTATTAGAAAAAATTGCAAAATTCCCATAAAAATATCATTAAACTTAAAAATTTAATGATAATTTTGGGAAATTTTGCCCAAAAATATCACATTTAAGGATATTTCGCCAAAATTATTATACGGTGTTTGTGCCCAGAAAACAGTTTTATTATAATCGTTTTCCTCCTAAGAAAAAGACAAATCCTTCTCATGAAAGTCAAGATATATCATATAAGTCACTGAATTTAGATTGCTGTAATTATTAAAACTAAAAATAAAAATAAAAACTTTCCTGTTTTCTGCAAATTAAATTTTGTATATTTTTTTTGCTCGTAAAAACTAGTAACTAAAAATGTTATTATTTAATCTCTTTTAAATTTGGAGTAAATGTTTTTTAGACATAGGCTAAGGTTCATTAGGCTAGGCATAGATTTGTTTATATTAATGTATCCGCATTTCCATATTTTACGAAAGATCTTTCTTAAAATCTAATGAGTTTTTTTACTTTTCGAATGAACATGTGGCAACAGTAGGATTCTGCGTTGTTATTTACCAAGATTTTAACTACTGCATATTTATTCTATTCCATGAAATGATCCATTCTGTTGTAAATTTAATATTTACACTACTGGAAAATATTTATTATCAATATTTTATTTAAGTTCTTTCGCTTAAATATCTTTTTTTCTACATAAGACTACCAAAAATCGAGATAAAATTTTGAAATAAAATTTAATTGCATTTTTTAAAATTATTTTGACCTATAATATATAGTTTAAAAATTAAAAAAAAACATTTTAAATTCAGTTTGTGTGTGAAACATTTTGTCTTTAAAACTATACGGGTACCTTAAAAATGTGTAATGTTTTTTTTATAAAAAACATCTGAAGAAATTACATATAAGGAATAAATAACAGTTCTGAATTTGGATTATGTATTAATACCATTAAAACTATAAAATAATATTTGAAGGGTATTGAATGTTTGAGAACTTTGTTATTTATAAATAAAATTCAAGTTGCATTTGAAGTAGTTAAATAATTTTAATCATGAGTAGCAGAATTTGGCAACTTTACGGTTAATTCTTAATTTTTTTATATTAATCTTAACGTTTATTTACTTTTACAAGAATTATATTATTGATGTGCGTTATGACAAACCGTATAAGATAAGCATCGAAAAATTTTTAATAGTTTAAATGAGTAATTTTAAAAGTAAGCTGTCAAACAGCAATAAAATAATAATCATATTACAAAAATATTGATGCTGTAATCAAATGATCCAACAATCATAGCTTAATTTATTATTAAGAGTTTATACCACGCTAATTTTTGAAGATGCTTTCAAGATGCAATAACCTAAAATAAATAGATGTCAAGATAATAGATAACAACACCCGTAAATCAATTATATATATATATATATATATATATATATATATATATATATATATATATATATATATATATATATATATATATATATATATATATATATATATATATATATATATATATATATATATATATATTTATATATATATGTATATATATATATATATATATATATATATAATTTTTTTGAACTTAGATAATTATTTAATACAAATAATATTATTTAAACTTCTGAAGGATTCAAATTCTTTAAAATAATTCTCATCATTAATCATTTTTTATATTGCTGCCAAAACTTTGCGAGAAAAGTAGCTAGATTTGGTGACCATTTAAGCTGATAACAAAAAGATTCCTGGCTGTATACATTATTTAATTCATTAAATAATTTTTATTATTTGAGATCCCTCTACACACATTTAAATATTTGTTTACAATGATTACAGTTTTGTTTAAAATATTCAGCCTCATAAAAGAAAAATTAAATCAGGTTTTCTAAATTTTAGTAAATAATTCTAAAAATTATTTGTTTGTAAACAGTTATGTAAAATGCATAAAAGGTTCGAAGAAAAAATAAAAGACAATCCTATAATAGTAAAAATATTATTAAACAATTAAATTTTTTTCGAAAAATTTTGAGTTTGTTTTCTTGAAATTGTGATCTAGACACAAATTTATAAAATAATTCACATAAATAAGCATAAAAGCGATTTCTCTAACGTTTTGTAAGAAAACAAAGCATGGAAAATGTAATTAAGATATTTATTTCAAGAAAACGATATCCTTAATATAATGAGGAATCTCCTTAATTTTTAGTATAAGAAATTAACGTATGGCATTTGCTATGCAAAATACTTACAAATTTGAAAGCAGACATAAAATTAAGCTCGTGCACAGAGAAAATTTCTAAACACCTTTTGCTTTTAGCAAATTAAGAGAACTTGTTTTAATGAAACTAACATTTCAACATCGATCGAATATTCTAAAGTAATGAGAACAGTAAGAGTGAGAATCATTGGAGAAAATTTAAAGTAAAATTTACTTCAATTTGTAAAATCTATTCTAAAATTGTTATGTAAGCTCTTCTTTTGCTTCAGAGAAAACATTATCTTTCTATACTCTAGAAAAAAAATCTCAATTTATATGTAAATGTAATCTCCTAAAAGTTATCCTTAGCCTTGTCGTTTTTTAAAGTGATATGTAAAAGGATATTTTCACTTCAATAAAATTTACCTTCATTTGAATGCATTATAAGCAACACCATGTTTTAAATACTGAAAGTTTGTTTGCTCACGTGTTCTCGTTTAATAAATACCTTTATCTTCTTGTGATTTTCTAATTATAAAACGTATTTATTTTCTTTGGTCCTCAAAATTAAAATTTAGAAAATATTGTAAAATAGGAACCTAAATTCTTTCTTTACTTGAGCAAAATGAGTCAGATTAATGAACATAAACTGAGAATGAATGTGACTAATAATAAATATTTCATATTGAAAGTTGATTTGGATAATTAATCTGAACTCATCTAAATTAAAAATCAAAATTATTGCATCTTGATTGAGTGTTAATGTAACAATTAAATGATAAATAAGATATTCAAAACACTCTTTCTTTGTATAGTTATCTAAAAAATAATAGAATCAACGATTTTAATAATGTAAAAAATTTATATCTGTGGTTCTCAAAATTAAAATTTAGAAAATATTGTAAAATAGGAACCTAAATTCTTTCTTTACTTGAGCAAAATGAGTCAGATTAATGAACGTAAACTGAGAATGAATGCAACTAATAATAAATATTTCATATTGAAAGTTGATTTGGATAATTAATCTGAACTCATCTAAATTAAAAATCAAAATTATTGCATCTTGATTGAGTGTTAATGTAACAATTAAATGATAAATAAGATATTCAAAACACTCTTTCTTTGTATAGTTATCTAAAAAATAATAGAATCAACGATTTTAATAATGTAATAAATTTATGTCTGTGGTTCTCAAAATTAAAATTTAGAAAATATTGTAAAATAGGAACCTAAATTCTTTCTTTACTTGAGCAAAATGAGTCAGATTAATGAACGTAAACTGAGAATGAATGTGACTAATAATAAATATTTCATATTGAAAGCTGATTTAGATCATTAATCTGAAATCATCTAAATTAAAAATCTAAATTATTGCATCTTGATTGAGTGTTAATGTAACAATTAAATGATAAATAAGATATACAAAACACTCTTTCTTAGTATAGTTATCTAAAAAATAATAGAATCAATGATTTTAATAATGTAATAAATTTATGTCTGTGGTCCTCAAAATTAAAATTTAGAAAGTATTGTAAAATAGGAATCTAAATTCTTTCTTTACATTGAGCAAAATGAGTCAGATTAATGAACGTAAACTGAGAATGAATGCGACTAATAATAAATATTTCATATTGAAAGCTCGATTTGGATCATTAATCTGAACTCAACTAATTTAAAAATCTAAATTATTGCATCGTCATTGAGTGTCAATGTAACAATTAAATGATAAATAAGATATTCAAAACACTCTTTCTTTGTATAAATATCTAAAAAATAATAGAATCAACGATTTTAATAATGTAATAAATTTATGTCAGATTTTAAAAATTAGCACTTAAATTTAAAAAAAAATTCAGTTATAGATCGTCAATTTTTATAGATACCTATAAATTTTTATATAATATGGCTAACAATACTCCTACGTTACATTCCTTTTTCTTTCATCAAGCATTTTTAAATCGAACAGTACATGTGAAAAGCGTTCTTAAGAAATTAATGCATTGAATAAAAGTGATCGTTCCATCTATCTTTTTATAAAACTATACTACATAATAATATCGACGTACTCTCCTTCACTGGGTTGCTGGAACTCCGTGGGTTGGGGACGTGTCCACGTTAATATGTGACGGCCAAAGTCCTTCCGCTGGTGTGGCGTGGATGTGGAGAGGGTGCCAGCTCAGATGTGGCCTCATCACCTGTCCGTGGTTCAAAATTACGAGGCACCTTAAAAAGAACAAAGTCGTACTTTCACCTTCGTGGTGCTCTGATCCAAACGAAAAACGCTCTCTGTTGACTTAATTCGCACAGCCAAAGGCATAGCGAGCTTGGCTTGTCCAAGTGTCATAAGCAACAACAACAATATACCGGCATAGTATTCTTCAGTTCTTAAATAATAGTAGGATTGTAAAACACATAAAAGTAAAAGAATTGTGGAAAGTAAATGACAATTGAAATGAATAATACTGATATATTTCAGATGAATAATTTGCGTGTGGTTTGAGTTTTGAACTAAATAACACTTTCACCGAAAATAAGTTTTCTTTTAGAACAAATATAATGTTATATTATTGCAATAAATGTTAGAAGATATATTTTTAAAAAATGCGATTTTTTAGTGTACTTGAAAAATTTGCTGTTATGGATTTACTTTCGGAATGGTTGGGGATTAATTTCAGATATTCGACCATTTTAGCTGAATGTAAATAGTCATTCAGTATAGTAGCCTCTTTTCTTCAGTGAGAGCGAGAGAGAGAATAGCTTATTGTGCTGAATATTTACCTCACATCATTTTGAAATGATTCGCTGATAGATAAACTTGAAATGAAATTAACTCATATTTTCAATATTTGAAATATAAATATAAGCCATAATAAGAAGCGATTACTTTCATGGCTCTCCATAAGGTATTGTTTTTCTTTTCATTGGCGTCAACTGAATTTATTCTTACTAAATATAATTCCTGAATAAAATTTAGGAAGTGTTAAATCATACTAAGAAATAAATAATCGTTTTCAAGTAGTCCTTTTTTATTTATTACTTAATTTTAAGAAGAATTTATACTTTAACTATATTTTTCAAAGCTTTGATGCTTTCGTTTTATCCTTTAAAATGTAATAAGAGATATTTTTAGATGAGTAGAAAATAGAATTACACGTAATATTTCCTATTTTAAAATGTAAGAGAGTACAGTTATAAATTTAAAATTCAATTCTTCATACTTTCCAAATCAATATTGTTTATAACTCTTTTATGCTGATTTTGTTATGAAATATTATTGTTTAGATTTTTTAACAATGTAACACAGATTATACTATACAATTGCTATTATATATATTTTAATGCCAATTTTTTATTTATTACTTAAACTAAATTCATAGAAATTCAAAAGTGATTACTTTTCTAGTTTTTGCCCATTATTTGATATTATATGTTATCCTGTAATAATTTTTATTAAATTTTTTCTATATCTTTTTCTTATATTGCTGAAATTATTTCTCTTTCAGTATTTTCTTTGATATTATATTTTGATTTCTTATTTTTTTTAAACCAAAATTGTCAAAGAAAATTTGGCCATTTGTAGTTTTTATGCAATGTAAATATGTTAAAAGTTTGTTTAATACACTGCTGGAAAATTGCTAAGGACGGATAACACTATCATCCATAGAAACTACAAAATGAAAGGAAGCAAAATGTGGAAAATTAGAATAAGTGCGGGATATAGTAAGAAGAAGTATGCGTATGCAAATTTTTTTCCACGTCTGTTCATGACATGATAGCGTTCATAAGAGCTTTAAAGGTTTTGATGCGTGAGGACAGTTGTTGTTTCAAGTCAAAGTTTCACAGGAAAGATTTAATAGACGAACTTGACATTTTTGGCATGTCTTCCCGACATCACTTAGATGATTTTATGCGTGACCGAATTATTGGAAAGATCGAAGACAGGTGAAAAATAACAGATGTTGGGAGGGAGTTCGACCCCGCTCACAGCGTTGTTTCACGGCTGTGGAAGTCATTTAAAACTACTGGAATGTGTAGTAGGCGGCACGGGGGAGGTCATGTTAGAAGTACGACGCCTGCAGAAGACAGATATATCGTCCTATCAGCAAAAAGGAACAGGCGCACCACAGCTCAGCAGATGGCAAATCAGTTTCTTGCTGCCTCAGGAAAGCAGATCTCCCGAAAAACTGTTGCCAGACGTTTGAGGGGAGGTAGACTATACGCCCGCAGACCTGTTGTGTGTGTCCCATTGACCAGACAGCACCGTACTGCCCATTTGCAATGGTCTCGTGAGCATCACAATTGGACTGAACAGGACTGGGCATGCGTACTATTCTCAGATGAGGGTAGGTTCAGTCTGTCATCGAATTGTAGACGCCAACTGATCTAGCGCGAGAGTGGTACTGCTTATCGTCCAGAAAATATCCAGGAAAGGGACCGATATCTGACATGCAGTGCCATTGTGTGGGCCGGCATCATGATCAATGGCCACACGCCTCTACATGTGGTTGCGAATGGGACTATGACGGGCCAACGATACATTAATGAAGTTCTACTTCCTCATGTTCGTCTTTTCCGTGGTGCTGTCGGTGATAAATTTGTTTTTATGGACGACAACGCAACATGTCATCGAACACTCGCTGTTCAGGATTGTCTAGACAGCGAGGGTATTCAACGCCTCGTATGGCCATCACGTTCTCCAGATCTAAACCCCATTGAAAATGTGTTGGATGCTTTGGGGAGGCAAGTTGGATTTCGAAACTATCCTCCGTCAAACAAGAACACCCTCATCCCTGCTCTCCCAGAGGAATGGGAAAAATTGCTTCAACAGCTGCTGGATAATATTTTGCAAAGTATGATACGACGTGTGGAAAGTTGCATCACACTCCATGGTGAACATATTCCGTACTTATACCTTTCTTCAAGGTGCCTGCTGACTTTTAGATATATTGTTCCATTTTTCCGTGCAGCATCAAATGAATTTTTTTTCTTTCAGATGTTTCACAGCTTTTGTACTTTCCAGAACAATAAATATTCTTTATTCTAATGTCTGAACAGTGTGGCAACTATATTTTATCCTACTAGGCCTCTTGTCTCGCTTAATGCTATGTTGCATTGCAATTTGTGATCCGTCCTTAGCAATTGTCCAGCAGTGTACTAAATTACTATATGTATTTAGAAATATCTTCTGAAATGTTTGCAAATGTTTAGCGAATGAGGATGAAATTTAGCAATCAGTTTCACAATACCTAAAATATTTTAATTGTAATACTTATGAACCTATATATTCCTTACATTAAATTTCTCAAATTCTTTTAAGCTATTTTATATTAATTTATTTGAAAAAAATATTTAAATACTGTTCGAACAAAAATTTCACTACAAAATTTCGCTCAAAAGATATGGATTTAATTTTGCAAATCAATGCAAATTTTGTGAAATCATAAAATATTTCATCTAGTTAAAAATTTACATACAATGTCTTCTAAGAAAATTCTCCAAAATATCAATTTTAGCTAATATAATGCATTTAATTACGAAAGTTTTATTTCTTTGTGCTTAAACAATCGGCAATAGACCACTCAATAGATATTATATAGGCTGTTTAATTGAACATTCAAAATTATAAGTTCACAAATTTTTACATACTTCAACATAAACTGATATAATAAAAATCAATTTATGCATAAATGAGCTAAGAAGCAATTCATAGCTTTTATTAGTATCATAAATTCTTAATTGAAGAGTATAATAGTAAACATAATAAAGCTATTCGAGTGACGGAATTGGTATATAAATATATGGAAGTATACTTTTCTATATTTATATGCCAGTAACACAGTAAACAAAACAGTAGTTTTTGAGTATTAGAAATGGTATATAAATATAGAAGGATACTTTTCTGATACATCATAATTTATTGTTATATTTTTTTACTTGAACATATATATTTATTGAAGCTTTTTCATTGATATTGCTGTTGATTTAATATTTTCAGTTTTTTTGATATAGCTTCGTGTTAAATTGTCTGTATCTGTGAATATTTCTGGATAAATATATCACATTTAAGTCGTGCATTCTGAAGCAATTTGTTTGAAAGACATAAATGGCCTCTCTATTTGCTTAAAAAAGAGTAATTGTTTTCCATCCTCGTAAGAAATATGATGAACAAGTATGTATGTCTCGTAAAATGCATATTAATAGCTATGTTTTCATTCGTAAGAAAAAAATCATTTGCATTTTATTTCATGAAAATTTATTTTATTATTTATTTAACTAAGAGTGAAATTTTTTTAAATTTTGATTTATAGAGAAAAACTAAATTTTAACTAAAAAGAAAAAATGAAATCTATGAACATGTGTTTGATGAAATAAATGTTGATTAAACTAAGTTGGAAATAAAATGAAATTTGTATTCATGTTCTTGATGCAATAATAAATGTACACACTTTGGAATGGAAAACCCTTGGAAATATTTCCAGAGGATTAAGATAAATAATTACACCTGTTAACAAATTTTAAATTTAAAAGAATTTAAATTTAAAAGAATTTAAATTTTAAATTTAAAAGAATTTAAATTTTAAAAGAAATATAAATAAAGCAAATTTTTACAAATTATTAAAAAAGCTAAATTGTTTTTTTGTTATGATAATAGCAAATATATTGCAAAACCTATGAAGATGTATTTAATATTTTTTATTTACAATTTATCTGAAATGGTAAATTTTAGTTTCTGTTATGTGTTTTCCTTTTGATTTTTCCTCACTTTTTAATCTTATTATTGATAACTATTACGGAAATTACAGGTCAAATACTGTAGTAATCCTTATTCTTATTATACTTTCGCCATTTTTAAATAAACTAACAATTTTTAACATTAATAAATATATTTAAGGTTTCAGGTTTAAATTGTTTTCATTATAGTATTGCGTGAACTACAAATTTAACCTTTATTCTTATTATACTATTATACTTTTATCATTTTTAGATTAACTAACCATTTTTAACATTAATAAATATGTTTTATATATAAAACTTCTGAAACAAAGTAAGGCTAAACTGAGTATTACGGTCACAGCTCGTTAAGCTCAAAAAGTCGCCAAATCTGGTAAAATTTGGTGATTTTTTCCCCTTGCTAAATTAATTCGCCAAAAAATCACTAAAAGTGATTAGTTCCCAAATGTGTCACCAAATACAGTGACGAATTGTCTAACCCCAACACATCTGGGAAACACTTGCACACACAATTCAAGTTTTTCACCATTTTCATTTTGGATTCTTTTCGGATGTAAAGCGCCGAAATTTAAGTCCTGTTTTTTCATGTTTATTTTTTATTTTGCTTCGGATGTAGCGCGGAATATAAATATTGTTTTTTATATTAAATTTTTATTTCGCTGCCGATATAGTGCCGGAATTTCAATCCTGTCTTTTATATTCGTTTCGTATTTCACTATGGATATCGTGCCAGAAATTGAATTCTGACTTTTATATTCATTTTGGATTTTGCTTTGCTTGTATAGTGCCGGACGAAAAATGAAGATAAGACTTTTATTCTAATTATTTTTTGCAGGCATAGAATTCTTACAATTGTATTTACGTTTTTAAATTTTCGATAGATGGACGGCAGTGATGGACTAGTAGATACGAGCGGTCTGTTTGAGACCTCAGTTGTTGGTAGCTGTTTACCGTTGAATCAGTTGAACTGATATTGTATAATTGTAATTCATGAATGCTGTAATTGCTGGGTTTTTTTCGGCATCTCTTAGAAAAAGTCCAACCAATAAAAAATCCTGTGATTGTTAAGAGTTTATTTAAACGACTCTCAATCACCACAAGCCCGAATCTCGGTACAATATGCAGAAATGGGGGCGTATGTGTTTACAGAGAAGACATCAGTGTGGAACTACAATTTCTGTTTTGGTTTCCTAAGCCATATTTTACAGGATTATTATGATTTTTGAAACGACAGTTTTACCATGAATAATTAGCCTATTATTTAGGCTACTTAAGCCGTTTAATGAATAAATATTTAAAAATTAGAGTTATGGGTTTTTAAATAAATCATTAGACATTTAAATTATGAAAGTTTGAGACGCAGGTGTCTTAAAAATATATGGATCGGTCTCTCAAGCCATATTTAATTTCAAATGTGTTTTGTTTTGTGAAGTAAATTAAAATTGGCATCTGTAAATCTGTAAATTTGTGATTATTCCTCTAAAACCCATGCGTATTGATTTACAAACGGATTACTATTTCGAAATTGAAGGAGAAAATTCAATAAAGTCAAAGACAAAGATAGAATAGTTTAAATACTGCCTTATATTTGTGGATTAATTAAATATAAATGATATTGTTTCACTAATATCAATCGTAAGAGAGTTAACGGGAAATTAACAATGATGAGCATGAAGTCGTTAAAGGAACAAAAACGAAACGTGTTATCATAAAATAGTTAATATTATAAGGCTTCCAAATTTTTAAGCTTCTTACAAAGGAAGGCAATTTCATGGGAAATGAAGCAAGAAATATAATATGATAAAATTTATATTTTAGAATGTATATTTTTCTTGGAACCTCTCCTTAAACTAATTTCTAATTCTTTCTGAAATACGCTATACCATGAGTTATTTCCTGTTTGTCTAAATAGAAATTGTAACTTCCAAATTGAACCAATTGCAGCAGTCTAAAGATCATCTGGAAGTTTTATCATTATGTCTCCAATATTAATGTCTGACACACCTACCTTTATTGAACGTAAACTTTTTATCGTTAAATTAGGGCTGCATTTCCTTCAAATTAAATACGGCAACCAGAGTTTTCTACAGTGAATACTAAGAAAAATATTAGAATTAGATTATCATTTAGAACCTCTTTTGTCGAATTAATGATTTAGCCGCAGTCTAAGGAGATTTAAAAAATGTTGCTGTAATTTCTCTTATCATATTAATATTTTTTACTGTTTAAAAATTCTATTAATTAAGTACTGTGACTTAATAAATTTTTCTCTTTTGATTTGTGACTAATTCATAAAAAATAATTCTTAATTGTTCTACGTTAAGGATTTAATCGAACCAAGTATTGCATGATGTATCTAGCCCTATTCTGGATTTTCGTGGTTCTTTACTGACCACACAAGAACCCTCATTTTTAAGCAGGGTCAAAAAATACACTCGGAGTGCCATTGATGCACAGCTGACATGGATTCTAATGCTTATATTTTTATGTCTTTAAATTTTAGCAAGGACAAGCTTCTGTGGAATCCTCATTTCTTTCAGACATTTTGAATAGTTTGGGAATCATGGGGATTGTCTAGCTCTTCTAGATAATTTCGAGATTTGCTACAATATCAACAAACACGTTCTAGATATTACGGTTACTTGATGGCTTTAGCTACCTGATGAAATAAGATATCCTTTTCTGTAATTTTATTTCTATTCATATCATTACAAATGACTATAATGTCACATTCTATATTCCTGATATTCACATGCTTTTATCATGCTCATTTAAAACGAGATGTGTTTTAATACGTTTTCCTTTAAAAATAAGCTTAATACTAATGCTGTTTCTACATTTAAATGTGATTTACAAAATATCATTTTTAATACAATTGCCTTGTTAAAATTTGTTGAAAGAGATCTTTAGTGTGTGAAAATGATTTTCACAAACTGCTATTCTTTTGTTAATCGTAATTTTTCTGTTATGATAATTTCTTCTATTTAACCAAGACCTTTTGAATCATCAACATTTATTGAATATTTAAATCTTTCTCGTGTACGTTTCGAATTAAAATCTCCTCCTGAAAATTCTATAACTTAAAGGAAATCTATAGAATTTTCAGCTAGATAAAAAAGAAAGAAATATTTTTAAAATATAGGTGATTCTAAGTGAATTTTTTTACATATTCCATGACGGAGTTATTTTTCAATCCAATTAAAACGTTTTAAGTACTAAACTAAACTAAACTCTGTGGTACAACTGCCCATGGGATCAAGGCCAATAGTGTCCATCACTGTCTTCTTGGTCGAGAGGCCCTGGGGTGCCAATCATATGTCTTGACTAGGTGGCCTAACGCGAAACTCCCAATATTAGTTCCCAAGAGCGCTTGGTACACAGTTTATTGACCCACAAAAGGGATGAAAGCAGAGTCAACCCTGCCTAACCTAAGAATCGAACCTCGGACTTGTGGTTTGGGAAGCGTGAAAGGTTACTAAACCACCGTGCTTCACTTCAGAGTCAGCCAAACCCTAAATGAGAAAAAGGAAATTTTTTTCAAGTAAACAATAAAATAGCACAAAATTTGATCTACGTGATAGTTAGCTCTATTCTGGAGACCAAGTGTGCCAATTTCTATCTTGTTTATGCGCTGAAGATTTAAAAAAATATATAAACAGAAATAAGCATCGAGCATGAAAAAAGTTCAGAAGATTTAAAAATAATCCTTCTTGTTTGCAAATTTTGATGAGTTATTGTGTCACATCAGAATTGTCATTTTTACGTATATTCACAACAAAAGAGATGTTTTTAACTATTCTCTTAAAATGTTGATTAATTTTGAAAATTTCTAGAATTGTTAAAGGAGAATGGCATTCAAATTTAGAATGTTTTGTTAAAACATAATTTGTACTTAGATTATACTTGCGAAAAGAAATCGTTTTCATTCCTTTATTTACAATTCTTTAAATTTTGAAAGAGAAACCAAAGATTGATTTCCTATATTTTTGTTGTTGTTGTTTACTAATAACATTTGGACAAGCTAAGCTCGCTATGCTATGCGAATTAAGTCGATTGGGAGCGTCTTTCGTTTTAATCAGAGCACTATGAAGGTGAAAGTACAAGTTTGCTCTACACACATATCATAGGTACCCGTTTATAGGGTAGGCAACCATTCACACCTCATTCATACAAGGAAGGGACAAAGATAGGATAGATAGAGAGAAAAAAGTGTATCCATGCCCGAACGGGGATTCGAACCCAGGACATCCTTATCCGTAGTCAGGCACGCTGACCTCTAGACAAGTTGGTCGGCTAATATATTTTAAAATACAACATCAAAAAAATTAAGAATTTTTTTCCTTTTATTAGAGTGAAATCATTCGCATTCAATATTTTTTAAAAATGTTTTCAACATTAAATATTTTATTCATGCATAAAACATGTGTTAAGGTCTATTGCTGAGATATATTAGAAAATTCTCTAAAATAGGAAAAAAACTATTTGAGGATCTTAAAATGATGCAAAAAGAAGGAAAAAATATATGACGAGTTCAAATTAGCCTTGTTTTTTAATTAAACTTTTGTTATAAAATCTTTAACAGTGTCAATCGAAATTTGTATGTTTATCAACTAAAGATATGCCCTCTGGTAATTTATTAAAAATATTAATATTTCTTTAATCACTACCAATTGAGTGTTAAATATTTTTTTCATCAGTAAAAACAGAAATAACAGTTTCTCGTTATCATAGTAATTCTTTAGATTTGATTACGCTTCACATTGCTTGTTACAGATATCAGAATAATAACATATCAAAATGTTCCCAAGAATGAATAAAAATACTGTTATGGTAAGCTGGCGCCATCTGGCGTCGGATAAATACAAATTCAGTAGCTATTTTGACGTTTCACTTGTCAAATCAATTAACTACACTTTCAAAATTTTATTAAATATGAATTCCTAAACCTGTATATAATTTGCAACTGTATATAAACAGAAAATATTTCACGTATAAAGATTCAAACTGCAAAAGACATATGTTAATAACATAAAAACATTAATATGGAAAAACTACACACATTTTTTACTATTTCTCTCACCTATTGGTTTTATGGAGCTAATAGAATTGATACACAGGATTTTTGTTAGTGAAATTTTCTCCGACTTAACAGTTAATTGAAATTCCATATTTTATGTCCTTAAGATTTCGAATCAAAATTATGACGACCTAAAAATTTGCTCTATATTAATAATTTCAATCAACTGCTTGAGTATTATACTAGTATTCTACATTATTTTTTTATTATTTTAAAAATTAAAACTATTTTTATTTTAAAACTTAATGTAAAAATTCTTTCTCTTTAATTCACCAAACATTATTCTGAATAATTAAAAATCAGGAAACTAGACTGCAATTTTTGTATATAGCCTTTATCTTTTAAATCTAATACTCTGCTAGACATATTTACAAAATTAGTTTTATGTATTCAACTTTGAAATTTTGCCATAATAATTATTTATTTTATGCAAGAATATTAATAAATACAAGAATATTATTCTATAATAACAAATTCCAATTTTTTGAATTATTGAAATGTAGTGATTTTCCGTTTGACATTTCGAACTAATTTGCTAGAATTTCAACTGAATAACGATCTTATTGTTATAAACTCCTATAATACAATATATTTATTTAACATTATAAGAGAATTACTTACTTAAAACTAAGTATTTTTTTTTAAAAAAAATAAGGAATATTATAATTTGTATCCAAAAAAATTCACGTAGAAAAAAGTTATTTTTAACTCTAATGTTTAAGTACCAAAATTAAGTTTAAGTATTTAATATTAATGCAATTCTGAATTTTCTTGTTTTAAGTAAAATTTATAAAAATATCAAAATTAAACTTAAAAGTAAAATTTTAATAGGAGAAAATACAATTGTGAAATTTATACCTAATTGTTATAAAAGTAATATTTAAAATTTAAAAGCAAACAAAATTATATTTTTTAAAATACGAAAAAGAATTTGTTTTGATGCTTTATATTCTATTTATGGCTACAAAATATAAAAAAAAAATAGTTGAATAATTCGAATGAATTTTTGACCAAAAAGAGAACAATTCTAAAATATCTTTTTTTTTTAAATTAACTAATATCTAGTTTAAGAAGTTTTAAAATTAGTTATTTCAAATATAGATACAATGTTTATAAATTCCTTTTTAAATCAATACACTTGTTGTTGTTGTCTTGTGCCAACTAAGTTGGCATTATGGGGTGCGCTGCTCCACTTTTCCAACAGAACCATATTTTGATGTAGAGTCCGACTTCCTCAGTACACACATGCCATAGGGACCCGTTTATAGGGTAGGCAACCATTCACACCTCATTCATACTAAGAAAGGACAAAGACAGGGTAGACAGAGAGAAGAAGTATATCCATGCCCGAACTGGAATTCGAACCCAGGATCTCCCTATCCGCAGTCAGGCACGCTGATCACTAGATAGGAGTCATATAAAAACTAAATGAAATTTTTTGTGAGGATAATTTATTGTTCGTAAACTTATAATTTGAGATTGAAAAAAGTGATAGGTGAAAGTTTTGAACTGAATTACAATGTATGCCTGTGATTCGAACCCACCAGTAAATTTAGAGGCGGACAGTATTAAATATACTATATGGGGAACCAGTAACCAGCCAAGCGAGTGGCACTTTCTTTGCCTATTTTTCGTGTCTGTTTCATATTTATGAATTATCTCATAATCAGTTTTTTTATGTGTAAATTACTTATTAATATTTTAACAGAAATCTATATGTGCCAAAAGAATCTCGGTGGGAGCGTTAAGCGCTGCCACCGAGATTTTTTTTCAAGAGATTCAAGGCACAGGTCCGTTCGGTCCTCGGGCTGGGCATGGTCGACTCAGCCTTTCACACCTTCAGTGTGTCGATAAACTGAGTACCACCTAACTGAGACATATGCTTTGCACCTTAGGGCCCTAGGTCATGAAAACAGTTATGGTCACTGAAGGCTGTGGCCAACCCGAGGACGGAACTGGAAACACGGAGTTACGGAGAGACACGGAGTTTATTTCAGATGTAGTATATGTGTAAAAGACCAAACTTTTGCTTAGATGAAAATCACTTTCTAAGAAAATTCATCATTTGTGAAAAAGCACTTAGTGTTTTAAGAATTTTTATTGATGGCTACTGTCAGTGTGGAACTTAAAATGTCAAGAAACTGTCTAAATTATTATGAATGGAAACCGCAGCCAAAAAAAATTTATTAACTTCTGACCAGGTTACTGTAAAAACTACTGGCTATTGATAAATGAAATTAAAAAAGTCTAAACATGGGATCTTATTTAATTTCAATTAATCAATCTCAATGTAACCGAACATCCATGTCCAAAGGCCATATTACTTAAACAGTTTAAATAAAAAAGAGAATGTGATTGGAGTTTTCAAAAATTAAAATCTTTTCTTGTATGATGTTTTAATATGTTTTATTCAACTAAATGAAGGCCATTTTTACAGGTTTCTCATGCTACAGAGATTGCGGTTTTTCCTTTCGAGAATCAAAAACCTTTTCTAATATAACCTGCAATTCCTGAATTTAATTGAAAATAATTAATCTTGAGATTACAGTGAATCTCATTTTATGAGCAATGTGGTGTCTTTTATTCAAAGACGTTGCAAATATTAGCGGTTATTGTCAATCATTCAGGCAAGCAAAATCTGTTATAAACTTTATTGCTTTTCTGCAGTCAAAGATGGTTTATTTTATAATTATTGCATTGACTAATATAATGATAATCAATCAAATTTGAATAAGAAACTTTCTCTTGATACGATAAAACAGGAATTATTCATTTATTTTTCTAAAGAAATCAGGAATTAACCAAAGTGAAACAGTTTTTTCACATAATGGTAATTTATCCTGTTTCATATTACATTTTATTTATTAGCGACCTCTTGATAAAAACCAAAAGATGATAGGGTTGTCTTCAATAAAAAATTTGGGAGCCTTGAAACTGATTTACAATTTGTAAAATCTTGAAGAATGACTCTTAGAAGTTTAAATTTGCTTCTTTCGTTCAAGTCACTGAATAGACTTTGAGAATGTTCTTAGATTTTATACAACATTTATAAACATACATATAAAATATACAAATACATATAGTGTGGATAATAATGATTTCGGATGATATTTTGATGAGCATCGTGGGAATAAAATCAGCTAAGTAAATTTGTAGTTTATTAAATCTTTAATAAACTCTGTAACTTAGCAATGACGAGCTGTTTTTGCACCAGAGATAAAATCCAGAATTTTTTATCTTTGAACATTCAATTCTCTGATCAAGCCTTTACTCTGTCATATGGATATCATTTAAAGCATGTTTTTTAATATCAATCAATTTTTAGCTGCACTTAAATTGATCTTCACTTGTCTTTGACTTTTGACTTTGGAACAATTAAAAAAAATGTACAGATTCTGCTTGATAAGTAGAATCTAATTAAACAGTTTTATAATGATGTTATTACTATAAAAATTTCTAATCAGAGCATTTGTATTTTAGTATATAATTTAATAAAAATAGTTAGGAATAAAAGAAAGAATAGTTTTCATAAAAAAAACACACACACACCAAAGGTCTATGTGTAAACATACGAAAGGACGTAAATAATGTGACATTTCAGTTGCGTTATTTACGTCCTTTCACATGTTTACATGTAGACATTTTAAAATTTATAATAAGACAGATTCTTCTACTTTATTACATTCAATTATTATTAATTGCTACACATCAATTTACCACACCACAGCAAATTTTTCATCATTATCATATATAATAATAATGTTTATGCTCACAGTACATATTCTTGCTTTAGGGAGATAAATTGTGAAATATTTTCTCATATTGTTTGCCAGAAAATTGTAATAACTTCACTTGATACTTTAATTTTTCCTGTACTTAAAAACTAAATGTAATTGAAAAACTTTTTGTTAGAAAAATATTATTTCTCACTAAAAGTTTGTAACAAAATATTTGTTGAGGAAAAGCTTTTTAAGAAATTTAAAAGGAATATATAAAATAAATTTCTTGTACAGAAAATATTGCATGTAATGCAGCAATTTAAAATTGTTCCTTTATAATATGGTGTTAGTATAATTTAAATAAACACATATTAATACTTATAGAGATAATATTTTGTAGGATATTTATAAAATACTGGAAAGTGAACCGTGTGAGTGGAAAAAAAATTCTTAAGTATTTGTTATTAAAATAATTTTACTTAATTAATTAGTATATTTTAATTTACATATTTAATAGGAAAAATATCTATACTTTACGAATAATTAAAAAATAAATTCATGATGAGAAAAAGTTTATTTTTGATACTAATAACTCCCAAGCGCTTAAAAAATTATTTTAACTAAATATGTCTTTGCTTTACGAAGGATCAAAAAGTATAAATGCATGATAAGAAAAATCTATTTTTGATAATAAAAGCTCCTAAGTACATAAGAAATTATTTTAACTAAATATGTAGCTATATTCGGTGATTTTAAATTCACACGCCAGCTATTTGGAAACTACTTTAAAATTATCCTCTGTAACTACAGCCATATAATGCGATGACTAAAATTAAATATATCTTGCATTATTTTACAGCTAACATTTTTAAAGATTAGTAATTTAATGAAATTACTAAAATTTATTTGTTAATGAGCTTCATTCAAAGATTTTTTTAATTTTCATAAATTTATCATTCTTTAAAATATTAACTTAGAATTAAATCAAACCCAGATACCAAGTAGATTGTAGAGATTGCATGTATATAATCATATTTAAGAAATATCAGCATAATATTGAATACTGAAATTTCCAATTATTTTAGTTGAAGAACTGATTATCTTATTTGATTTTCTCACTTTTCTCTGCTTGCTAAGGAACGTTTTATAAGAAGTCTTTTAACGGATGTTTCTTTCATCTAACGTAGTTAATGAGAAATGTGTTTTAAGATCATTTCCGATAAGTGAACAGAGTTAAGATATCATTAGTGCGAATAAGATCTAGAAATAATTAATAAGAATTAACTAATTATCATCACACTAAGCAATGCGAATTAACTCTAAGTGATTATTTAAACTTCAATTCATAACTTTACTTTTTATCATTTGTTAGGTATAGACGTTAGGTAAAGACGTTTTTGTGGTATACACATATATTAAATTAAAAATATGTGTAGAGTTATAAAAAATGGAAAGATGTATGAAATGGGAAGTAGAGAGAAATATAAATACATATTTTTAATTCAATTCGTAAAAGAGGTAATTTGATTTTTCACATGTTTTTCAAAATTCTGAACAAAATATGATGGTATCTTTGAAGATTCTTTTTTGTTTTTGTACACAAGGAAAAGTTATCTATGAAATAAATATTAGAATAAAAACATCTATTTTATCTAAATATATTTCGTACTAAAAATTTAAATCTCAGTAAATATATTAATTACTAGCTTATTAGTTACAACATACATATTGCCTTAATGCTTTGAAAGTCTTGCGAAAAGAAATAGTCTAGCGAATAGAAATGTTCTGCAATTACTTTAAATAGGTAATCATATTTAATAATATTTATTATTAAATTAATTTAAATTTTTCATTGATTAATTAATCAACATTGCTTTCATTAAAATTTAGTTCTAAATTTCACCTTTATTTAAACTATAATATTTAAACTGTTAGAAGCAATAAATTTTAAAATGCTTAGTAAAACATAATATATAATTCAAACATTTTTTATGAATGTCTTATTAAATTGTGCGTCTTTTCACTAACCTCACAACAATAAACTCGTTTTACATATATATTTTTCATGCATATGTGTGTGTGTCAAAACTGGAATTTTTTTATCCATATAATAAATCCGAAAGATATATATGCCTATTACATTTTGCCAATGAAACTTGGAAGATGAAAATTTGCACATTAAGTAAATTTTTTTCAAATAACAATTTCTTGAGCTTAAAGATTATTATTAAATAACTTTCATTTATATTTTTTAAATTTTTGTTGTTGTTTTTTTAGAATTTGCATATCATTTACTCAGAGGAGAATTAAAATTGTTTTTGCATAAAAAAGACTGAAGACAAAAATTCTGTGAAACTAGTTTTCATTGAAATTTTTTTGGTTTAAATTAAATACCTTTGGTAACCTAGCAACCAATTTAATATGGTGGTTCTAATAAAAACTTATTTATACGTAGAGTCGTAAAAACAAATATTTACTTAAATTAAGGATTAATTTTGTACATCAGAATGATTATAAATATTTTATTCACAACATCAATTAAGATTTAAAATTATTATTAATTATTAGTTATAAAATTTATAAAACTGTTTAGTTGCAGTGTATTCAAGTTTTTTAAAGATTTATTTGTTTTGGAATAAATATACATTTCAAGCACTTTTTGCATATCTCAGTTTTATTTGTTGGATTTTTTAAACTTCTTTTTCAATGGAAGTAATATATCTTAAGCGTCAACGTTTTATAGTAAAATGTATGAATAATATTTATTTTTCAATAATTTGCTATTTTAGAATATAGATTGTATTTGTTGATTACTTTGTAAAACAATAACCGTTAATGAAACATTACAGAAGTATTCAAGATAAAATGAAAATAATAATTAATCTTTAAATAAATAAACTAAAAGTTTGTCGAAACGAACTTTTGTATTTAATAATATTAATTATCCTTGTTGAGAGTTTGTTAAGCAATAACCACTAATGAAATATTCAGTAATAGTACAATAATAATATTGAATATCAACTTCTATTTAAGTTATCATATAAAAATAAAATAGATGGTTTATTTTTGATGGTTATATTTATTTTTTCCTACATAGAAGACCATCATTAACAAATGATTTTTGGTTAAAGGGGAAAAATGTTGCTTACATTTGATTATAAGAAACGAGTAAAATAAAAAGTTATGAAAGTTGACAAAATTTACATCTAAAATTCACTTATTAAATCTGATTTACTGCTGATCACTTGACATACTGGCTATGTTAAAATTTGTTTTATAACAAGTGAAAAGAAAAGAAAGTTATCAAATGATATGTATTACAATGCAACGTTTGCATAAGTAACAAAACTTAAGCTCAAATCAACTTTTATACCTTTTCAACGAAAAATAATCCTTCCTATATGTCATGAACCACTTTAGCGAGGCATTAGTTGTTTTTATTCTAAACAATAATTTTTAATATAGGCCCACCCTATCTGTCGCTAGATATTAATTTTTTATTTTGAACGTCACTTAAATGCTAAGTTTTAGAGGAAGATAATGGCCATTCCTTTTTAAAGACAATTTGTCTTATTACTTAACGACCGTTCCTAACCTACAAAATCTATTTTGATTGACCTTTTTTGTATTCTGAAAGCCTAAAAATATTCAGGTTTTAAGCGGGAAATTAAATTGTTGAAATAAAGATTAGAGTACCTAACAGTCAATTTTATTTAAGATAATAGGGCCGAATTAAAATAAACTTTGTATTTATTTCATTTCATGAATTTCACGGTGAATTTTTCTGAAATATTTATTCAATTTTAAATATAATCTATGAGCATATAATCGAAGAATAGTATTTTATAAAATAATAATTTTTTTTTATTCCTTCATCAATAAATTTTACAGCCAATTTTTTCATCTCTGCCATGCAGCCTAAATTTTGGAATCTTTTTTTCTGAGAAAACAATTCGAGCAATTAAATTATTTTCTGATTAACTTTGAATATGATGAAGCATTAATGATGTAATGTATTTAACATTTCAATTCAAAGTTTAATTGTTTCATCAGAAGAAATAGTTGAATATATATTTGTGCTACGATTGCTTTTAGTTATTTGCACTACTGTGAATTTCTATACAATTAGTGCTGTTATTAAATATTTACTTTCTTATTTTATCACTCAAAAGCTAATGGAGTTATTAATTTGATTTTATATAATTTTATGACTGATAATTTTCTCTCGACTAATTTAATTTGCTGGTAAAGGTTTACAATGGGGTATCACTTGATTTTTTGGCAATTTTTGTGACGTCAAGATGTGACAAGCAAGATGGCCACTGCAGCTATACAAAAGCTAAACTAAGTACCAGGGTTACCAGAAAATATATTTTATCAACAAAATTTATCTCTAAATTTTTTACTAAACTAAGGGATAACCATATACATTGAACTCTTATTTTTCTTATGCTTTAGAGACTATCGAAAATTTTCACCAGTTTTTTTAATGTGTTCTTCAATTTTTAATAAAGAAAACCATCTGATCATGGTCTGATTCAGACAAATGGAAAGTTCTAACAGTTTTATTTTTTACCTAAAACCATGTAATTAAAATAAAATTATAATAACTGAATAATTATCTTACCAATTAGGTGTTCTTAATATTAAAAAAAACTGTTTAATCATTATAGCAGTTAATATCTTATTTTTCGAAGTACGTAAAATATTTTATACAATTGGCTATTGGGCTAAAAAGCTAATATTTGATTGGTTAAAAATGATGAAGGCTGACCCAAACACTATTAAAACTAATTCACATTTCATTCAAACCTGTGAACGTTATGACCAGTCTGTATTTTATATGTTTAAAATAACTGTTTTCCAAAGTAAGCATAAACAATTAAGTGAACTTAAAGAGTTTAAATTATTTATCAAATTTTCAATAAATTAATTTTAAAAATTAATTAATTTATGCTACGTTTGTGTGTGACATTGCTGAAGTGTATGCATAAAATATGAAGAAATAAAACAAATCTTGGATTTTATATTATAATAAGTATTTAAAACATAATATCATATTGAATATTTCTCAATGTGATTAATTATAGGTTTTTTCATTAAATTTTTGATTATTAGCTTCATTGTGAAAAGTAAAAATAATAATTTTCATTGAAATAGTATTTTAACAAAGAATTTATTTATTACTGTTGGAAGTGAATAAATTTAAAATTGTTAATGTTTAAACCTTGATAAAAAATTACGCACAAAAGTTTCTCTAAATTTAAATAGAAGCAATCGGAAAAACAGACTAAATCTAATGTTTCACTACTTTTTAAATGAGATTCATACACGCTCCTCTTACTGATTATAGCAAACTCTTAAATTTAAAGAAATGTATTTTTATCCCATAAATCGTATCAAGAAGATCAAGGGTTATTTTTCAGAACAATGAAATAAATATTCATAAATGTAAGATTATATTTTATATTCCTTATGAACTGATATTCGAATAGCAATAAAATCCTTTTATTAGAAATGAACTGCGAAGATATTTTAGAGACCATTGAACAGTTAACAGAGATGGAAAATGCATTAGTTTATATTATGGGAATACGTTGCCTCAAAATTCAATATTTTGCGAATAAATTGAATTCCAGTAACATTTTATTGACAGAATGATTAAAAAGAATTCAAAGAAAATTTTAGAATGTTCTCTAAGTTATTTTTTCTCACCATTTAAAATTAAATTTGCAGACAGAAATGCTTCAAAATAAACAAAATCATAAATAATAGGCAATATTTTCTATAAAATGTAAGAACAAACCTAATTTAAAAATAATATTATGCTGTTTTACTTATGCGAAAGTTTTATCAACAAATGTGATCTTATGTTAGGAAAGAATCTAAGAGAATTATGTTCGTAGGTAAAAAAAGTGCATATTATTTTTCCGGATATTTAAAGCTAAAATGCTCTTAACTGTGAGTGTGAGGAGAGTTTAATTCTTATGGGAGTTTTTAAAATCAAGTTACTAACTAAAATTTTCCAATTTACATGCAAATGAGAATAAAGGAATAAAAAAACTATGTTCTATTGCTGTGGAAAAAAGTTTTTATCTTAAATTTAACATATATATATATATATATATATATATATATATATATATATATATATATATATATATATATATATATATCCTCGAAGTCCATTTTAATAAATTGGTTTTTATCAAGTTTTTTCCCATGTTAAAAATTACCATTCATCAATAAATTAGGTAGAGTATATATAGCAATAATTTAATAAAAATTCTAATATTATGGATCTTTTTATTGAATTTTTATATCATAAAATTACAGCTTGCCTACGTTAAAAAGTTATTACTATATTTTCGAAATTTGATTTTACTCCATGAAGCAACTGAAGTACAACTTAAAATATTACTAATTGCAGTAAAATTCTTACACAATGTATACATTTTACAATAACACATTTCAAACTTTAAGAAATATAAAACATTAATTTATCTTAACATAAAGATGTCCCTTTATAAACAAATTTAGACTTTTATGTGTTTATTAACTTTTGCACAACTGTATCTAGTTTTCTCTGTAATTTGCGTTCATTTTTATTGAATAATTTTTCTTCGAAATGTTCTATAGAAATCAGTCAATGCCATTCTAAATAGTTAATGTATAATACACTACTGGCCATTAAAATTGCTACACCAAGAAGGAATGCAAATAATAGAACGATATTTATTGGACACATACATTATAGTGGAAAGAACAAGTGAAAAGATTTACAGGAAATTAGGATGTATAGATCTGGAGAAATCAGCACCCAGAGCAGCCACCTCTGGCTGCAATAACATTTATCCGCCTAGGCATGGAGTCAAACAGAGATTGTATGGCATGTACGGGGATCTCAGTCCATGCAGCAGCAACAACAGCTTCAAAATGCCACAGTTAATCGACAGTAGTGGATGGGGAGTGTAGGCATGCCAATCGTTCAGCAACCATTGACCACACGTTCTCAATTGGTGACAGATCAGGAGAACGTGCTGGCCAGGGTAACATTTTAACCTGTTCGGTATCAAGGAAGTTCAGAACAGTTCGGGAAACATACGGTTGTGCATTATCCTGTTGAAACAAAGCATTAGGGAGGCCTCGTAGATAGGTCAGAGCCACGGGTCTTAACACATCGGAAATGTAATGGTTGCTGTTCAAAATGCCGATAATGCGAACAAGAGGTGATTGAGACGTGTATCCAATGGCACCCCATACTCCAGCAGATAAGCCGGTATGGCGATGTCCAATGCAAGCTAACAATGCGCGTTCTCCACGATGCCTCCAAACACGGATGCGGCCATCATGGTCCTGTATACAGAACCGAGATTCATCTGTAAAGATGACGTGATGCCATTCCCGCGTCCAGGTTCGTCGCTGATCACACCATTGAAGGCGCTCCTGTGTGTGACGCAGCGTCAATGGTAGCCGAAGCCATGGTCGCCGTTCAGAAAATCCATGCTGCTGCAAACGTCATCGAACTGTTTGAGCAGAATCTAGCTGCCTTGCAAATGACTCCATTATTCGACTCAGGGTTCGTGACGTGGCTCTACGATCCCTTTTGACCATGCGGATAAGATGTCTGTCTTCTCTGCTGTTAGTGATGGGGGTCGCTGAGATCCCGCATGACGTTCCGTATGATTTTCCTGAACTCATCGATTCCATATTCTGCTAACAGTCATGGGGTCTCGATCGACGCGAGCTGCAATATTGCGATACGATAAACTGAAAACCCGGTAGGCTATAATCCTTCCTCGATCAAAGTCAGACACGTGCTGATGGGCATTTCTTCTTCTTATTGGAGGCATTACAACAACTTTCTTTGCCGAAAACAACGCTGAAACGGAAATTGAGTATGAGAAAACTGCTGTCAAATCTCTGGTTTCATACACATTGTAGATGTCGCTACTGTCACCTGCTTTGTATGAATGCGCTGAAAATCTAATCATTTGCATATCACAGCAAGTTCTACCTGTCATGCAAATTTCACGTGTGTAGTGTGCCGCTTTCCTGGTGTAGCAATTTTAATGGCCACTAGTGTATAAAGTAAGTGAAATGAATGTAAATTTCTTACCGACTAGCTTCTGCTGTTTCTAAGTTATGATACAGAGACAAAGAATTACTAATTTAAACATCTGACTTACGTATTTTTAAGGATAAGCTTTTAGTAAATTTTTAAGTCAATTTCAACATCAAAAAGTAAGAAAACCTAGAATATATGGATTTAATTCAGTTAATCTCCAACCATGATGAAAAAGGGCTTATAGCATGGAAATTGTTGTCAGCAAAGTTGAAAGCAACTGACAAATTTTGATGAGACTGATATTAGATAA